>JAQPZY010001088.1:60000-660000 GCA_029931535.1 Margaritifera margaritifera
TTATGTTGTGGGAAAATTGAAAGACGGTCGATCCCATATGGAGAAAACACGAAATTTGGAACAGGAGGTAAGCTTTCATCAGATTAAAAAAAGAACGTGTTGCTGTACTAATAGCTTTATATATATATATATATATATATATATATATATATATATATATATATATATATATATATATATATATAACACTTGTAAAATTTATTTAAACAAATCCGGTGGTAAGGTACTTCAGAAAGTTATTTTCTTAAAAACACGGGGTTGGAATTTCTGAAGCACTCGTAAAATGTCTTCAAGACACGCAGCTCGGAGTTCTGAAACACTTGTAAAGTTAACTCTAGGCCCATACTAAAGTACTATTGAAATCTTTTTGATAATTAAAAAAATGGTCGAAGAGAGATAAATTTGTATCATGAGTTATTTCCTTTGTAAATGCGAATCAATTATTTTACGTTCATTTTTTAATAAATTAAATAACTAATGAGAAAATTGCAAAAGTAAAGAAAGTAGTTTTTTCTACTTTGTATGAAAGGTCGCAGAACGGGCATGTATACATTCAAAAATATTTCACAAAAATATTATATGTATCTAATTGAACCATACGTTTCATGATAACGGTAAGCCGGAACAGTGTTAAGAGAAATTAACATTATAAGTATTGAAATTCACATCAGTAAATAAAGTAAGCCAAAACCAGATAAAATATAAATAAAATAATGCACGATGTCATAAATTATTGTCACAGGATGAAGCCGGGTTGGGACTGGATTAGTGAAGACACCAAAAGCAACTGCGTTAATAAGATGTTTATTTATAAACGCAATTTAAAGATGAACAAATCTGACACCATTATAACAAAAAGATAAGGAAAATCATAAAGTTCCTAACATGGAACTATCATCAACAAGTAACTCAACGAGAAAAATCAAAGATGAATTTAACGAATGGAATTTTAAACAAACGTGAATAGCATCCTATCACCAATCAACAAATAAGAGTATATGATCTACACCCCAATATAAACAAGGTCTTATTAAGTACCAAGGGTGACCAAAACATGTGATTTATGCACTTATCAATATGATACTCATCAATTTATCAATTCATCAAGCGATATTGGAATATGTATGAATTTATGAATATATCGTTCATATAACGAAAATGAAATGGGAATGCATGAAATCACGAATCTATCACACATATAGCGACATTGAAATGGGAATTAATGTAATTTTGCACAGATAGCAATATTGAGATAACAATAAAATGGAACACGCAATAAATATAACTATCGTGGCGCCCGTTTGACGACCAAGATGTATCTCCGGTTCCACCCGCTCTAGTCCATGGTCAAGGAGCCACCACGCATGGTCCACCCCTCCCAGCCTGTTGAAGGATCCCTCGAGAGCCTTCACATTAACACAGACCCGTTGGTCGAGAAGCCTTGGTCCCTCGCATCGAGAAAACCAGTACACTCTTCCGAAACAACGTCACCAGACACAGCGTACACGTCACACGAAACCACACAGAGTTATGTGACTTCACACCACCAAACCATACATAAGGACAGCTAAAAGTATAACAACTAAACCGTGCAGTACATATGACACGGTTAGTACTTTCGTATTGATATATGTTGCGCATGCGCGCACATGAATTACGTCTCGTTACACATTACATTAATCATTCAATGCATGCCGCGTATAATTAAATAATACCCGTCTGTTCAGTTACAACAAATAGCTAACTTGAACCAGCCTATAGTATTTCTAATATCATGGCGTTGTATGACCTAGGTATTGACTCTCTGTAGAATTTAGAATAAATTCTAAAACATCTAATATATGAAACAATTTTGTCAAATAAAACGAATAGTGATAAAGAATACAATCTTAAATTTCACATACCTCTACAGCTGAAGTTTTGCTCCCGTAAAGAGGTAAGCTTTCTGACAAGACTCGTCGCAGTGTAATTTGTTTATAGAGAATTCGCTCTATATGTACTCTAGCTGTGACAGATATGCGCAGAGGCTAGGTACGTAAGTTTTCACTGCAGGCAATTTGCACGTGCAGCATGGGGTGAATCGCGCTCAGTATTTCAAAATAACTAGAGCCGAAAAAAATAAACAACCCCCGAGTAACGCTCTAGTCGGAAACGAAACCCGAATACATTTTTGACCACATATACATATTGATATAAACCATACAATTCCGTGACAATTATAATGTCTTTACCAATCAGTGGCAACTGTTCAAATAAGGACGTTGGTAACAACCATTTAATGCTGGTGACACAAACTATAATTCACGATATGTCATAAATGCGAAAGGAATACGAAAAGAGGTATGTAAATCAGAAAAGATCTGGGATAGGAAAGTGGCCTGACCCCGGGGATGGTTTGGTTGCAACATATCAATATGATACCAACCCAAGCGTCAGATGAGTGAAATCCTGAGGTGGCATTTTGCAAAAATGTAACAGCAACAACAACAAAATTATTAAACACTTTTTAAAAAATTGGCGTTTAACAATTTTTTCATTTCTAAAATTTAAAATAAAATGAAGAGAATTGAATTTTTTTCAAGTATTAAAAGACTTTGAATAAAAAATATGAAGAAAAAATGAAAATTCAATAAAAAACTAAACAACCAACAAATTTAAAAGTTACAAAATTTATAAGCTTTTACACATTAAGAATGTTAAACCTTTAAAATTAAAAAGATAAAAAGTACCAAATTCAAATAACAAATGTACTTGCAAAACTAAAATAATAAAAATAGTGAACTGTAAATTGAAAATAATGCTCTTTAAATGAATCAAGGATGAAGATTTCATTACTTGAGTTACCGATTCCAAAGCAAGTGCGAATTAAACTGAAGCTTATTTAATACAATTTCCATCTAAGAAAAAGAATGAAGATGCATAAATAGGCAAAATTTTAACAGAATCATAACAAAAAGACGCAGAGATTTATTCGAAAAAAATGTAAATGCGTGCAGATTCTACAGTGGTAATAAGCAAGATTTGTAGGAATTTATCGATAGTATTTAGCCATACTTGAAGAAAACGATCATTCAGAAAATTATAGAATTTTAATATGTGGAAATACAGCTTGACTTAATGTATGTATTGATGCATGAAACGGTGTATTTAAGAATTGGAGAAATTTAATACAGAACGTTCTACCATGGAACAAACCTATGAACGTAATGAACAGAACGGTAAATGAATGGTGCCATGTTACATTTTTATGACATTTTACAAACTAAAGGAAATAAACAAAATTCCTAATGGATCTTTGACAGAATGAAATATCTAACATTGCACATAGCTAGGTATCAACCTCTTAGTGGAAAGTCATATGTTAGCATGATTGGACGAAGAACAAAAAAATCTCGCAACAACGTACAAAATACTAACAACAAATGTTGTGTTATGTTGTAAAATCGATAGTAAATACTCGACAGCAAAATCCACATAGACCATCAAAAGACAGTTTAAATAAGTACTCAGGCTTGATTACCAGGTGCCCATGAAAATTAAAGACATAAACAAATTTGAAAAAGACTTTGATATATCTGTAAATGTGCACAAAATACTGGAAAGGGTAGGGAGCGATATGGAGAGAAACTATATTAAATCTCATTAAGTAGCTTGCAGATAGCGTTAGACATGTTGACATGTTGTTTTCATGCGACCACAATAAGAATAAAGACAGAAGATACAA
Organism: Margaritifera margaritifera; assembly: GCA_029931535.1. Lineage (NCBI taxonomy): Eukaryota > Metazoa > Mollusca > Bivalvia > Unionida > Margaritiferidae > Margaritifera > Margaritifera margaritifera. The sequence goes on from JAQPZY010001088.1 coordinate 63,725, forward strand.
TTACGTTGAAATAAAATATTTATTAAGGCTAGAATCGATCCAAATTATTGAACACACAATTAAAAGTTTATATGTAAAAGTGATTTTTTTCTCTCAATACACCAGAAAAGTTACTAAAATACAAAATAATATGTTACAGTGTAGATATCTCAATATACATAATGCCAAAAAAAGGGGTATGTTGTAAAAGTTTTTAAAATTGTCACCATCGGCTTAAATATTCGTTTGTTGTTTATGCTGAACTTGAATCTCACAGCATACCATACTCAAAGTCTCCATGATGTGCGCCAGCAAACTGTAATAGCGATACGTATCGAACAGATATATCTTGGACTAAAAAAACACATGAACATGTTGCATCAGGATTTTGCGTCTGCATGAAGCCAATGCACAAATCATAGAAATAAATGGAATATAGAGAAACTTATTTTATTAAGGTCTTTAACAAATAGTTGTTTAAGATAGTCAAAATAGTATCACGTAGTTGGTACACTGTACATATAGTGTGTGCAATTTAATACTTTCTATATGTTAACACATCACTTTATGTGAATCTGATTGGTCCAAATAAGTCCATGAAATTCTTGCGCAGTAGTTCCTTTACTGATTGGCTGCGACCTTGGGAATTTTCTTTACTAAGCCTTCCGGAACTTTTTCTTTTTACTATTACTATCAACATTTTGGCGGCCATTTTTCGAATCGATTCCACAAGGGGCATTGAGAAACAAAGGTTACGTCTGTCAGATATCCCTAATTTACCCGACAGGGGCTCGTTGCAAATAAAATTAAAGCGTATGGGTCAATGGATAAAGGGATGGGGGAGGAATATAAACATGTAACAGGGATCCCACCCTATAACAAGTGAGGTTTAAATGTCAACGTATAGGAGAAAATAAACTCACCTCTGTTTAGAGAAGAATGTGGACAAATGTCGGTCTCCCAACTGACAGAAAGTTTTCCAACCACAGCATTGTTCCAAATCAAAAAATGCACACATCCGGTAAAAATAAATTAAAACTGGAATTATTTTACTCAGCAACATCTTTAGTCTAGATTCAGTACAATTTCTGCATTCAGTAATCATCCCTTCACATAAATATCCAACACCTGGAATGCTACTTTTTCTACCGTATACGATACTGCATCTATAGCAGTGGACACACTTAGGTGTAAACATTGTAAACATTCTCATCGACATCGATGAATATGGCGCGTCTAACCTAGTCCGAGTGAACTATGTGACAACAGAACATGTCTTTCCATCGGAGATCCAGTCTTGAGAAATGATGTTGTCTGTGTCAAATGTTCTACGTATTTGGAAGGATAGTTGCTGTTTGAATTACAAGGTTCGCAAAAGCTATAAATTATTCAACTCGTTTCATAAATATAATTTTAAAGCATTACCGATTTGAGATCCTCTGTGTATAAAACGAATTAAGACATAAACATGGGATATTTTTGATTTTCAAAGGGAATGAGGAAAAACATTACAATTCAACTGACATTTGTCATATATGTGAAAGGAAAATATAATAAACAATAAAGTGCGCGACCATGATAACTTAACTGGAAGGTATAAAGGTCCTGCTTATGACGATTGCAACTAGTATTATAAGTATCCAAAATTAATCTCTTTGTTCATTCATAACCTTTCAGGGTATGATTCATATCTCTTTATCAAGGAGTTGGTACGTCAAGATTTCTATTGTTATAACAAAATGTACCTAACACTGATTAGGAGTACATATCAATTAGTTAGGACTTTGAAACTGACAAGTTTAAGAAGGATGATAATTGTAACGTACGTTTAGATTCGTAGGTAACGATATATTTATGAGTCAAGCTCTTGCACAACAGTCGACTAAAATTTTAACCGACACAAAATGTATTGAAACAATGAAACACTTTGAACATATTCAACCTCAAATCCTTCGAAAAGACATTTATCCATACGAATACATGGATACCTTTGAAGCTTTTTTGATAACAGTATACCATCCAATGAAACTCTTTCCTCAATACTTAACGATTCAAACATATTCAATGATAATTATCAATCTGTAAAAGGTGTGATGTTACACTTAGACGTTGAAACATTGTGTGGTCTACACAGCTAATACCTGAGATAGGTATTTAATGTTATGTGACATCTTCAAAGAATTAAGAAATGTATGTATACAACACTATAAACGTGACGCAGCCTATGATTACACTGTACCAGATTTAGCATATTATGCTAGTTTCAAGATGTCTGGTGTTACACGTGAATTAATAACCAATACGAATTAAAATGATAATATTAACTATGACGGTGAATTCAAAAAGGCGAAGCTTAAATCATTCATTAAATATGTAGTTATCATAACCTCTATCTTTGGGCATTGTGTCAATATATACCAGTAAAAAATATCAGATCGGCAGACAATAAACAAATAAGATGGTTTAAAAAAATATGTTCCAAATACTTGATAATATTTATTCTGGTTTCATATTCCAAGTGAATTTGTAGATGCCAACAAATCTACATAGCTAATTTAAAGAATACACATTTGCACCTTAACATATGTGTCGTAACCTTGCTGTCTTTAAGGTAATAGTTCCATTAGTTTTTGAACAGTGTCTAATATTGCAGCAATTGCTGCTCCTTTAGTAGGTCAGTACCTACTGGATATCTATTTTATCATCGAAGTACAAAATCAGTAAGGCCTGATATTTACGTATTTCAAATAATAATTATATTAGATCTATAATCATGTAAAGCTTGTGTTTGTAAATTCAACGTTTTCTTTTGTGTTTAGTGTTTGTCTTCCTTCCCTCTTCCGTTTTTCGCTGCGATCCTAAACTGGTCCACAAACAGGACCTCCGACCCTCAGATGTATGTTATGTTGACCCCTTGGGACTCTACTGAGGACCCCTGCGACCCTGATTTGTATATATCAGATATATACAACTGTTCTTATGTCCAGCAACTTGGTCTCACGTCGCAATTATATGATAATGATGATTCCATTCACCATATTCCCCCTCAGCGCAATTCTATATTTTTTCGTTCACATGTCATATCGTATCTACTTTGTCAAAAGGTTTACATGTTCTAATTGTTTAAGCCTATGATCATAACTGAAAAAAATATAGAGCAACAATCTACGTACCTACAAATTAGCTTATCAGCAAACGTACCTATTTATCTATCTACCTAGCAACCATCCCAAATACCCACAATCGAATAATCCACATACTTAATCAATCCCAAAGTGCATTAGCTGCCCAGTTATCTACCGACCTACATACCCACACAAATAGCTACTTAAGAAACTAACATCAGTCAACTTACATAGTTATCTGCCTACTTACTTACCTAAACATCTTAGGGTTGAAATACATACTGTAGTATCGTTTGTTTTCGTGGCTCTCAGTTTTTGTGGTTTAGTACAAAAACACATTTTCGTGGGTGCTTGAATTCGTGGTTGTGCCTTTCAAAGTTTACACATTTGTTGGCATTTAATTTCTTAGATTAACCCCTACAATACCCCAAATAAAGAATACAAAAGAACATAACTAAGACGACAACAAACGACGACCTCTTCAATTATTAAAACAATACCACCACCTGTATGAACACAAATCAAACACCCGTCAAGATAAATCACTTACACTCAACATCAAAGAGAGCCAACAAGGGCAACAACACTAAGCTAATCGGTTAATAAATTACAGGTAAATGATCTCTTCCTTAAACAATGTCTTTACTTTCTGAAGACCCTGGCGTGAACACACTGGCTGTAGAGTGGTAAAATTCAACCTAGATCCAGTCGGTTTGGATAATGTCATCATTCCACATGTGATCCGAACACGTGACCAGCTGCCCCTTGCTCAAAGCAATTTGCAATCAGTGTCAACATTTGATGTGTTCAGAGCCCATCAAAGTGCGAAGATGCTAACTAAATTGAAAAACAATGGAATCACTCCTTTGTTTTAGCCTGCCGTGTGTGCGAATCAACTTCAGTCACTAGACTTTACATAAACCCTCGTGAATCAAGCCAATTCATACTGAATGGATAATTGCGGCTCATGCCAAAATGTGTAAGCGATTGGACCTAATTATCTGTGGCTTTAGGAAAACTGGACTTGCTTAATTCAACAATTTCAGGATTATTTTCCCGACAAACATTTGTGTGTACCAACCGACGTGGTTAACGCGACGTTGATTCGGCTGTTTTGTCCGAAAATCAGTGAAGTGTGAGTTTCTATAATCTGCGGTAATTATTGTATATACAGTGTTTCATTAGTAATTGTGCTTCAAGCAATAGTTTAGTATTTTACAGTCATGTTGTTCATTGGGATTAAGCATGCATGGATAAAATGAGACGTGCTTTCACGGGGATTTAAATTTTTCGATAACATTTACACTGAAATGAAGAATCAATTTGAAAAATTATTAATTGTAAAAAAAATTATTTATAGTATCATTACTTATTCTTTCTTTCATTTTCCGTAATATCAGTGTTTAATACCTTATGTTATTTTGTCTCGTTTCCGTCCATCCTTACTTATCTCACAACATATCGATTTAAGGCAGTGAGTGGAAATTACAGTTACTGGATACTGTATAGAAACGTGTGCATTAAAACAATATATAAAATGCTTTAGGATTCTTTTTTAAAGGTTAAAAAACAAACAAGTGTAAAAGGTAATATTTGTTGCCATATTACAGAAATGAGGCTGATTTATCAAATAGCTTTGTTGAATTCCAGGAATCAAACAGTAAACAAATTAACGGGCCGGAGGGCTTATTTATCATCAATGGCTAATTTTTCGTTGTGTCTTTAAATTTGCGACTCAGGGCACCAACGAAATCCACGAAAATTGGTACCCCACGAAAATTAGTGATACTACAGTATTACCCGCCGTCATACCTTCCAATCTAAATTTGCACATACTTATTTGCGTACGATGTGGCTTACTACCAAGATATGGAGAATGGGGCATTCATGACTGTCAGATGTGTCAAATGTGGAAACGGTTCATCTATTATGTAGGTTTTTATTCTATTTCATTTAACTTTCAATATTTCTATATGCATTTTAGCAATACTAATAGTTTATATGTGCGAAAAACAAACGTAATATATTAACTTTTATCATATTTATATCCAATATGTACATATATTGGAACTTCACCACTTACCACACGCATGTGGAGACGGCATTTTCTGTAGCAATTCTTTCTCAGCACTCTGCGAACAGACATTTATAGCTCCGTTTCTTGAATAAAAATAATAATAATAATAATAATAATTGATTTACAGAAGGTAACTCTGTTACTAAAACAATATATTCTCCCCTTACGCCTTCTCTACAATTTACTTGTGTACAATATATACATCATTAGACAGCAGCTAAAATAGAAAACTTATATCTTTTTTAACCTGTAATTGAAGCATTTGTTTTTAAAAGCACCAAGATAATTTGATCCTTTAACATTAAAAGCACAGCTGGTCCACTTTTCTTTAGCAATAAATCTCCAGTTTCTACAGAACGTAGTGCATAACTAGATTATATCTGGCTAAACGTGTCTTGTAGATATTGTGGTGCAGCTCTTTGTAAAGCTTAATACTAAAACAGCTTTACTGTAATCAGTTCTTTTGTCAACTTCCATCCAACATGATTTTTAAAACTTGGGTTATGGAGGTGAATCAAAAGGTCTTTCGAATAGTATATTTTATTGTATATATATATATAACCACTGCAAGATTATAATCTTAGTATATTGGAAAACTGTTCCAGATAAGACTTTTACATAATTTTAAACTTAGAAAAAGAGCAGTGAATATACTTTTCAGGTTCAAAGGTCTCATTTTACTCACAAAGCTTATCTGAAAGTTCACTAACGTATTTGTTAAAAACAGCTGCAATTTCTTTCATTGACATTATGGTAGTACAGTCGAAGTATAGTTGCGTCGATTGGTTAATGTTTTCTGAGCATTTAATAACATTATCAATATTTTCTTCCTTTACTTCCTTGTAATAATTATTTCTTGGCTTCTCAAGCTTGCGTTTTACTTTGTTCCTCCAGTGTTTATAATATGAAAAGACAAGAGACTGTCTCACGCTTCTTGTATGTTGGCCATTCGATTCATTTTGTTTTATTGTTTCCGTGCCTTTTATCTTTACATGTTTCCCGTATACTAGAGACTGGATCACGTTTTTTGTACTTTAGCCGTGCAATGCGTTTCCATTTATTTATTTATTTCGTGACATGTATAGCTTTAAAAGTCAATTTGTTTCTATTTCGAAGTAAATATTTCAGCTGTATTTTTTTACTTCATACACTGAAATAGTTATGAATTATATAGGAAAAGAGTATTCTGAGAGCAAGGTTCGAAACGAAAGCTTATCAATTTGAAATACAAATCTTATATAGTTTGCGATACTGAAATTGCTTAATAACACTGACAAAGTCCCTATATACTAGCATACTTAATAACACTGACAAAGTCCCTATAGACTAGCATACTAGCAGATACTTTTTGGTATTATCCTTTCCGTCGACTTCGGCGATGTATGTCATCGGAATTCCATAGGGTGCGCCGTTGTCCATTTAGAGATCGTCCCTCCGGATGTCTGTCAGTGGTGTAGTATACCTGCACTTAATTACAAAATGAGTAGTTTTTCAATCGAGAGCGCTGTAATTAGCATTTATTGTTGTATTTAATTTGTTGTTTCGGGAACAAGTCCCAACAACTCACTCCCACTCCCACACCCACAACCACACCCAGAAAGTTTTCTAATTTGTATAAAGATTTTACTGGAATAGTGTGTCTATAGCATCCGTTGAAGGTGAGTTTGACATCGATATTTTATTATGGATGTGAAATGTCAGTATAGGAAAATAGCTTCGATTCGCAAGAAGTCTACAAACCATATGAATTACTCAACTGAAGGCATAGTATTGATTAATTTATGCCTTTCAGCTGGACTCAGATCACGATTATGTTTTCTGTATAGTCCCTACATCTCTTTGTCAGTACTGAACTTTCCAGTGTGACAAAATCTTAATAAATCATATTTTAATCTAAAGTATCTTCAAAGATGAAGTCATGATGAAGTTCTTGTCATAGGCTATCTAGCATTTTTTTGAGAGGCTGGACTGTAAAAAAGACAACATGCAATGGGTCACAGATTTCACTTTCGGAGCAGCATTAATGCGTAATTACCCACTATCTAATTAATTTGGAACCTTTGACAAGTTACTTTTACGGACTCCCAAAATTCCAAGAAAAGTAATATCATACTAGAAAAAAAATTCAGCAGGAAAATAAGAGAAGACATGATGATGCAAAAGAGCTTGAATAAATAAAGGACGAATATATTACTGATATTCTGCTGAATTTATATATATATATATATATATATATATATATATATATATATATATATATATATATATATATATATATATATATATATATATATATATATATATATCAGACAAATAGAAACTGATATCTAACTATCTATCTATTTATCTATCTATCAGTTCTCCCTTTACATAAAAAATACAAAATTATATCTATCTGCAGTCATACCTACATCCCTACGTCTATTGATCTATTTGTCAACCTACCTGACTTCCTATTTACCCCAACTTGTAGTTAATTATCTATCTATTTATTAGACTATCAGTAATCCTTTCGCATATCCAATGCAAATTGATATATATCTATCTATATGTCGCTCTTCATACCTTCATCACTGCGTCTATCTATCTATCTCTATCTATCTACCTAACTACTTGCCTATTTACCCCCAACTTATATATATATATATATATATATATATATATATATATATATATATATATACATATATATATATAAATTGATCACAGCGCAAATACGAAACAATTCTCTAACGTTTCGAGGGAAACAAGCTCTTCGTCAAGGGAAGAAGCAATTTACATCCACAAAACAAACACTAAACACAAAAGCAAAGAGAAATTTTTGACTTCTACATTTTTGAATGACAGGGGGAATACCACAAACAAGAGATAATAAATAGAAGAAACAACGAATAAATGGTTGAAAAACGGTCTTAAAACGATTAAACTTCGTATAACAAAAAGACGAGATTATCGTTCCTCTCGCTGAAAGAACCATATATATATATATATATATATATATATATATATATATATATATATATATATATATATATATATATATATACCTACCTATATTCCTACCTCTGACTATCTAACTACATACCTGCCTCTTTATCCCTACGAATAGTTATCTATGTATCTCTCTCTCTCTCTCTCTATATATATATATATATATATATATATATATCGACGTACATACCTACATGCCTAATTCCCTATCTGCCTACGTACCCAGAAAGCAAAAGCAAGAATTCCGCTAATATTTCATTTCAATAGACGTTCATTGCCTGCAATAAAGTATGCTAGACAAAGTTTTGCAATTCGCAATAAGAATTTAATGAAGTTTTTTGGACACACATTTTGGTTACAGCTTATAAAGGAAATAAGAACATATGGGATATTCGCATGAGATCCAAAATACTACGCATCAACAAACCTGGTTGTCTTAAGTGTTGTAAGCTCTATTCTAATTAGTTCAAACACATAAAAAATATCCAAAACAAATATAAATTTTGAAATAAACATCATATTTCATATCATACACTAATATGATCTATCCTAGGGTATTGGTTGAAATGTATAAAGCAGTATGTAGGTGAAACAAAGAAAGTTACGCATTAGGATGGAAGGGATTTTTCAGACATAAGACTGTAAAGACAATTAAAAAAACTTTGTCTAGTAAGCATTATTGTTCAAAATGTAGTAAGATCATTTGAGACTGATTGGCATTGTGCATAACATCTGAGCATAACATCTGCTTGTTATAATTGCATAGAAGAAAAGAGAATAATTCTGGGTTAACCTTTTAGTATTAGTAGCATAAAAACATTCTTAAATTTAACTCATGTTGTAAGCTCGACCGTAGTCCTGTGCTATTTTATATATCTTTCTGTTCAAAGCTTATATATATATTGTTATGTATGATGTTTATATAATATTATAAATATTTTAGGAAATTATAAATGTTTCTTCGCTTTAATATTTGCTTAAATCTTTATGTTTATCAGGAAAAACATGTTTAACTAGTGTCCTTGAATTAGGTTGTTTTGATCAATATGTTTTCTCAATTTGAAGGTCAAGGTTGAATTTTTGTTTACAAGTAAAATTCCATTAAGATGACACACATTCTAGAACATTCTGTCATGTGACCAATCTTTATATATGCCATGTTTGGTGGACATTTATTCAGTTTTGACATTACCATCAGTCTTGTAAAGAGCTATTACAGTTGTGAAAATTCATTCCAAATTCTAAGAGAGGAATTATTTTAAATATTCATTGGATTATAACAGTGCTCATAAACTTTTGGATTTTGGATTTTTTAATTGATGATTTTGGAATTTATGTGAACTTATATTCAGAGATTTTGGAATACTTCATTTTGACATCAGCACATCAAGATTTCTAGTACATCAGGACTTTGGAGACCATTAGCACATCATGACATTCAAGGACACAGCCGTGAATTCGGAACATTCTATATTTAGGACTTGTGATTAGAACAATAATTCTTATTGGATTATTAGGATTTCAAAACACATTACTGTAAGTGTCTTTTTGATTTTTCATTTTAATTATCTAGTAATAAATTGCTTGTTGATTTTTTACTTGATTTGTTGGTTTCACTTTCTTTCTGTTACATTTTTCTTAGACCATAGAGTCGTAACAATATATATATATATATATATATATATATATATATATATATATATATATATATATATATAATAAACATATATATATAATAAACATTGAGATAGAAAGACTTAATTTCATCTATCTGTCAACCTACATAACTACATTCCTGCATCTAACCATCTATCTACCCACCTACATGCCTCTTTACACGCAACTTGTACTTAATTATCTATTCGTATATATATTTCGACATACCTACATCACTGCATCTGTCTATCTATCTGCCTACCTGCCTATTTACTTCAACTTAAAGTTATTTATCTTTCTATGTATTAATATATTCCTGCCAATGCTGCAAATGAAATGTTAATCGAGCTATGAGGTAAGCTAAAAACAAGGTAATAGCTCCTTGATTATGTGTCACAAATGTCCTTGTAGCAACATTGGCCCGAATATTAATTAGTTGAGCACTCTGGTAATAACGAGAGTCCCATGTTCGAGTCTCTCTTGTACGCGCATACTGCATGAGGTAAGATGTTTGGTTCATCGAATTTTGGCGAATTTTCGGTGTTGGAAAGTTCAAGTTCTATGTTTACGAATTTGCAATCAGACTGGAAGACATCATTAATATTATAATTTAAATCCTTTATTTTCGCGAGTTTTAAATTCCCGCAAATCCGAATCGAGTAGAAAAAGTTATGAAAGTCGTAAGCATCAAAATCATTTATTATGCAAATAAATTACTACTGCTTTTTCTTTTCTGAGAAAGACAACTTGTATAAAATGTACTTCTGCATACTTTACGTCTCTGATCACACACAGAAACATAAGCATGGGCACACGCACACATATATAGATGACAGATATATTGCATCTCTACTTTCAGATTTTCGTCGCAGGTCAGCATCTCGAATGACCAACCAAAAGAAATTAAAGTGAAAAAAGGATAAGAAGAGATTACTCGCACGTTATTAACGGTGTAAGTAATGGATAATTAACCACTGAACACATTTGTATTCCTTTAATTTATATACTGCGTATTTTCTTTAAAAAAAAGATGGTTTGGAAAGCAGCAGTGCGTGATCCAGCAGGACCTAACGTCTCAACAAGAAAGATATTTGAGTTACTTGGATGCATCTATTTGTTTTTTTCAAAAACAGTCAGCAAGTTGGCGTTATTACAAGTTTGTAGATGTATTTAAAATGAAACTTCCTTAAATAGCATCCTCTGTAACCCTGGCTCCTCTGTAACATGTTCAACTTTAAGACCGGAAACAGAACTATTGTCCCAAACAAGGGATTACTAATTGCTAAGCAGACCTTCATATACTCGCTACTTCTGTGAAACTGCCAAAATGTGCAGCTTAATAGTGTCCGGTTTAGAAAAATGTAACTGTATCATCTTTTTTCTTCAAATTTAGCACTTCCTTGGACGGTAAACATAAATAATTATGTTTCGTTCCTTACCGTTTCTGATTGTAAAAGAAGTCACATTATTTTTGTATTTTCTATAAAATATGTTGTTTTTTCTTATTATCCATAAAGTATGTTATACTTGTACATACGCTAAGATAAATTGTGTTATAAAACATTATTTTGACCATTTTCATGTCAGAATCATAAATTATAGTCAATCTGAATAATTTGTATTTGTATTTTTCATAGGTAAACCTGCGTTGCAAAGAAATAGAAGATACCAGTATAGCAATCAGAGTCACTCTACGTCAATTTGTGATTTTCCAGGTAAGATATTGTGTGAATTCAAAATTCTAAACGTCCTTCAATGTGTGTTTTAATCGTGAACACATGATTTAATCCAAATCATTCATTACAACAATTATAATATTCTTATTTACAGTCTGAGTTGGAAGGTGACGATGCGTACAGTTTCTTTAAGTAGGCAAAGAGTCTTTAAAGTTGTAGTTTTGACATAATAGATCTTTCAGATAATCTTGAACCAAGTCTATAGCATACAGAAATTCCTCTCTTCTGCAAAGGAAATTATGATGCTTGGCCCGAACTATAAACACATGTACGCGGTTCATTAAAATGTATAATTCTTAAAACACCACCACCTTTTTCTGCATCAGTGCTAGAATATCACACTGAACATTTTCATGGCATCAACGGAAATCGGTATTGTGTTGGTGTTTAAATAGCCAAGCCTGTGTGGCAAAGTTTTAAAACGCAATAACTTATTTTAATATATCCTTAAGAGTTTAACAATAACATTTAAGTGAATAAAACTTTTCATCGTTCAAAAAAGGAGGTGGAGAAAAAAACGCCGGCCTTATGGAATAATTCTAAAAGACAAAGTTTTGACTTCTGGTAGCTCCTCTTGGTTGATTTTGAAAAACATTCTGGTCATTTTGTTTCAAAAGTACTGAACCTTTTAATTTTGGTAGTTCAACTATTTAATCATGGTATAATGATATATAAGCTAGCGTTATAGTGAATGTACATATCCCCATTGTTTAATATTTATGATCAATGTAGACAAATGGATCCGCTCTCTCCTTATATGTTTCTACTCTGTGCTGTCATATTAGCAATAATGATTAAGCATACTAGTACTATTAGGGGTATAGAAGTAAATGGCATAGACGTTTTCATTTCACAGTATGCTGATAATAAGCCAACATTTTTTAACGGCTCATGCGAGTATTAACACGTATAAACGGCTCATGCAAGTCTTTACATGTATAAACGGCTCATGCGAGTCTTTTTATGTATAAACGGCTCACGCGAATCTTTACGTGTATAAACGGCTCATGCGAGTCTTTACATGTATAAACGGTTCATGCGAGTCTTTACGTGTATAAACGGCTCATGCGAGTCTTTACGTGTATAAACGGCTCATGCGAGTCTTTACGTGTATAAACGGCTCATGCGAGTCTTTACATGTATAAATGTTCTATGTTCATATCTCTAGTGTCTTTACGTTAATAAGATATAAAAAAAAATGTGTACACATATTGCAGAATTAAATTTAAGAGAATAATAAGCAATTTTTGGTTTTACTGAGTCAAGAAAAGCATAATTTATATTCCATAAAATATTATTAACAACAAACAAGTTTCGATGCAAAAAAATGTATGAGAAAAAGTCACCATTTTAGAATCATTTAGAAGATATCTTAAAATACAATATGGGATTGAAAATGGCATTGCCTTACAACATGAGAATTTAAACGATTTTCTTTGTTTAATTGAACCAACAAGCATCCATCAATGAATTTTAAATTTTGTGGAATAAATTATAAAGACGGTTGCAGTTCTAGTTGTTAAAATTAATCTAATAAATAGTGGACTTCAGTTTTTTTTTAAACAAATAGCAGTGCACCTTATCCTTCTCTTAAAACTCTATTTAAAGTTAAAGTTAATAAATAAATAGCAGATGACATAAAAAGATAAAAATATATTACACATAAAATATGTAGTTTAAGTACAAACCGCTAAATATCTGTGATAATTACGGTTTAAAATGTTGTAATAATGATTCGGTAAACAGATATAGATCATAGGGTGATGAGAAATTGTTAAGAATTAATTACGCTAGGTAGTATTTATAGCAATAGCTGGATGTGGACTATTGTATTTTCATTTAACAGATCATAGTGTCATAGAGTTAGTAAATTCTATATACACATTTCATATTTACTTTCCGATAAGAAAGGTATCGTCATATTGTAAAATGCTATTCTACAATGAGCAAGCTTTTAAGATGAATACAACATTTTAGATCACAAAAAATTAACGTTGTATGTAATAATTGTAACATTCGTCCTCACAGTGATTGCAGATATAAAAATGGAAGGAAAAAATCAGTCCGTTTTTAATGATAGTTTTGCTATTGGGAAAGGAGAAACAGATGAAGATGAAGAAAAACTATTGTGCATTTTGTAGATGAAAGAAATTAAAAATTGGGGATTTGGTATGATAAACTTAAAAGAAGTGATAATTTTTATTCCAGTAAATTTATTGCAGATAAATCTAATGGATGGTTAGTAACGGAATAACAGAAAAAGAAATATCCATGAGAAACCAAGGCTTAATGTCTTAAGTGATATGTGGTTTGGATGTTCAGGTACAAAATGGAACATCTATTACATATTTTGTCTCCACTGTACAAGACAATGTTGAAAGGTTAAATGAAAATTTGATATTTGGACAAAAAAGATATAATGTTGATGAACACATTGCAATAAGATTTGAACAGTATAGTTCAGATGCGAAAGTTACGCTGAATTATGTTGTCAGTGGTGATGGACCATTGTTATTAACCAGTGACATGGTGATGGAAATAGGCAGTATAGTAGGTTACATTAACATTCTTTTTTTAAAACCCACAAATCAGCAGATAATATTAGGTTAGCAATAAATACTGATATAAATATTACCGGTGAAAGAATATAATACCAATATCTGCTATTCAGTCTGTAATAAAATTAAACAAAAGACAGAACAATAGTGGAGCGTGATCGAAGAAAGCAGGTCAGAGAGAGAGAGAGAGAGAGAGAAAGAGAGAAGTCGCTAGTTTCATTTTCGGATAATTATAGAAAAATATAAAGAAAAAACAAGATTAACAACCAAATCGTATAATGAATACTCAAGCAAGTAAAACACAAGTAAGTCCTATAATAAATACACAAACATTTACTGGTCATGAAACAGACAAATACATATCTATAATCATTGTATTGTTGTAAAAACTGGTTTAATTTGTATTTACAAATGATCACTATCCTTTAATCCTTTTTTTATTTTATTATTTGTTGTTGTTGTTGTTGTTGTTGTTGTTTCTAAACCTTTAGCTAAAATTCTAAATGAAAAACAATTACTATTTTTAATGTAACAAGCAAACTAATATCACCTAAGAAAGAAATAATATTTCCCGCCGAACTTAAAAGCCAGCTTATTATTTCACCCATTACGCTAGACAATGCTGCTTCTGCATTTTTAGCTAGTGGAACGATAAGTTGACAGATTAATTAAATCTTTGTTTAATTTTATCATTCAACGAACTGCCACCACCACTATGCTGCTTTCTTTATCCACCTTTTGTTAAACCTTTTACAAAATATGTTATAGTTCGAGCTAGAGTTGTTGCTATCATGTTATAGCTCCACAAATTCTAGCAATTGCTACTACAATGTTCTTTAAATATCTGTTTTAACCTTTCACCTAATGGTAACTTTTCTGCAGTTTGTGAATCGATTCAATTAATATTTTGACAAACAAATTATTTTCTATTTCTGTTAATTATGCCCGTTTTACTTTCAGTAACTTTGATAACGTTTCCTAATTGCTCTCTCATTTCTTAATCTTTCAAACTATCGATATCTTTTCTTATTTCCTTTATCTGCCGATCGTACATTTCCAGATTTATTTGCATCAATATTATTCTTAAATTTACAACATCAGTAGCAGTTATATAACCTCTTAATTCTCTTTTTTTTCCTGAGGAGCAAATAAACTATTAGCGTATCGTTCTTTGAAAAAAAAATGTAACAAATCTTAATAAACCGAGAGAAGGTTTACAAGAAATGAAACGAGTAGACCAATTTTTTTTGTCTTGGTTGAATAAATACTAAATCAATATAGATCATGCTTTAAATAAATAGAATGTGTACTGGATGTTTTATGACCGATGCATTTTAATAACTTACACTTACGATTATAGCTGTTTATAATACTGGAATATCTATTTACCACAAGTCCAGATGATGAGAGAGGGACCTAAACTTACATTTAAACGTTATGGTAGAAACAAGAGAGATATTAAATAGAGTTTGTTGTTTAAAAAGTTTCTACTTTTTATAATACCCTTATATATATACTTTTGATGGCATTTTACAATTTTTAAACTATTATTATTAAAACTAATGTATCTTGTGCTGGTCCAATGAAAATATATAAATGTCTCTTTCATCAATATTGTTCGGCTTTTTAAAGTTTAACTAACTCTTTACGATGATGGAAAACCGAGCAATTTTAATATAGTTTCTGTTTTAGGAGAGCAATGAGAGAATTCAAAGAGTTCTTATGGAAGGTCATTGTGCAGTGTTTTAATGTAGTTATAATTATAACTTTTGGCACATGAATTAATCTAATTTTGTATCATTACTGGACCTTTCATTCACATAATTATATAAATAATCTTTATTCTCCTTTGCCAATTGTTTAATAATCCTTATTTTGTTCTCTCAATTCTCTGTTTGTAATCTTTCATGCAAGACGTAAAATAACCAGTTTTATATATCAACTATTTCATCATATTTGGAGCAAATCACACTGTTCATTTATTTTATCTGAACTTTTTTTTAAAAAATAACTATGCTAAGTTTGTGAAGATAGAATTTAAAACAAAGATTTTGTAAGATAAATGGGAGACAGAAAGTAAAATGAACATGTTCGTGAACAAGTTACTGATATCGTAACATGACAAAGAAAGAAAGATCCAAGTAGAGTTGCGTTTTGCAAGAAAGCTTCGAAAGCAATAAAAAAATATCAAAAAGGCAAAAACAAAAAGGTTATGAAAAAACAACAAAAGAAAAGCTTTCTTAAGGATATAATAAATATTAGTTTGTATGTGGACTTGTCATTACAGTAATGTCGAGTTATTTATTTGAAACAGATGTAATAATAAAACAAATGCTAAGAGCAAGAGAGAGAGAGAATTGTGATCAGAGAGCATGTGAACAAATTTCAAGTTCACGAGTTCCAGAACAAGTTTCTACTGTAAACTCTAAGAATCAAATAGCAGTGAAAATAGAGTGCTTACAGAAATAAATCATCTACACATTATATAAGAGATTATATTTTCCGTGGTTTACTTATATCATATTTTATATTTGGTTACAGTAAGATTCTTAAGATGGTGTTTAACATTTCAGCAGATTTCCCAAGCAAGTGTTTTATGATTATTATTTAATTAACTCCTGCAACTGCTTTAAGTCTTGTTACACTTGATTGTTTTATGGATATGGCTTTTTATGCGGGAACCAGTCTTTATATAATATAGACAAGGACATAAACTAGTGTCAAAATTACCCAGTGTGCATAACAGACTTTACCTCTAAATTATTAGGATTTAATGGCGCAATATCTATTCAAAACATCTACTGATTATGATGTGGTTTCCTAAGACCTAAACATTTCTACGTTTTTCTTAACCAGCTAAATAATTATAAAACGACTTAAATGTGAACAAAGCGAGAAGGAAAAGCAAAAAGAGCAAGTTCACGAGTTTTCATACCCTTCTCTACACTATAGCTTTTACGAGTTACAAATATTTTTCATTGTGACCCTATTTTATACTATGCTGATGGCGTTTATAATGAACTACACAGAGGTACAAAAATAGATTAAATATCTGTAATAAAGATGAAGATATAAAAATAATAGATTTTCATGGAATGTCAGTGACTTACGTATTTCATATTAAGCAAACAGTGATATCAACCCAACCAACTGTTTGCGATATATCATTAGGAGGTTCAAGTGAAGAATGTTTGAACTTGGTTCACTAGTTTTGAACCTTAGAGCAAAGAAACTTCACTACTTCAATCAATAAATAATGAATTAAACTTCAACGTCAACCGAATTACAAATTCAGCTGATCCTGAAAGATCAGCTAATGCGGGTAATCGTTGATTTGTACAAAGACGTGTTGATAATCAACTACGTAGGGTTTAGAAGATAATAATTTTATCGATATTAAACATTGGAGAGAAAAAGTTGATAGTAAATTAACAGCTGTGGATCGCGAAGAGATCAGCAAACTCGAGTAAGTTCTTACTAAAATAGACGAGCTATAAAAATAAATTGATGATGTAAAGAAAATATTGGAGATGCGCAGAAGTGATTTATGCAGAGATTTAATATCCTGTTTGAAATTATAAGAACATTACAAACTTTAAGAAAAGAAGTTTCTAGTTGAGTTCAAAATATTCGGCAAAATATATACAACGTATTGAACGAAGGACTAAGTCTGAGATGTATGCATTACAAAGTGACATAGAATTAGTCAAGACATGTCTAGAATCTTGTAATACTTAAATGACATGGAATTAGTCAAGAAATGTCTAGAATCTTGTAGTACTTAAATGACATGGAATTAGTCAAGAAATGTCTAGAATCTTGTAGTACTTAAATGACATAGAATTAGTCAAGACATGTCTAGAATCTTGTAGTACTTAAATGACATGGAATTAGTCAAGAAATGTCTAGAATCTTGTAGTACTTAAGTGACATGGAATTAGTCAATAAATATCTAGAATCTTGTAGTACGTAAGTGACATGGAATTAGTCAAAGAAACGTCTATAATCTTGTGGTACTTAAGTGACATGGAATTAGTCAAGAAATGTCTAGAATAGTATTGTACTTTACAAATCACAGTTAGGGCAAATTAAAGAAATAATTTGATGAAAGAATACTAATACACCAGAGAGTACATTTATCAGATATTAAAAACGTAGTCAATGATTTTAAAGTGCAGTACTATAATTCAAAGAAAGATTACTGTTATCACTAATGCTTTATCTCAGTTGCAAAAGAAAAATGAATACTTTAATAGAAATACCCCAAAAGATAGATGACAACAAGAACAAAATAAATCTGACTGAAAGAATAATAGGATGTATGAGAACATCTACGATTTGTCTCTTACAGATTTAAGTAAAAACATTAAAATTATAAATGATCAGACTTTACAAAGGTAAGCAAAATAAAATTTCGGCTGGAATAGAAATATAAAAAGAAGATAACAGAATACATTGGTTGAGAACTCGTTAATAATATCTGTGCAATACTAGCAAATAGCAATGAATTAGATAAAATAGTGAAACGAAAAAGAAATGACATTAAAAAGGTTTACATTTGAAGTAGATAAAAAGAATAAATACTTTAGCATCAAGTGAAAGAATTGATAAAGATAAGTCAGAGTTAGATGATAAAATAGACACAGAATCTCGTTGTAGCCGTAAAGTCATAAAATAAAAGATATCAGATATAGAGGGTCAAATAGGCACAGAAATTAAAACTGACATTTACGCATAAATGGAAATAAGGCGATCAGCGAATAAGATACTAATTAATAAACTTACATAAATTGTAAATGTATTTCATAATAACTAGAACTTGTTCAATAACCAATACTTGGCTCATTAATATTTTGTGAAAGACATCATATCTTGATGTTCTAAACTTTAGAATACATAAAACAAACATTACAACTGTTGTATATGCTAGATAAAAATGTAAGGGTGAAGATGAAACTCCCGTATTAACAGAACAATTTTTTTTTTTTAAATTGTTGCTTTTTTGTGTTTGTTTTTTGTTTTCCATTTTTTATTTTGTTTGTTTGTTTTGTGTTTTAGTTGTTTGGGGTTTTTTTGTTTGTTTTGTTTTTGTTTTGCTTTTGTTGTTGTTTTGTTTTGTTGCTTGATTTCTTTTCTTTTTTTGGATTTAATTTTTTGGGGGGGATTTTGGTTTTTGTTTTAAAACAAATTCTGGTTATACAATGCCACAAAAAAATCAACCTTGCTTATGCACTTTTCTATTCTCCATCAGGTTTCATTGAGTACAAATTATATACAGAATTCGATGTGCTGTTTTATATCATTCAAATAAAGATATATTTATTTCTTTGTTTTTCTTGATCACTTGAACATCGAATCACAAACCGACGGTAATTTATATGTTATATGTTGGTGATAAAGTGCTTCTTACTATTTGGATCTCAAATGAGAACCTGAAGATACAGTCTGGAAATTAAACGTCACAGAGTTTTATATGTTTTATAAACATATTATCTTGAAGAAGGTAATAATATATTTATTTTTACATTCAAAGAGTTGATTAAAGTATAAAAACATGTACATTTGTATTTGATATAGAAAATATATTCAAATATGTTACCATTAAATAGAGTGTGAGCGAAAGCGAAAAAGTTCTAAGTTTTTAAGAGAAGCATTGGCTTTAGTTGGTGGAGCGATTGCAAATGGATTAACAATTGGCGGAAGCAATTTTTTTTCTTTCAATATTTTACTCCATTCGTGCAAATGATAAAAGAGTAAGATTTGGTACGTAATACAAGGATTTCAAAAGAGAAGTAAATCAATTTAATTGAGAACATATCAATATCACTCCATTATATGAATGAATGATTTAGTGAACAAAGTTTGGTTGCTCAGAATTTAAATAATTTAAATGATGATTTGTTTTTCTTCAACTCGCCATGTTGGTCTTCTAGACAAATCAAAGGAACCTAACTTTAATCCTTTTGATCAGCCTTCTAATCAACATATGACGTATGAGTACATATCTTTGCTGCTATAATAGCTATAAGTGTTTATGTGAGCTATACATTTTTTTGCAATTTAGGTATCTGTATTTTATGTGAAAATAAAGCGAGTAAATTCTGAACAAGTTCTAGATCTTCAAGAGATCATTTTTCTGACAGAATGCTCAAAATTTCTAACTAAATGAATAGAGAACAGGTTTCTAAGTAAATACGTCTACATTTTGGAATTATATAATTCCCAACAAACAGAGAAAATACCACAAGGTGTTTAACAAGGTGTTAAATATGAATCCAACGCATCACTGCATTACATACAATCATAGCAGTATTAAACCAAACAACATTTTTGTAACAGAATCAAACCGGGTGGGATTGGATTTTAGCGAAAACACTTAATACAGTCACGTGAATGAGATGGGGTTTTTATGCAAATCAATGATGAATGAATCTGATACCCTACTCATGCGCACAAAGTTCAACAACGGGTATAACAAAATAGTATCGTTCCTAAGTGGATGCGATCAAAGCGTAGACTTTCAACAAATAATCGCAGCTGACTTCGTATGCCAACCCATATGATCAATATGCAGAACTAATCAACAGATACGACTCACACATGGATCTATCGACATATAAGATCAATGTATAGAATTATCAACAAATGTGATCGACATATGGAATTATCAACAACTATGATCAATGTATCGTTCATCAAGAAAGATGATTATTTTAATGTAGAAATAACATTTACCGAAACTATAGTTAGATTTGTATGATTCAGAAACATTTTTGAAATACCTCTATTTAAGACGGATTTATGAAATGACAATTTGATATTTCTATGAAACCTTTTCCTGGGGATTAAGAGGATTAAAGAAAACGATATAAACTATTGAATGTTAGAATAATAACAGATATTAATTACTCTGGATTACTACATTTATCACAATCTGCAGTTAATAGTTACATGATTCATATTTGTATACCATTTAAACAATACTTTTTTCCTTTTTTCTTTTTTAAGTTTTCTCTCTCTCTCTCTCTCTCTCTCTCTCTCTCTCTATATATATATATATATATATATATATATATATATATATATATATATATATATATATATATATATATATTTAGTTATCGTAATATTAAATTAAATTAAATTAAATTAAATTTACATCCACCACTGGCTAGCCGATAAAAGCCAAAGTATTACATGTCGATTAACATAACACTTTTCGATGTAAATGAATTGTTAAGCGTAACGCAACAGCGTGTAGCGAATAGAATACTTTTATTATTAGACATACAAGACTGAAAGAATAAACGACTATATCAGGAATTGCCGGACCTAACTCAATGCTTCATGTATGTTCAGTTTTTAAGTGAAGTGTGGTCTTTCCGTTTTTCTCTAGTACAAGTGATTACGTGTAGATTATTCGTGACGTTCTCAAGTGAGTCTTGTGTATATAAAAAAAAATCCAACATTTCTGAACAACAGTTTCGGTCTTTCATATTGGGTGCTTGATATATATATATATATATATATATATATATATATATATATATATATATATATATATATATATATATATATATATATATATATATATATATATATAGTCATTTTTCTTTTTTTTATTTGCTTGTCTTAAATTCTTTTTTTTTCAATTGTAGCCCATTTTAACCTGGTGGCTTTTTTTCGAGACAATCGTGCAGAAAATATCTACCGTGCTATCAGCATGGATGATGGGAAATCTTGGTCAAAACCTTCAAAAATTACTCTACCAAACAACAACAGCGGTATTCAGGCGACAGTCCTGGAATCTGGCAGCATTGCCATTGTCTATAATCCAACAAGGAATGTGAGAAACCCAATTGTTATATCCCTATCGGCGAATGAGGGGCAAACGTGGCCCCATACAAGATCTTTAGACTACGAAAGCAGCGGCAGTATTGAATTGAGCTACCCATCTCTTTTACAAGATCCGATGGGGCGAATTCATATTTCCTACACGTATAATAGAGATACCATTAAGTATCGAATACTTCCGAATGAAGATTGGATAAAAGAACGCCATTGAAAAATTAAGGATATATCTTATGCAAGATCGATTAAAATTCACTTCTTAATATCTTCAGAAGCAGAGACCTTTCGAGTACTACAAGCTATCAGATCGTTAAATTTCGCTATTGGTATTACCTAATGCTCATTTTGAACAAGAATATCAGGAAAGAAAATATAAAATAGAAAGAAAAAGAAAAAAAAACTCAGGTATTACTAGTTTTCAGTTCGTACAATCTTAATGTGAGTCCTGACTTTACTTTAGTTCAAAAGTATGAGACTAATTAATTGAATTCCCTTTTGACCGTATTATTCATGTCCTATGTAAATAAAATGACGGGAAAACAACTGCCAGATAAATCATAAAATGGCGATAAGCAAGGGGCAATACTCTTAAAGACTCTCAGATAATAATTTACAGTCTTATTCCGATTTTGTACGTATTGATTACTGTCTGCTCTCTTTCTTTAATCATCACCATTGTTTCCTGGGCATCATCATCATATCACCATCACCTTGTCCTCTTCAGTTTGTACCTTCTCCTCCTCCTCTTCCTTTTTTTCGTCTTCTTCCTTCCAATTTTTTTTCTCGAGTTTCAACCGATCTCTCTCATTTTAAATTGTTTAGAGTTGTTGACATGCGCTTTCTCAAAGGCAATTTGATATTCTCGAACCTAGTTCGCTTATAATTATGATGGTATCAACAATTTCATCATCACATTATTTTCTGTTGTTACGAATAGCCATTATTTTGAATCCCTTTCTTTTTTGCATTTAACGAGATATTATAGTTGATCATTGTCCCCTGAGGTCCATTTCTTTTAATTTTAATCACACCATATTTAGTATGATTTTTACAATTATGAAATGAGTATGGCATAATAATTATTAACGAGCAAGGTTCAAACGACTGTTCTGAGGATAATGAATATCAATGTACATATTTTTTCCATTATCTTAGTTTTTGAAATGTTCATCAACCGGAAGTTTGTATAAAAATACTCCTCGGGTTCGTTTCTATGGAAACAGTACTGGTATACAAATTTTATTTCTTTAGAAACGCCTTTTATTTATACTACCTTTTTCCCAAGGAATTCAAGAAAAGTAATCCAAAATATACAAATGACAACTCGAAACGAGCTGACCCTGGGGCTATACGAATTGTGCAGGTAGTGACTTTGTTTGATTTTTATTTTTACCAAAGTCATCTGGGAAGCAGTTAGATTTTGTATGAATAGTGGAATAGAAATAGATCTGAGCGTTGAAAAAAGGCCATAGACCTCAAATCAGATGCATGAGACTAATACCAAACTCTGTTTTCCAACAACAAAATAAGATGTCACTGTGAAATTCTGTCAGCCAGTTTAGAATAACTGAATAATGAATTTTGGCAGGACAGCTATTGAAATCGAACCACAACCCCCCCCCCCCCCCCCCGAAGAAAAAAAATCGATACCCGTGCAAGTAGTGTTTATAATGCATAGTCTAGACCATAGTGTGAAATAATATATATATATATATATATATATATATATATATATGTCTGTGTGTGTGTGTGTGTGTGTGTGTTTTGCCTACGTAAAACAAAATACCTGTAGAAATTTTGAGATTTTTACATTTCAGTTCTGCTATTATGTCCACCACTCTAAAATTACTGGACCAATCAGACTGGAGGGTATTCTTTTACAATTTAATAATTATTAGACCACTCAGACCATGAAAACAGATAGCGAACACAAATTAATAATTTAAATTTTGTAAACTTCTATATAATGGTACATTACAGCAAGAGAAATTGGCAAGGACGATAACTCACCGTGCGTTGGGAGGCAGAGTTATGCTTTTAGGAGGTTACTTCCTGTGGTCCATTTTTTTTTTTTTTTTTTTTTTTTTTTTTTACCGCAGTACAACATATGCAAATTCACCTACACCGTGAATATAATCGGCGGTACAGGAAAATGTTATCGATAAATCGCTAATACATGCAAGTAGCCATTAAATAGCAAGGGTTCTACTTGCGGGAAGTTTTCAGGTGCTTTTATAGTGTCGACTATATGACACTTAAAACAGACATCTAATACACAAGTTACAATCATGATATGATCTCGATTTGCATTCTACATCACAGTACAGTGATGTAATGAACAGGTTAAATCAAAACATGAATGCCATCTCACATTACAAATAAACAGTGATATAATACACAAGTAAACATCATAACAAAATTTCTGCCTGCGGCCTAGGTCACAGTATATAAAAACAGTGATGCAGTACACATAAAATGGTGACGTAAACTAACTGTTAAATATCTATAACATTTGTTTTGCATCTATAAAAATAGTTATATTTGAAGAAGATCATCAGCGGAAAAATTTGGCAACTTGGCTAAGTTAATGCTTAGTCAGTCTGAACGAACAGAAGAACGTGAACAAGCTGGGTATATAACTGTTTACCATAGAACAAGGTTTCTAAATATATTGAACTATGGTTAAATAGACAATATCATCCAACATTTATTTTACGAACTAAATTTATACACGAATTAAGCGAAAGTACAAGATCGATGTTTAACAGATTTAATATATGACAATTAACGTATATATTAGCCTCTCAGAGGAAGTCAAATGAGTTAAGAACAAACAATCTTGTTCTAGTGTAAAAAATGAAGACGAAAAGGGTTTCTTTTATGCTGTGGAATCTGTGTTGAAGATACCAAGTGATAATGCAGATATATTATCAAAATGCAAATTTAGATATATACAGTCATTGATTGATAGATTTCCGGAAAAAGTAGAGGACTTTACGAAAATTTAAAATGAGTTTAAATACTCTGTATCTGTTTTTGAAATAGTTGAACGTATTTACATCAGACCTCGTAGACTTACTTATTAAGACAGAGACATGTCAATCTGGTAATCATATTTCAATATTGTGGTCTTAATGACTATCAAGATTATACGAACCATTACTTTGAAATAAAACATTAAGATTCCTATTATCACATATAAACAGTCATGACAAACAGACACACATCTGTAGAAGCAAATGACTGATTTTTTAATTTCGCAACACGAAAATGTTCCTGACACAAACTACTATGTTACAATGTGGATAAATAGGTAGGTATAATGCCCGAAAAATGCTCAGTTGTAAACATTAAAACTATAAGCTCCAATTAAACGTTCCGCATGCTGTTGAGTGTCATGTTGAAAGTATCATAGTGCCAGAGACAAAGTGTACCTTTAGTATAATTGTACCGCAGGCACAAAAACATGTAAACAGCAAATGATGATGTTCATTTGCAACACATCAGCGATTGTGATGAAATGCCTTGGAAAATCAAAGCAGCCAAACACATTACATCAAGGTTCTGTTTGTATGTTAATCAATCCACATGGGATATAATTCAATTGGTTGAGAGGAAGAGATTGCATGCAAGTAATGTGTGATGCTCTAAGCAAGATTTGAAAACTACGAAAAATTAAGACCACACACTCCAAAACTAATTGTATCCACGAGAGAATATAAGCCACATATCCACACAATAGCTCATAACCAATGCAACCTGATTTACAAATACCCAAAATACATACCATTGTTTATTCTAACAAATCTGTACATAACAGTCATCTGTCCATTAAAACGTTGGCTCAAAATGTATCCAAATTAAAAGGTAAAAAATCATAGTTTATATGTTCACAAATAATGGGAAGACACAAAAGCTTCAATGATAATTAGGTCTGTAGACAGCTTTAGGTTGATGGAGCCAATGTATAGAACAACTGGTTAAATTCTAACTGATGAAAGTATACAGAGAAACAAACGTAGTTTATAGTCTTGACAACCTTTTATTTGAGGAAAGACATTGACCCCTATAAATATAGATAGCTTTAAAGAATCAGCTATACCACACAAGGAAAGGTTTCATTCCAGTTTACACGATCGATTCAAACACATCAAATGACGCGTACCATTATGTACATGAAGAAATCTTCACGATTGCTGCGTAAAGAAAGGTGCATTGATGCTATGCGAAATTCATTTTTGGACTTTAGAAATATCTGTTTGAAACATTTTTAAACTATATAGTGTTCACTACTACAGTGCTACTTGATTAGCACATGACGCAATTTTAAAAATATCAAATGTCGAACGTGATATTTTAACAGACTGTGACATGTTCCTGATGATTGAGAGTGGCATACTTGAAGGAATTATGATAATACCACAGAGATATGCCTCAGACGAAGCTGGTGCGGTAAATAATGACGGTGAGCACGAAAAGTCAAAGTCAAGGACATTCATTATGTACCTAAAAGACAAGGGTGGACAAGGTGACTGCAACATAAGTTGATTGAGAAATGTTTAATTAATCGATCTGATGAGTATGCTACTGGTTTCATTTAGAAGTGTATTTAAGGATTCCATTATATTTATATAACTATTCAACAGAGTACATATAAACTGTAGTGAAATTAGTTCCAGAAACTGTTAAATGATTATAAGCGTACAAAACTCTCAGTA
Source organism: Margaritifera margaritifera (assembly GCA_029931535.1). NCBI lineage: Eukaryota > Metazoa > Mollusca > Bivalvia > Unionida > Margaritiferidae > Margaritifera > Margaritifera margaritifera. The sequence goes on from JAQPZY010001088.1 coordinate 90,416, forward strand.
CCGAAACCATTATGTACACTCGCTGCAGAAATTCTAAAGGTCTCGATACAGTTGGGTTACATAGTGAACAAGATAAACAGAGCTGTTTTACTAGATCCACACCGGGTTAAAATACTGCAGAGAACAAATTTGACACAAAAGGCGAACAATGATTTAGCAGAATACGTTTCTAAATGATGAACTATGCAGTATTCAGTAAATAAATGGAAAATCTCAGAAAGAAAACGAAAGTAAAACTATGAAGAAAACAAATTCAAATGTTAGAAAGATCTATCATTGGCCAGGACAAAACGTATTATTGATGATTTATTAATGGTTAGTTTGAAAAACTAGAATAAAATCAACAAAATTAATTTACGGTGGATTTACATTTTTAGAATCAAACAATTGGTTGATGAATACATTTTACTGTAACAAGATGAAAAACAATTCCGGTGATTACATGAATACACTAATAACTGACACAACTTCCCAGACGTTTCAAGAATGAGTTGAATGATGTACCTATTAAAGAGTTTTGTGCGTTTATGTCAAAACTGTATTCTTTCACAACGGACAGAGATGAAAATAAAGTTTGCAAAGTAATAAAGCAATCTGTAATCAAACTAAATTTAAAGTTCCAAATGTACAAAGATTATTTATTTGATCACAAAGAAAATTTCCACAAATGAATTTACTCAGATGATCCAATCAAAAGATATATTGCATCAAAATGAATAAAGTAGCATTTTCTGTGAATAGCGACAAGCTTACATTTTTTTATGTTGATGGTGGGGAGGGGGGTGGAGGGAGGTGTGAAGGCACAATGAAATAACATTATCTTATGGACACGTAAACGTGTCGAATGCAATGTATACCGCGTACTGATAAGAAAAATCTAAGAATTATTTACTTTTATTCCATTTAAAAGTATCTAACATTTCTCCTTTCATTGTGTCTTTCCTTGAAACACAGTTTCCATTGCTTTTTTGTACTGCCTGTAAAGCACTACTAAAAAACGAGTATTCATCTCAAATCTTTTGATACTGTGTTGTACTTTTAAACGATCGCCCAAACAGTTATTTCAAAATGTCAACTTCTAAAAGTTACTTGATTTTGTGAGTTACTTTCTTTTTATGTCATCTAACTTCGCGTATCCATGTGATCTAAATTCGCGCAGTAATTAATCATATATTTTAAGGTATTTGTGCCTTGGTAACACTCAACTAGTAAATCTAACCACTTATCTAATTTGTGTCAGGATCTATCACTATCACGTTTGCATGCTTGCGAAACTACTTTATGTTGCAAGTTGAACAGAAACATTGGACAGATAACAGCGATGTTATCCAAAACGTTTGTATCTATTCTCTATCAGATTCTCTACAAAAAGACTCTTTCCAGAATTAGTCACTCCACAGTTTATCATGTTAAAATGTCCTTTCAAGTGCATTTTGCTAAATATAGGAATTATTTGGGAAACAAGTGGAAAACAAACATGCCTAAAATATAATTGATTTAATTTGATTGCTTTGAATGCTTACCTAAGCATCAGAGACAAATAAATGTACATTATGTGGGCATCCACATTAACGTTTCCGCTGATCTGTTGAATCCGTGAGAATAAACCATATTTATCAGACCATTCATAGTCACTGTGATTCTGTCTGGGTTGAAACACTTGTCTTTCTCCGCCTTTTTTGCACAGAAGTAAAACTCTTTATATTCATGGTGGGATATTCAAGTGTAAGGTTTTTTGAAGTTGTATTGGATGCTATGTCAGTAATTCTCTTCCGAGTGATGTAGTGACACAAAAGCAATTATATTTCTTTATTTTTCGTTAACTGCTTGTGCAATTACCTCAGAAGTAACCGTATCGTACTGGAAGCAAATATTTTCGGTCCATACTCCTAAAATCCTTCTTCCATCAACTACAATGGCTTTTCAAGTTTTATGTTAAATCTGGAATCCCATGAAAGACCACAAGGATACAAAGGACAATGATCCAATAGAATCTGAAAATCTAATTGCATTCTAAACACTTTAATATTTAATGCAAACTGTATAACTTAAAAATTAGTATTTTGTGCATTATCGTAACTTTATATATTCGTGATACCTTGCTCAGTCAAATTTGTAATAACCTATTCTGGTAACTATAAAGCATTGTATATCATTATAACTTTATAGTCATTCAACTTAAAAAGATCATTATTAAGCACTTCTCGGTCAGCATAGCATTTTACATTTGTTTTTATTATTCAACCTCAGCGTGTAATTTGTTGAAATATTCAGTGAATCTAACATGTTTTCGTTTTGATTGTAATACTCACTTCTGTATCAGATATACCGTGTTTTGTTTCCATATATATTATCATGCTTTTATTAAGATTTTATTTCTTTCCTTTTTCTTCTTTTTTTTTTTTTTGTTTTTTTTTTTTGTTTTTGTTTTTGTTTCTGTATCATTTTTTTTTTATCATTTGATTAGCTCAGTATTGGTTATCTCTCTTAAATCCCTATTAAATCATTCTTGGTAGTTATGTTGTTTAAGTCAGTAAATTTTGTGTCAAAACGACTCATTACCTTTATGTTCTCTTGGTTGTTTTGTTGTATTTCCTCATGCAAACCCTTTTGTAATTTTAAAGTGCCATAGTCTTCCAGAGTTTTCTTTGTTTTCTCAATGGATCTCTCCAAAGCATATAAATAGCTGTTTATTCACTGGAAGAGATACAAAAACACGTTGTAAAGTTGAATCATTTAAAATGGAAAAACGTCATCACTAAAAAATATTTTGAACAGTATTGTTTAGTCTGCGTTTCAGTATCAGTTGTATTACCTGATAGACAAACATTCCTAAAATCAGAGTTGTCACAATAATATTTGTCAGACGTACAATAGATCAACAACAAAGCGACCAGTACAAATTTATTTAACATTTTGTCTGGGTTGTGCTATGGACAGGCTGCATTGCAACAACAGTTGTAAAGTGTTGAAAGGAAAAAGACGCAATCAGTTGGGCAACCAACACGGTTGGCGAGAAATTTTAGAGAAAATATTGAAGAAAAATCAATTCAAAAGTGACAGAAAAATTACTTTCAGGCAAACGGATGAAACAACAGTTTTAAGAAAAGGGTAACAATAGCTCATATAACCAAAAGGTGTGAATATATTAACTGTTACTCTGTTCAAACCAGATTTAATAAATGGTTTAATAGGTTCTGAAAGTCGATATAAAATATTCAAACTTTTTGCGTTTCCCAATATATTACTCAACGTCATTGAATGTGCTTATTTAAAATAGGTATCATTTGCATTTCTTCCTTTAGAGGGCGAAGTCTGACAAATGTTAATATGAAAGGTGTGCGTATACAGTGATTGCTGTAGAAAAGTGAAGAAAATCTTCGAACTCACCCCTCCTCTCTCACAGACTTCAATTTTTATCAGGTTTGAGAAACAAAGAGGTTCCTTTCGGTGTTAATGAAGCCCTAAGTTAAATCTTTCATCGATTATCAGCGGAAAATGTTTCCTCGACCATTTGCCTCATCGTACCCGAGGCAGAGAGAGATTCACACATAACAAAATCAGTCAAACATTTGCAAAAATAGTTCAAAATTTCATACCTACTAGTGCGTACAATTTACCCATGCGCAGGCGTCTTAATTTCTTCCGGAAATTATTTTCAGCCAATGAGCGACCTTCATTAATTTAATACGGTATTTAATATACCACTACACATAGTCTGCTTCCGTAGCTCAAACAATAATTAGTTGCCTGTGGCCTAAATCCATCTTGCTATCGGGGTTGATGCTCTATATTTTATTGGTTTTGAAGGAATCTGTTAATCTGCATCTGTTCTGAAATAATGGAGTATATATTATTATGTTTTTTCTGTAGCTTTTCTGAAATATTGGAGTATATTTTTTAATGTTTGAAATCAATAAATCAACATTTTTATTCTCTTAAATGTCATTAATTTAGTTACCGTTAATCCAATAACAACTGCAAACTTCATAGACCCAGATCTGCCGTCGCATAATGCGCCGGCAGATCTGGGTCTATGCAGTTTGTAAGGACTAATTAGTAGAATAAACAACATAGACCCTGATCTGCCGGCGCGTTATATGACGGCAGATCAGGGTCTATATTGTTTGCTTTTGGATCCGGATTATACGCGAGTATATAAGGCAACTAGCTTTGAACACAATTGTATCGCCTCGAAACTTGTGCACAAACGGGGATTATCTCTCAATACCTATAGTGTTGCTTTGATTGTAAGCGCATGACATATTTATGTCACCTCTTTCAAAACTGTTGAATTCAATACAACATAGCTTTGTGTCACTATTTATAATGTGTCAAAATTTCAAATTATTATTTTGTCCTCGCTAACTGTCTTCATTGTCTTAGTGCTCTAGTAAATTTTAATTTCTGAAAGAATATCCTTCGATTCTGACTGGTCCAATAATTTTAGAGTAGTGGATACAATGACATAGCCGGAATTTAAATAAATATACATCTCACGATGTCATTTTATCCACTACTCGTGCAACACAATATCATATCCTCTGCACAGGTACAATGTTAGTCACTTTAGACATGACGTTACGAGATCTGAATCACCTGCGCGCTCTGATGCTTTGCATGTTTCATGTTTTTCAGTCCCAAAATGTTCTACAACAACCTTAAAGAAACTTCATGGTGATAGCAGTTGAAAATGGGAAGAAAAAACGGATGATGAAAACCAACTTAACCGAATGTTTCCTCATCCCGGCAATATGATCTAGCCCTTATGTAGAATCAATGGACATGTATTCTTCTTTCGTTAAAAATTCTTTCATCCATACTGTGTCTTCATTGAAAGCTGATTCAATAAATGAACGATCTAACTAAATTCTCCTATGGTCATTTTTCGTCTTATCGTAAGGGACAGCACATATATTAGAGGTGTTATGTATGATGTTTATATAATATTAGAGATATTTTAGGAAATTATAAATGTTTCTTGACTTTTATATTTGCTTAAATCTTAATTTTGTTTATCAGAAAAAAACATGTTTAACTAGTGTCCTTGAATTAGGTTGGTTGCTTCAGATTTGAGCTAAAGGATAGTTTTGATCAACAAAATGTTTACCAAATTTGATGTCAAGGTTGATTTTGTATACAAATAAAACTGGAAATACCTTAGGAGTTACCTGTCAATGGTCAATGGTCGCACGTACATTTATTATTCTAGAATATTCTGTCATGTGACCAATCTTTATATATACCATGTTTAGTGGACAGTTTTTGGAGTTTCGACATTACTATCAGTCTTGTAAAGAGCTATTTCAGTTGTGGAAAGTCATTCCAAATTCTAAGAGAGGAATTATTTAAAATATTCATTGGATTATAACAGTGATCATTGACGTTTGGATTTTGGATTTTTAATTGATGATTTTGGAATTTATGTGAACTTATTCAGAGATATTTTGGAGTAATTCATTTTGACATCAGCACATTAAAGACTACTAGTACATCAGGACCTTGAAGACCATTGGCACATCATAACATTCAAGGATACAGCCGTGAATTCGGAAAATTCTATATTTAGGACTTGTGATTAGAACACTAATTCTTATTGCATTATTTGGATTTTAATACACATTACTGTAAGTGTCTTTTTGATTTTTCATCTTAATTATCTAGAAATAAATTGCTTGTTGATATTTACTTGAGTTGTTGGTTTCACTTTCTTTCTGTTACATTTTTCTAGACCATAGAATCGTAACAGAAGATTCGGCAACCGCAGAGAAATCCTGACCAATGGATGGAATTTTACGTATTTTCTAATGATTGCTATTTTGTTTGAATGTGGTATAGAAAAAAATCATTTGAATATGTTTAATAAAATTTCAGGTATTTATTTATCCACTTTCAGAAGTATGCATTGACTAAAATGTATGTATCTTCTTCATGAACGTCTCATTTAATATTTTTAATGATTGACAGTAATTTGTTGAACATTCACGATCATAATGTAATAAACTCAACTGTTTACGTGCGCATTTCATAAATTGCGATTCGATGTAAATTGACGTGCGAATTACTGAGGTTTTTAATTTATTACGCTTCCAAAAGTAACTTTCAAGGCCTTATTTTACCAATTTCTCTTTTTTTATGGAGGTCTCTGTTTTCATTGCGTATAACTTGTATACCTTTTATCGGTATAGCGAAGCTGTCGTGTTGTTGTTGTTGTTGTTGTTTTATTTTGTTCACTGACGAGCGTTTTCCTGTATTTTTTAATTCGCAACAATTCGGCAGCAGCAACAACAACAGCAATAACAATGACAAGTGAAAAGTGTAAGTTATCAGACTGGTTGAGATAGCATGGATTCTAAATTTATTGCGTCAGTTGATGATAGAGTATGTAATACTGCTCAGCATGAGTTTTAAAGACTGAAACGTAGGCTCTGCCTTCCCGATATGAATCTCCAGGGATTTAAACTCCGAATAAAAGAAACAGGTGTTAAGATAAAAAGCATACCTGAGATGATTATCTTAACCCTGACTGACGAAAGGTTCTTGTTCAAAGATTATCCCAGGCTGTTATCACTCATCTTACAGAAGTTGTGCACGAGAAAATGAAAAGAAACAACGTTATCAATAACAGAGAAATTCACCATTCAAGTCCAGCAGTGTCAACAACACAATCATTCAACTGCAGCAGGAGAAACCAAGGTTGAGAGACATTTATTTGCTCAAAGGTTATATTGATGATCTTGAGCAATACATCAGAATAGAAAACCTTATATTTTTCAAAGTCAACATCGACAAATACAGTTCACACCCTCAACGCGATGCCATCTCTCAACCAGATCCTTCATGGTAGCACCAAATACAGAGCCCAAGAAGTTCATGGAGTCTGGTTCGTTAACTTCGTCTTAAGTTTAATGGATTACGGATGGATTACGGATGAATTACGGATGGGTTACGGATGGATGCCAGCGCAACTTCCACCCTGAAACTAAACACTGAGCAACTTATCATTAGGATGTGTAAATCCCGACTTTGAATTGAACTCTCTAAATCAGATTGTAGTACATTTCATCTCTTTGGTCCACCGTGCAATAGCAAGGCGGTTATTACAGTAAAGTTTGCAACATCTAACATAGCAGAAACTGAACAAACGGAGAGACGTTCTTGAAAGCGAGAAGATCAGACAAGCTCTTTATTGGCGAGAACTTGACCAAGAAAAGGAACGATCTTGTTAAAGATTTGAAGGACTTTCGTAAAAGGTACAAAAATAAGGATGCTTGAACTAATGAGGAAAGGATCTTCTGTACTAACAGGGGAACAAATGTTAAGTAGAAATTAATAGTTGTTTGGATTAGTGGTAAAGTGACAAAGATTCAACAATTCAATGTGTTTGATTACAATCCTAAAACAGTCAGTCTTTAGTCATCTGTGCTCTTTGCATGAATAATTTGTAATGAATATTAGCCTTCATTTTATTTCTTTATATTTGCTATTGTTCTTGTTTTGTTTTTGTTTTTGTTTTTTGTTGTTTTTTTCCTTTTCATCTCTTTGGGGCCCCAGGTGGCCGAGTGGTCTAAGGCGCTCGCCTTTACAGATCACTGACATCTCACCTCTGTCCTCCTGGGTTCAAGTCTCGGGCTCGGCCAATGTGGGTATGTGAGAAAGCTTGGCAGTAGCTTCCCGTGGGTCGGTGGTTCTTCCCGGGGTTTTCTCGGATTCTTCCTCTTCCTCCACCAAATATTCTGGCCGACATGTATAGCTTATCAGGTGCTGAAAAATGGCGTTAAACCCATAACAAGCAACCAACCTTTCACTCTTATTCTTGTTTGTTTTGTTTTTCTTACTTTCTAATGTCCAATGTTGCTGATGCTGAAATTATTTAAGTTATGATATAGAGCATCATCTAGTTGCTATCTCCATTGACTATTTTGTACCGTCTATAACTGTAAATGTTTCATTTTTGTTGGTTTATAGTTCTTTGTCTCGATTCTTGCTTTGTATACTTCCAACATGACGTTTTGTATGACATCATTTACGTTATTGTGCATTGTATTATAAGCTGATTAAGTTACCTCCCTTAGGCCATGTGTATATTGTGTAGGTCGGTTTGTGTGTGCAGTTGAATTGATAATCAACTGCTGTAACTGAACTATTTACATTGTGGCAAATCATGTATTCCAATTTGGCAAGAAGTCTATATTGTGTTTAATTTGCCTGCATGCGGCCCATGGGTTCAAAGTATGCAGTTGTGTGCTTCTTTCGCATATATATAAATATTAAATTCTTTAATTTTGGTTTCACCATTAACACAAACAGTATGTAAATAAGTTTTTGCGGTTGTGATTGTTATTTGTTTGAGTCGTACGCCTTGAAAAAAGGATTCCTTGACTTGCTGCACTGTGGTTTCTCATATTTGTTTCCTCTATAATTTTTCATTGACAAAAACGTTAACTCAAAGATCGGGTGCAATTGGAAAGATTTTTTTTTTGCTGTATAATTTTAAACTTTATATATATATATATATATATATATATATATATATATATATATATATATATATATATATATATATATATATGTGTGTGTGTGTGTGTGTGTGTGTGTGTGTGTGTGTGTGTGTGTAAGAACTTATATATATATGTAAGAGCTAGCATCGAAGAACTCCGACGGTTGACTCAAAATGAACGATGGGATCAAACAATCACGGATAATTATGTGAGGATATGGTTCGATTTTAACAGAAAAATTAATGGAATTTCTCAACAAAACTATTCACATAAAGATTATTTTCAGAAGGCAGACATACAAATTTGGTTAATTTTGAAATGAACAAGGCTATCTGACACTTAGAAGGCTTTCAAATTTTATTATTATTATTATTTGTTTCTTTTTTGCGTGCAAAAAATGTAAATAAGTGAAGGAAATATATAAATCAAGTCAGTAAAGTTAATATTATGAAAAAATATGCTCATGAAACCTTTTACTCAAAATCTTGATTATAATCTTGACGTTTTGAAAATAACCGACTAGAAATACTACTGGAAGCCGATGATAGCTTCGGTTAAAAATTATTCTTCTCCCATTTTACCCATGTAATAAACTTTTTTTTTTCAGACTTCAATAAATGTGCAGTTTTTTATTATTTTTTTCTCTTATGTATCATGGCTTGACAATTTCAGTCCTCCGCTTCCCTGTTTATCTATTATAGAGCTGGAGGATATTAATATTACACGTCAATGAATTATTGATGTTATATCTTCTTCAGATACAAACAAAACTGCAGAATCTGATCACATATCCATAAAATGCCAAAAAAATATTGACTACAAGATTTTAGTTCCCTTGCATTTAATATATAAATAGTCTTTTCTTTCGGGTTATTTCTCATTTTAGTGTAACATAGCCACTATTATACCTATATTAAGAAACGGCGATAGATCAGATCCGTCAATCTATCGAGCTGTATATCTATTTTGTGTGCTAGGTAACATTTAGGAAAGAATAGTTTTAAATATATTTATAATCACCTACAATCTAATAAAATTATTTATAATACATATCTGGTTTCATACTAGGTCATTCTATCGTTACTGAGCTAACAGAAATGTATCATAAAATCTGCACCGCTAACTGAAATGTATCATAAAATCTGTACAGCTAACTGAAATGTATCATAAAATCTGTACAGCTAACTGAAATGTATAATAAAATCTGTACAACTAATTGAAACCTCTCATAAAATCTGTACAGCTAATTGAAACGTGTCATAAAATCTGTACAGCTATTTGAAACGTATAATAAAATATGTACAGCTAATTGAAACGTGTCATAAGATCTGTACAGCTAATTGAAACATGTCGTAAAATATGTACAGCTAATTGCAACGTATCATAAAATCTGTACAGCTAATTGAAACGTATAATAAAATCTGTGCAGCTCTTGATGATAAAGACAATGCGTAATCTTCTGTGATATTTACAAATATTTTATAGAATCTGGCATAGCGGACTGATTCACAATATAGCATAGCAAACAATATAGCATAGCGTACTGATTTACAATATAGCATAGCGGACTGATTACAATATAGCATAGCGGACTGATTCACAATATAGCATAGCGGACTGATTCACGATATAGCATAGCGGACTGATTCACAATATAGCATAGCTGACTGATTACAATATAGCATAGCGGACTTATTCACAATATAGCATAGCGGACTGATTCACGATATAGCATAGCGGACTGATTCACAATATAGCATAGCGGACTGATTCACGATATAGCATAGCGTACGGATTCACAATATGGCATAGCGTACTGATTTACAATATAGCATAGCGGACTGATTACAATATAGCATAGCGTACGGATTCACAATATAGCATAGCGGACTGATTCACAATATAGCATAGCGTACGGATTCACAATATGGCATAGCGTACTGATTCACAATATAGCATAGCGTACTGATTCACAATATAGCACAATATTGTTGACTATGGCATAAGAAGCACATTACTCAGTTGGATCAATAACTATCTTTCAGAAAGAAAAAAAACATGTTTGCATTAACAAATCGGCTTTCACATTGCTGGTGCTCATAAAATTACATGACTTTTAAAAAATATTTATTATTATTATTATTATTATTTTTATTATTATTATTATTATTATTATTATTATTATTATTATTATTACAATCTTCTTCGTTAGCTGTTACGTTAGTCTCATCTCTATTTCATTGTTTAATGCATGCATTACTATATATACTATTTTTGTATAATGTTCTTATGATACTACTAAGAAAAGCATTTTGAATACTGCTTATATACAAGTATACAAGAGACTTGTTGTGTTTTCTCACGAAAGAGCTTGTATTTAAGCACACGCTTCGCTTGTGCCGGAACAAATATATTCTGGTGTATTGTATAGGTCACACATTATGATGTTTTGTATACTATTGTTGCATCATACTATATATATATATATATATATATATGTGTGTGTGTGTGTGTGTGTGTGTGTGTGATTTCATGTGTTATGTATACGTGAGTGGTGGTGAGTGTGTGTATATATGTAAATATTTACGTATATGTATGTATATATTTGCATGTGTATGTATATATATATATATATATATATATATATATATCACGCATATCATCTGCTCTGAATGATCTATGCCGACAGAGAGTCTGGTCAAGGTCTCTCCTGTCTTTCTTTTTTTCCTCCTGCCTGACAGATAGACTGTGTATTCCGTAAAGTCCATCATCATTGTACAATGTATTGGTGTCAAAGCGACCAATGCGTGCCCCTTATGGTAATAGGCAACTAATTATTTTATGAGCTACTGTGAGTGGTATATTAAATACCGTATTTAAAAGAATGAAGGTTGCTCATTGGCCGAAAATAATTACCGAAAAAAATTAACAGATTTTTCAGAAGAACCCAGCGTATGCGTAAATTGTACGCATTAGTCGGCTTGAACCTAAAACCATTTTTATTGTATCGCTATCGCCGCACAGGTACTACTGAATACCATTGGGGAGATGATGATGATGTTGAATTTAAATCGTGTTCGGTCATTCGGCCATGGATTTTTATAGTGAGCACCTATAAGGGAATTTTTCTGAACAATGAGGAGCGAACATGTCATTTTCATCGTTTTAAAAGTTAGTTTTTTTTTTTTATTTGATAAAACATTCATATGATGTAAGCATGATTTGCCATTCTTACCACAATAGTATCATAATTTGGCCAACTACTTACGTTACGTTCTATGTGAAATTGAATAAGTTGTCTGTGTCTTATAGTAACAGATACATCCAATAGAAAACAACCCAGATATGCACAAGTCCTTTCTCGTCTGTTGTATCAGCCAGTTTGGCCGAATTTGTTTGTAATTTTAGGAACTAGTTGTCTGTTGTGTAAGTTTTAGACGTTTCTAAAGACAGCACCAATTTTTAATGACGCAATGGATTTTTAAAACAGCTTAATAACATGCTGTGTAATGTTTTCTCTCAGCAGCGCTATTAATAATATATATGACGAAAAATCTGTCTGTCCTAAATTCGAGCACATAAATATATGATTAACAATTTTCGGCTTTCAAAAGTGCAGCTATATGATTGCAATTTTTAAAATCTAGGGATGACAAATGTACAGTTTTATACTGAAGTTTGTATACAAATATTGCATTTTCCCCTATTTTGTCAAAACCGGGTATATCTACCTAGACAAAATCAGACCACTAAAGGAGGTTGCATGATCACTATTTTTGTCCTATTTTGCGTCTGTAACTTGGCACTATATTTATGATAATGTTTTTGTTTTTCTAATATTTTCATCTATGTTCTCAAATGTTTGACTGATTTTATAACCTTGAGGATCTCTCTCTCTCTCTCTCTCTCTCTCTCTCTCTCTCTCTCTCTCTCTCTCTCTCTCTCTCTCTGTCTCTCTCTCTCTCTCTCTCTCTCTCTCTCTGTGTTTCTGTCTCTCTCTCTCTCTCTCTCTCTGCCTCGGTACAATGACGCAAATGGTGGAGGAAACATTTTCCTTTGATAATCGATAAAATATTTAACTTGGGATTTCATTAACACCCAAAGAGACCACTTGGTTTCTCAAACGTGATGAACATTGACTTATGTGGACAAGGAGGAATCGGTTCCAATATTTTTTTTTCCTTTTCCGTGGCAATCACTGTACACGCACACCTTTCATATAAATATTTGCCAGACATCGCCGTCAAAAGGAAGAAATGACGCTCATTAATGTTTTGAGAAACGCACACAAGTTTCATATTTATTTCGACTTGAAGCCTATGTAACGATCCCGGATTACCTCCCTTTGTCAGAGTCTAGCTGCAGTGTGAGATTAAAATCATTTAGTTTAAGATATGCACTAAATATCCGCATAGGAAACAAAATACTTCTTTCTGGATATATTAAGAAGTTTCAGAAGAAACCTTTGATTTTGTTGTGGAAAATGTTATCAGTTCATCATTTCAGCAGGGTCCAAAATGGAAGTAAAGTCCATGATATCTTTAAAACAGTAATAGCGAGACAACTATTCTTTTGCAGGAGGTTTCAAGGAAAAGTGATGTTGACTATGAATGATTATTATGAAAGTTATGTTTCATTTTAGGTCACAATAGGCTGAAAATAATTAATGGAGAAAAAACAATTAACGTAATTTTTCAGAAGAAACCTTCTTATCGGTAAATTGTATACATTAGTAGGCTTGAAGCCACAACCATTTTTATTGTATCTTTGCTGCCGCACAGGTACTACCGGATGTAAACCGGAAGATCTAAGTGATCTGGATTTTTAAATGAGCACCTATAAAGACTTTTGTAAAAAAACGAGGAGAACAGCATATAATTTTTATCGTTTTAACAGATTTGATTTGGTTTTGTGTTGTTTAACGTCATTTTTCAGTACATGATAGGCTATATATGGCGCGGTCAGCATATTTGGTGGAGAATGAACCCGGGAAGACCCTGGGAAGAACCATCAACCCACGGGAAGCTACTAGTAAGCTTTTTTGCATACCCACGTTGGTCGAGCCGAAACTCGAACTCACGCAAGACAGAGGTGAGATGTGTCAGTGATCTGTACAGGCGAGTACCTTATACCACTCAGCCACCCAGGCCCCTGTTTTGAAAGCTTCCTCTTTAATATATCATTAATATGATGTTAGCCTGATTTGCCAATCTTACCACAAAACGTATAGTAATTTGGACAAATATTTACCTTACAGTCTATTTGAAATTGAATTAGTTTTCTGTGCCCTATTGTAGCAGATGCACCAAGTGGAAAAGAACCCGGATAAAACATGTACACACCCTTTCTCACCCGTTTTATTAAGCAGTTTGTCTGAATTTGACCACTAAAGGAGGTTGCATGGTCACTATGTTGTAGGTGTTGTATCTTGCGTCTGTGACTTGGCAATTTATTTATGATAATTTTTTTCTACTGTTTTTCTAAAATTTTCATCCATTTTCTCAACTATTTGATGGATTGTATTATGGGTGCATCTCACTATGTCTCTGGTACAATGACGCAAATGGACGAGGAAACATTTTACTTTGATAATCGATAAAATATTGAACTTGGGATTTCATTAACACCGAAAGGGACCGCTTGGTTTCTCACACGTGTTGAAAATTAAAGTCTGTGAAGAGGATGGGTTGGTTCCAAGATTTACTTCCTTTTTCCACGGTTATCACTGTACATGCATATCTTTTGATATAAGCATTTGCCAGATATCGTCCTCTAAACAAAGAAAGTAAATATACCGTTTTTTATGCAACTCAATTCAATGACGTTGAGTAATGATTTTTGAAATGCAAAGATTTCATATTTAATTTCCAATTGAAGCCTATGTAACAATCCCTGATTACCTCCCTTAGGGATGATAAACGTCTAGTTTTTATACTATTTATCCCGAATAGTGTACGTCTACCCGAACAAAACAAGACACAAAATAAGGCTGCATGATCGCTTTTTGTTAGGTGTCGTATCTTGTGTCTGTAGCTTGGCAATTGATTTATTATAATTTGTTTCTGTTTTTCTATAATTTGCATCCATTTTCTCAAATGTTTGATTGATTTCATTACGGGTTGATCTCGTTCTGCCTTCCGGTACAATGAATCAAATGGTCGAGGAAACATTGAGCTTTGGGAAACTTCCTAATATATGCAAAATTTGGTAATCGTTTAAATATTTAACTTGGGATTTCATTAACACTGAGAGGGACCACTTGGTTTCTCAAGCGAGCTGGAAATTGAAGTCAGTGAAGAATGAGGAGTGGGTTCCAAGATTTATTTCCCTTTCCCATGGCAATCACTGTACACGCACACCTTTCATATTAACATTTGCCGGACATCGCCCTCTGAGGGAAGAAAGTAAACGATACCTATTTTATGTAACCCCATTCAGTGACGCTGAGTAATGTTTTGAGAAACGCAAACATTTTTGATATTTTCTATCGACTTGAAGCCTATGTAACAATCCCGGATTACCTCCCTTTGTCAGAGTCAGTTGTAGTGTGCGATGAAATTCATTTAGCTTAAGATATGCACTAAATATCCACGTAGGAATCAAAATACTTCTTTCTGGATATATTAAGAAGTTTCAGAGGAATCTTTAAAACAGTTATTGCGAGACAACTATCCTTTTGCAGGAGGTTTCAAGGAAAAGTGATTTTGACTATGAATAATTATTTTGAAAGTAAATTTTGATTTTAGGTCACAGGCAACTAATTATTTTACGAGCTACGGAACCAGTTTATGTGTGGTGGTATATGAAATACTTTATTTAAAAGAATGAAGGTCGTTCATCGACCGAAAATAATTACGGGAAAAAAATAACGGAATTTTTCAGAAGAACCCTGCGTATGGGTAATTCGTGCACATTAGTAGGCTTGAACCTAAAACTATTATAACTGTATCGCTGTCGAGGCACAGGTACTACTGGATGTAAACTGGCAGATCTCAGCAGGCTGGATTTTTATAGTGGGCACCTACTAGGGAATTTTTATGAAAAACGAGGAGCACAGCATATCATTTTCATCCTTTCAAGAGTTTCCTCTTGAATATAGCATTCATGAGATGTAAGCGTGATTTGCCGATCTTACCACACAAGTATAAGTAATCTGGACAAATAGTTATATTACGGTCTATGGGAATTTAATTAGTTTCCTGTGACCCTTATATGTACTCAGTCAGTTAATGTCACACTGACGATTTGCAAGATTTTCATACAGAAGCGAAAATCTGTTTTACCTATACATCAATTTATGTTGTCGGTCCAAAACATAAGCAAACATATGAAAACTGTGTATTTATGTGGTTAAAAGTTATATTAAGAACTTGGACTAACCTGCCAACCAACCAGCGACTTTACCAGATATTTGGTAAGCCTCATTTTGGGCGTTAAATTCGTTTGTCTAGGCATTTACCTGAGCATAGTATAGAGAAGATCTCACGGAGCCACGCGAGAGGTCTGGTTGAATGGCACTAGCTGCTTTAATGATTTAGTCCGAGCAGTAATGCAAATTTCAATAATAAATTTTTAAAAATCAAAGAAAACAAATCAAAATAAATTTCTCATACAAATTGAAGAGGTTAAATACATGTTAAATTTTCATTGAAGATATTAATATTCCACGCAACGCAGAAACAATTCCTTTGCACAGGTGAAAAATGCGACGTGACGTTGTGCAAAAGATTTCAAAGACGTCATGCAATATTGTCGCTTTTCTCGCCTGTTTCTCCGCCTAAACTGTGAGAAGCGATCATTCAGCACATGTGATATATTTAAGTCAGTACACACATGTCTGAAGCTAGGCTTTGCCTATTTCGTATTATATATTAATGACATAGCATACAATTGTATAGGTCTCACACATTTATTTGCTCATGACCCATCCTTGTTGCAGCCAAGCAGCACAGTGTTGCATATACAACATAAAATGAATCAAGAAATTCGTCAATTGGTTTTCTTTTGTTTTTGTTAGGTTTACCGCCATTTTTCAGCACATTATAGGTTATACATGGCGCCCAGCATATTTAGTAGAGGAATAACCCGGGAAGAACCACCGACCCACTGGAAGCAACTGGCAAGCTTTCTCACATATCCACGTTGGTCGAGTTGAGACTCGAACTCACACGGACAGAGGTGAGATGTGTGAGTGGTCTTAGACCACTCGGCTACCCGGGGCCTCAATTCGTCAATTGCAAAACTTATTGGTAAAACTTAATCCTGAAAACAAAACTTCTTGTATGTTTTTGAATTAATGACTTAACTCCTAATTTGACGATGAATGAAATCAATATGAACTTGGTTTATTAACACAAAAATTAAGATATAACTCAAGGATCTAATGGTAAATGAACAGTACATATAAATAATCTTATCAGTACTGCCAAAAAGCAACTGGCCATGCTTCGAAAGAATAAATATACCTAATCAGGATCAACTCTCAATAAAAGTTAGTTCACATTCAGTGCTCGCGAAGTGTTAGTTCACATTCAGTGCTCGCGAAGTGTGGAATAATCTTGCGAAGTGTGGAAGAATCTCGTGAATTTGACTCATTTATACCAGAAAAAACTCGAAGCGGCCAGAATAGTCACAGACTTGCCAAAACCATTGATAGAAACGATCATTATTTTGAAACACGCTGGGAAACTTTAAACTCAATGAGAAAGTTTGACAATTATCTATTCTATAAAATCGTGAATGTTACAGCCACGCCATATTTGTTGGAAATTCTTCCTCGTTTATAGAAAGTATGAAATTGTTCACTTCTTGATAGATATCAAATAACTTCTATGCCGTCCAGGTTCGAACTATTTCCTTCTTATTTCATTCGGATTACAATTTCATGTTTGAATTCCCTCCCCCACTGAATGCCGCGAATAGCTTTTATTGGGCGTAATAATAATAATAATAACAATACAGCAATCGGCCAAAAAAATAAAAAAAATTTAACAAATTTAAAAATTATAAAAAAAAACAACAAACATATATTTGAAATAATATTGAAAAGGTACCACAATATTGTACTCTAGGCAATATAAAATGTAATGTCCTTTAACAAAATTGACACAGCTGAAGTAATTATAAAGTCGATCGATATCAAGTAAACCTAACACACAACCCTTTTTGTTCATGTGGATTCCAGTTTGAAATTTAAATACACTTTATTTGACTGTGCCAATTGCCAACAACGAATAATTTAATTGTTTCAATCTATTAGATCGTTTCTTCCTGTTACATCCTTTAAACATATAAGTGGTAACTGATCAATTCTCCCACTTATAATTCATTTATCGTGACACAAACCTAAATTTATATTCTGAAAACTCATATATTAGATAGATCCTTTTTAATTTTGAATACTGAGTGCTCTGTGTCATTATGGTTTTCTTTTACCTGTCAACCTTTCTTCTTCTTTACATTCGTCTTCTTGTTTGGAGCAGCCTCTTGATATTTGATATATGGGAATGATACATGTGAATGATACATGTGAGGGAGAAACACCCGTATAAATTGTGAGAACTTTTGATACAATACAATTGCTGTTCAATACATAAAGTCAATACAATTGTTGAAAGGAATGAAACTAGTGCGTGGATATAAGTAGGTAAGTAAACCTTTGTTTGACTTCCGAAAGTACTTGCATCAAGTAAGCAATACCAGACAAGCTTTGGTAGCAGATAGGATTATGTATCCAGCGCGCGACCAAATCAATCCAGAAGTAAATGAATTACAAGTTCATTCTCTATTTTATAATTTCTCGGGAAAAATACACAGTGAATGCATACATTTATCAGGTATATACCTGCATAAATCTGTCTTCTAAATCCAATATATTCTACATGTACGCGACTTAAACGCAACACGAACAAATGTTTGTTTAATAGATACAGAATCAATCTTACTAACGGACAACAAATGAGTCAGAGGAGAAGTTTGTGTAATCGATACAGCATCAGTCTTACTACCAAACAATAAATGAGTCAGAGAAAAAGTTTGTGTAATATATACAGCATCAATGTTACTACCAAACAATAAATGAGTCAGAGGAGAAGCCTGGATTTATTTGTTGTTTGTTCAAGCAAAGTTTGCTTCTTCCACTTGTAAGATGACGGTTTGGTATTAACACAAGTACTTGTATTTTCTGACTTTAACGCCGGTAGCCCTCCATCCCCTTTACGATCTCTATCGTCTAACTCAGACGTTATAATTACTAATTGGTAACAAATGTTGGTTTGGGATTGTTTCTGGTAATATAATTATTATTTGAACTATTATTGTTTATCACAATAAATAAAATGTTAATAAATGCCACAATAATCAGGGTATTCCAGTATGCCGGAATTGACTTAAAACTATACAGATTTTTCTGTCTGTGTGGACTTATAACAAAAGACAGAATAGAAGTCCCGATGACGCATAACATTTTCGCAAAACGTACTACATGTCGATTATTTTATAAGAATCACCTATTTACGATCTTGACGAATAATGGCCAATTTCAAGTTTAATTTCATACAGAAAGATATAGTCTGGTAATTAAACCTTTGTTTGACTTCCCTTAGTTTTTACGATATTACTCCTAAAAAAGTGTGTATATACAGGTTACTTATCATAACACTATAATGATAGTATAATATTTCTAAATTATTTAATGCAATTGAAAAGCGGAAATAAGGTCATAATCGATGCGTACTTGAACTGTTAAAGTCCGGTGACTATCTGCTAACCCATGACAGATTGAAAAAGTTTCCTTAAATCTGAATAAACCAGTAGTATAGGCCAGCTTTTGTATCAAGGCACTCTTCCACCAATCCCAGTTTAATTCTTTCTCGAATTTTACACGTTTTTATAACTTAAATCACTTCTAATTTTGTTCAAAGCATTTTTTCCGAATCATAATCAGTTCTGACATAGATATTGTAAATTAAGCTTTGTAATATTACAGTAAAATATGAACAAATTTAAAACGAAATTTGAAAATTAAATTTCAAAATGCGCTTTCCAAAAAGCGCACATGTGATACATACGGTTAAAATTATATCAGCGGTTTAATCTTCAGTATTGTCGTATTTTTATATGTAAATTATATGGCCTGTCATGACCAGTTTATCAAATGAAAGACTGCGTATCATTCTCGTCACTTTAACATCAGTCTACTGTCATAATCCGGCTATCAAATGAGAGACTGCATATCATTCGTCGTCACTACTAACTGTCTATTTGCGCAATCAAGCGGATATATCCAAATGACTGATTATCGGGTATACAGCTGTATTGATAACATATTACTGATTATCGAGTATACAGCTGCATATCGATAAAAATTACTGATTATCGGGTATACAACTGCATAACGATAATATTTCTGTTATACTTAAAGGTCATATAGGGAGGTAAATAAAAAGACTTAAAATACGCCATTGTTGGGAAGAATTACGAAAAGGCAGTGCATTCCATTGTATTAGCACAATCTCGGTTTGTATTGATGTACATATAATGTATAACCTTTGTATCATATAAGTCACAAAGAGAACAAAGGTATACCAAATACCATGTTTTGGTCAGAACCATATTGCAAAAAAGTCAGAATACACTGTATTTAACTCAGATGATAAATAAGGGACCCATCCCCATCCCCATTCATGTTAAGTCTTATCTCCTAACATAATCTTTCACCATGTTTGACTTTATATTTATTGCATTTATTTCTTCTTCTTTTTTAATCGGTAATGCAGAAGTTATAAAAAAAAAGTTTACCATCTGAAAGAAAATGTTCTGTCTCTCTGTTTTTTTTCTCTCTCTCTCTCTCCAAGCTTTTTCTCCATTTTCCCTGACATCGTCTCAAATAAATTGTCACACCGAAGTTCTTGCCGATATCAGAGTCTAAATCCTTTCTCAAAGTTTCGAAAGATTAGTGATGATCTGATCGCGTTAAATACGCTTAGAATTTAATTGACAACGAACAGTACTCGCAAAGCTTGGAATTTAATTTAGAACGAAAAATACTCGCAAAGCTTGGAATTCAATTTAGAATGAATAGCACTCGCAAAGCTTGGAATTAACTTTAGAATGAATAGTACTCGCAGAGCTTTGAATGATACTCCTGGTTCGATATAATCTTTAAATCGATCGATCAATATATTCTGCGGATATCATCTTCAAGAAATTGTCAAAAAAGAAACAATTGAAAAGTTGTAACCACTAAAATCGTTATTTTCACTTGAAATGACCGTTGCACACCACGCTTCTACAGTAATTGATTCCGCCTAGTTTTACAATGACGTCGCACATAACACTAAACCGAATCTAAGTCAAGGGAGGTAATGCAGGCGGTAATTTTGGACAACTTAACTCTTCACTAAAAGTTGAGAGCTTACTTTCAGGAATTGAGTCAGGTTATATTGCACCGGAGCAACGGATTGTTAATTTACAGAAGCCATATTGTACTTCAAAAACCAGTAAAAATTTGCGAAATGAAACTTTTCTCCATATTTGAGCTAAGATTGATAAAATGAATTCCCTTTTGATATGTTGCAGTAACTTTTTTATACTCATTCTACTGCTGCTTATATGGTCCGTACATTTTAATAAAACCACAGTTACAGTGCAGGTTACAAAACTCTGTCACAGAAAGGTTACTTTAAAGATTGTTTCTTGTAACAATAAACAAATATAAAACAATGTATATGTTATAAATAAACTACAGTCAAACCTGTGTATAACGACCCTGCAGGGGACTACACACAAGTTTTTTTTTTGTTTTATTAGTTTTTAAACGGCACTTGTAACACATTATTGGCTATATAATGCCTAGAAAATGGCAGCTAAGTGCCTTTCCCAAGGACACACTGAGGCAGCCGATTACGAGTCCGACTCTCTACGAACTGAGCTACCGCGGCACCCCTACACACAAGCGGTCTTTATAGACCGGTTGTCCTAATATACAGGTAAGAGTCATGTACGTGGATTTGAAGGAAATGATGAAGCAGAGATCGATAGATAGATATGTAGCGACCGAGCTCGGTCCAGATAATATTACATCAGAGTACGACACCTGGGATGAATAGGCCTCTTGCCTAACAACAAAGGAGGGGAGTATGCAAGAAACTTGAACACTCTAGTTCTTTTATACCATAACACAATATGATTCATTTAGTAACAAACACATCAATACAGTTGATAATCATAACGATATCATTCTTCTTGAATTTAACAATGGCCAGAATATTATCACTGTATTCAGTGGCGTACTTAGGGTAAATGGCGCCCGGGGCGATGATACGAGGCCCGAATTTTTATCAGCTATTTTGGCGCCCCAAGACCTCTGGCGCCCAGGGCAACCGCACCGTCCGCCCCCCCCCCCCGTTAGTACGCTACAGATTGTTTTTATTTATAGATCTGTATGTTATAATCTCACTTAGTGTCATGGTTAATACTAGAACCGTATTATTTAGTCAATATGATAATACCACTTTGAAGAATGACTTGTAGTGAACAATTTTATAAGAGTTGCTATGTTTGGATTCCACTTCAATAAAGTTTATTACGAAGAGATAAGATGACTTAATTTTAAGCTGACAAATACTAGTATTAAATTTGCAAGGATAACACTTGGTAGACTTTACACTTAAACTACAGGATAGTACTTGTTTGAATTGAATTGATATGCAAAATAATAGTATTTAAATGTGTTGACATAACACCAAATTGATTTGATATAACACTGAATTTAATTGAGTAACAAGTCGGTGAAGATAAAAACGACAATAACTTGAACAGACCAATAACTTATGAAATCCCTGGGATTGTGTTACTGAAGTTTTGAATTAAGCAATTATATCATTTAATTGAGCAGGTATAATACTGAATTGAATTTAGCATTAAGTGGGTGAGGATAACACTCAAAGTGACATGAACAATAGTATATCTTATAAAAATGTAATTAGTGTTGGATTAAGCAATTATTGAGTTGGCTTTATATTGTACTGAACTGAGCATGTCAAGTCGGTGAGGATAACACTCAAAAAATCTTGGATGATCTAGCTTTTAAAAACAATTCAGGACCGCACATTCAATTTTTATAACAAATTATTTAGCTATCTATTGTTTTCTTATAAACTAAATTTGAAATCAATAGAATTTATATAATTTAGAAGAGAGAGAAATATGGAAAATTTACAAAATAAATATTACTTTGTGCTTTAAATAAACGAATTTTATTGCCAACAATATTTCCTAAAGTTCCAAAACTTTATACTAAAATGTAATAAACTAAATAATAATAATAATAATAATAATAATAATAATAATAAAACAACTCACAATCTATTTGTGATGTGAATCGTTTGGAAGCTGTTAAGCCGAATCCCTACAAGCAGCCCACAACGCCTTGTAAAACCTTAATGAAACCCACAACCCACAAAACAAATAACTCACAAAACCTACAATTCACAACCCACAACTCACAAAGTCTACAACTCACAAAACCCACAATACTCACAATTCACAAAACCCACAACCCAAAAAACCCACAACTCTCAAAATCTACTACTCACAAAACCCACAACATCCACAATTCACAAAACCCACAACCCACAAAACCTACAACTCACAAAACCCACAACATACAAAACCCACAAACCACAAAACCTACAACTCAAGTTGGTTAGCAACTTCCAACATTACGTGGCAGCAGTATGACTAGTAAATCTCTACAAAGATTCTAGAATATTTTTTACAAAATAGACATTTTATATATTATTACCTTCAAATTATATCTCACATAAAATAAAATCGCTTCGTCTTACGCGGCAAATACAATGTTTACCTATATTGCCAATAGTGAGAGTTTATAACATGAATTAAGTCATGAATTCTCTGAACGTTACCTAAGTAGACCGCATGACAAGGGAAGTCAACATGTGTTCGAAGCAATTTTGCAAATGACTGTGAAGGCAGATGGCAAGAGCTGTGTGGATAGCGCAGGGCATCAGCTTAGGTGCAAAAGGAACTTATGGCCATTCACTGCATCCGGACTCGTCTCCAGACGTCTCGACATTGTCGCGCCACTGGATTCAGGCAGGCCTGGACTTGGCGCAACTTTGTCTCACTTAAATCCAACTCACTTAAGTCATGACGTTATTCCCCTCACCCCCACCCCCACCAGATACCTTCAAGTTCTGGGGCGATGGGCAAGCGAGAAAGCAGTATGCTGTGTATAAACTGAGAGCTGTAGCTGCATACAAGCACACAGGCTGCTCAGGACATAGGGTCGCTTTTCACTAGACCGAAGCAGCAGCGGAACACGGCAGCCCCCTGGGTGACCGACTAACCCATTTTAGGATCGCAGTGCTCACCTCCTTAGCATGAGGAAGGGGCTAGAAAAGGTGTCCTAAACATTGTCTGCTTCACCTTAACCCTGGTCAACATACCGCGGCTGACGGGGATCCCACCTTAGCGGTCGAAAACCTAACAAGAAGTCAAAGGTTACTCAACTCACAATCGGTGCCTGGTACGTGCGCACAGTAATGGGCAGTACATCAGCAGATAGACCAGAGAGAAGAACAGCTCTAGCTGGTAGAGAACTGGCCAGATTCAACATCCAGATAGCAAGCAGCCCTAAGTAAAACTCGCCTGGCTGAGGAACGACAACTCACTGTAGTAGGAACCGGTTACACCTTCTTAGGTGTGGCCGAAGTAAAGAAGAGCGACGAAAAGCTGTTGTTGGGTTTGCAATCAAATCACAGTTAGTCAGCAAGCTCACAAATCTCCCAAATGGCGTGAATGACAGACTAATGCAAATGAGACTCCCACTATCTGGAAAAAGAAATGCAACTATCATCAGCGCCTAAGCACCAGCCATAATGAACCCAGATGAGAAAAAGGACAAGTTTTCATGAAGAACTGACGTTGGCACATATCACCAGACATGGCCAGGTGTCATTGGCAAAAATGGCAACAACAACAGACTCCTCCTACTGAGGAAATGCGCTGAACACGATCTCCTGATTACCAACACAGTCTTCCACCTGCCAAACCGAAACAAGACGTCTTGGATGCACCAAAGCTCCAAGCACTGGGATCTCACTGACTACGTCATCGTCAGAAGAAGAGACAGGCAGGATGTCCGAGTGACGAAGGCAATGAGAAATGCAGAATGCTGGACTGACCACAGGCTCATAGTCTATAAAATCAATATCCAGATTCAGCCTAGCAGACGACCACAAGGCAAAAAGTGCCCCAAAAGCTTAATGTCTCCAATTGAAACAAAAGAATTTGAAACAGGCATTTGTCGAAGAACTGTGCAGCCAACTAGATACAATCAATATGAACTTTGAGAATGTCTAGGAAAACTGGGCATCCTTTGGAGACCCTATGTACTCAGCTGCGTCCCAAACCCTCTGTCCCACCACACGTAAACATCAAGATTGGTTTGATGAGAAAGATGTTGCCAGACAGCGACTTCTGAATGAGAAACATCGGCTACAAAAGGTCTGCTTAGAAGACAGCACTTCATCGTCTAAAAAGGCAGCCTTCAACAACATTAAGAGGACTGTCCAATACAAACTCAGAGAGTTGCAAGACTTATGGCTGATGCCTGTCTCTTCAGTCCGACGCAGACAGGAATGACATGAAGAACCTATATATGATACTTTGAAGACAATCTACGGGCCACAGTCATTAGCAACATCTCCAATACTGAGTGCTAACAGCACCACACTACTCACTGACAAAGAAAAGATACTACAAAGATGGACAGAACACTTCAACAACGTCCTCAATCAACAGTCATCTATCAGTGAGGAGGCAATAGATCGACTTCCCCAAGTGGAAATCAACATATCACTAGCTGATCCTCCAAGGTTGATTGAAACTGAGAAAGCAATTGACCTGCTGTCAAAAACCAAAGTACCTGAAGCAGATGCTAAACCAGCAGAAGTCTACAAAGCCGGAGGATCGCACATGGCACAGAAATGAACTGAACTATTCCAGTCAATGTGGATTTAAGGAACTCTACCCCAGGAGTACAAGGATGCATAAATAGTCCACTTCTACACGCGGAAAGGCAACAGACAATCCTGCGACAACCATCGGGGCATCTCCTTGCTGTCAATAGCCGGCACAATCCTCGCCAGAATTCTGCTGAATCGCCTTGTACATCACACCGATCAAGGGCTCCTGTCAGAGAGTCAGCGTGGCTTCAGGAAAGGACAAGGGACCACAGACACGGTGTTTGGAGCTCGTCAACTCCAGGAGAAATGCCAGGAATAGAACTCCAACCTGTACACGATATTCATCGACCTGACAAAACCCTTTGCCATAGTCAGTCATGGGGGCCTTTGGAAGATCATGGCAAATTTTGGTTTCTCAGAGAATGCATTGTGATGGTTCGGCAATTACATGATGGCACGCTCGTTCGTGTAGTGGACAACGATGAATCGTCTGAACCATTCCCAGTCATCAATGGAGTCAAGCAGGGCTGTGTGTTGGTCCCAACTCTCTTCAGTATAATGTTCTCTGCAATGCTTAATGATGCCTTTCGTGACAATGACACTGGGATCGACATCAGATACCGGACTGACGGGAAGCTTTTCAATCTAAGGAGACTACAGGCGAAGACGAAAGTTACAGGAAGTGACTGTTCGTGATCTCCTATTTGCTGACGACTTTTTCCTGAATGCCAAATCTGAGTCTGACATGCAACACAGTATGGATCATTTCTCTTCAGCTTGTGACAATTTTGGTCTCACAATCAGTATCAAGAAGACAGAGGTGATGCACCAACATGCACCAGGAAAGCCTTACGTAGAGCCTACCATCAGAGTAAATGGCTAAACCATTTTGGCGGAGGACAAGTTTACCTATCTCGTCAGCGCACTGTCACGTGCAGTCCACATCTATGGTGAAACCAACACCAGAATTGCTAAAGCAATTGTGGTCTTCGGCAGACTACGGGCAAATGTGTGGGAGCGCAGAGGTATCAGTCTGCAAACAAAACTAAAGGTCTACAAAGCCATTGTGTTGCCGACCTTGCTGTATGATTGCGAAACCTGGACGGTGTACGGACGCCATGCCAAGAAGCTGAACCATTTTCACATGGGCTGCCTGGGGAAACTGATGACGATAAGATATCAGGACAGGGTTACTGACATTGAGGTTGTCGCACTGGCAGGCATTCCACTCTGCTGATGAAATCACACTTGAGATGGGCAGGCCATGTCACCAGAATGTCAGAAGATCGACTACCAAAAAAGATCTTCTACGGCGAGCTGAAAGAAGGAAAGCGATCTCAGGGAGGTCAGAAGAAATGCTTCAAAGATTCCCTAAAATCATCCTTGAAACACTTCAACGTTGACACTGAGACTTGGGAAGATCTTGCATAGGATCGCTCCACCGGGCACAGTCTCATCCATATTGGAGCTACAGACTGTAAGCTGAGAAGAACTGCAGGGACAGTGCAGAAGCGAGAACAGCGTAAATCTTAGAAATGCAGCACGTCCTCTATTGATCAAGCAAACCCAAGCGGCATCTCCTTTCCAGTGTGCCACAGACAGTGCAGAGCACAAATTGGCCTGATCAGCCACTCAGGTACCCACAGAAACCAAACCAGTTAGTGACGTCATGGCCATCTTCGAACTCGAAGGACGAATAGCACAAAAGAAGAAAAGAACTCAAATTAAAGGCAGTGACATATCAAAACTAAACACTGGGTGGTATGAACACATTGATTAAGTACCGTGCCGACTGAAATGGTTAAGCAAATATAAGAATAGTTATCAAGCATGCCAACCGCCATTTATGATACTCCCTGCTTTCGACAAACTCGAAAGATATTGCTCCAAATGATTACAATTCAAAGAAAAACATAAAAGGAGAGTGAACAATAATATTAAATCATGTAAAAGATTGTTATTAATCTTTGATTTTTTTAAATTAAAAAAGAAAAAAGAAAAACAAGCAGGTATTGATGGTTGGAATGCATGTATAGATGTATATATATTTCAATAAAAATCCAGGTTATTTACATATCGACAGATGGGACAGGCGAAAAGATAGAAAGAAATAGAATCAGTTAGCCCTCAAGGTAATTTTAACCAGGTCAGAGTATATCTTTTAAAAGACAGATGATTAATTCGGATGAGGGTTAAAGTAACCACTCATTCTTAAAAATCCCCGGTCGTTATACCCAATACTTGATGGTCCACGGGACCAAAGTATCACGGACGCGTTGAGCAGGTCCTCGTATTAAGGAATGTTTGATGGGACTGAAAAAGTGTGGTCTCTGTCGGCAGGTGGCTGCTATATGCAGATTGTCGGTAGACCAGGTTGGACTGTACTATTCAAAACCGTATCTCTCATTTTATTTATTTCTTATTCCTAGATTTGTTTCATAATATGCACTACTTCACAGGGCAATCAGCGCAAAACAAGGTCAGCTACTGTGACGGTGTTGTTTCTTTTTTTTCTTTTTTTCTCACATAATCTAAATAGTCTTAGGTCCATCTTAAGAGAAATGGCCGTCTTTGATGAAAGGTGACTGCCGTAACATAAATTAAAACGAACGTCAAAAATGAGCATTAAGACGACATTTGAAGAAGAAAAAAGAGGATTCCTACAACATAAGAAGAAACTTTTAGACTACTTTTACGATCGTACGAAGACACTTTTGCAATAGCTCTGCGGGTGTCACCTGCGTATAAGGTGAAAATAATAGGAAAAGTAAATCCTTGTAAAGAATAACCTCCGGAAAACCTTGGCTCAAAACTAAATGTGAGTAAAATTCTCCGAATTTTGTACTGCTAAACCTTCGGGAAACTATAATGTTTCCTGTGTGTCACGATGTCTTCGGAATCATATGTTTATTGTAAGGCTGCAACGTTTACAAAAGTTTCTAAACGTGTACATGGTATACAATAACTGACACGATGCCTTTTCTCGCGATCTGCACGTTAGGCTTTCCTCTGACAGCTACTTATATGTAGTGCGTTTGCAATGTGCATGCGACACCTCGCTTAACTTATGATTGTTTCATTTGCTGTACATCTTTTACCTCTTATTATCAAACGATTCAGTTTGTAAAACACCTCTTTGCTGAATATCTGATATTTTAGGTAAAACCTCCTTATAATTGTCGTGATATTGTTTCTTGCTGGTTCATATATGTACTCGATTAAAAACTCAATAATGCAACCGGACGTACTGCCTGGACATGCGCATAGGATACTGTTAAAGTATATACAATGACTGAGAAACTATGTAATGACTTACAAACTTGAAAAGGTGTTTTTTAAGAAATAAAACGTTATTCTTCAAAGGTTATGTTAATGAACATGTTTTTCAAGGGGGAAAAAAATGTAATTTAAAGAAATATGCATGATTGGTAAATCAATGTCGCATGTTGTGTAATGTGTGGTATAACAAATTATCATCAACTAGGGCTTTTATTAAGTGATACCACATCTGATGTAAAAATAGTCAATACGTTAAAATAATTAACAGAAAAATCCTACTAAACTGTCCTCTTAAGTACAGATGTGCAAATATATAGTTACGGCGTTACCGCTGACCAATCGAATGTTCGATTACACTGTTACAGATTTTGTAACGTTTACAGATAATTAACTAAACTAAGCTGTTTACACGTGTGTACACTACAGCCTTGGTTTATGGTTGGTCAAGCTGTTACAGCAAACTGTGATTAACTGTGCTTGGCGTAGTCAGAATATCACTACACAGTCAGGCGACAGGCAGTCGTTCCCACGGCTTACAAACGCAATAGTCTGTTTGAAAATATAGGTCATGGCTGATTCCCAATATGTAAAAGGACACTATCAACCCGCACTCCTGCAGACCTTAAAGAATGGATATGATAGTTTTGAAGAATCTTGTCCTTCTCCGTTTAGTAATTCAACATCAAACACAAAATTTAAGTGAAGGCTTGTAAAGAACGGCAGTTGGTTGTGGTTATTGTTTAAAACGGACTAGATCAGACTTACACAGCGCGAATGGATCTCAATCAACAGCCAGCGTTTGGATACGTTGACTGCACAACACATTGCATGCTTGCAGTAAATCACCGTTTGATGTACGTAAGGTCGCATCTGCGCAACACTCATACCTTTAGAGATTTCGTGGAATATTTGAGATACAGTAGGATCTAACACCAATAGTGCCATTCTTGTTTATTTGAGATCCATATGTGGTAAAAAAGTAATATCACATCAGTTTGCAATATCATTGGCATAACTTTGCCATGGAGACAGATCGTTGTAAAATCGGTTGACTGGCAAGTATGCAATCAAACTGCAAAAGATAAAATATAGGATACATTATTTTAAAACGACAGCAGAGGTTTTTACCTTGTTTTTTGTTTTTTTTTAACAAAAGTGTGTCAGATATAATTATTTTTAAAATGAATGCGAGTACTTAGTTCTGCTACGCAATCCGACTTAAGGTTGACAAAGAAATATGTATATTATATAATTTCAAACCTGTTAAATTGTTGTGATCGATATTATACTCAGATGACATATATATATATATATATATATATATATATATATATATATATATATAAAGTTTCAAGATGGCTGCCAAACAAAATGAGGAAATTAGTATCACAACAGATTACTTAAAACTTACCTTAATGTGGCTGTAGGTCCTCAATATTTTCTTTTGTGATCCTTTGACATCGGGACTTGTCTGAGGCATTTAGGCATTGACTGAAAAAAGTATTTGAACGTAACAACAGGTAAGTTTTCGCTAGTGTGAAGTAGACAGTTTTTCAAATGTCCAGGATTCATGTGGTTTGGAGGGTCTTTTGTAGCATTGTTCTTCAGCGCCAATGAAACAGTCTATGTAAGACTGTGATCGGGACTATGTGCTGGACTCAATAACTGGTGTATGTTATTCCTACTTTTATTTTCATCTGTCTGTTTCAACCGATGTATCATCTTGGTATAGTCATAGTTTGTCTGGAAAGTTTTTGACAACAAGAGACCACAGGAGATTTTCAAGGGTGTCAATATATTTGGCACTGTTCATGTTACTATCTACAATGGCCAGACTGCCCAAATATTAAACAGGTAACACAACCCCACAACATCAACTTCAGCTCTCTTCTCAGACCTAGACTTAGGTAACCAAGACACATGTCTATCCACTTTTCACTGTTCTTCTGCACACTAAAACCTTGCTGTCAGGCTGGATAACCGTACTGTCAGGCTGGATAACCTTACTGTCAAGCTGGATAACCTTACTGCCAGGCTAGATAACAACAATTATCTCATCAGTTAATATTACTTTGTTTCAATCACGTTCGACACTCTATGCAATCTTTTCTTTGCACCAGGCAAACGTGTTTCTCTTCTTGAGGTCTAGCACACTGAACTTTTAACAAACTGTTCTATGGAAAAATCCAATAATGTAAATGTTGCTGAATTGTTTTCCTGGACACACTCCGAGGTGTAGATTCATTAAATAAGTTTGCAATTTCCTGCAAAGATTTCCTAGATTCGATTAAACGATCAGCGACAGTTTGTTCCTACCATGTTTTGTCACAACCGCAGATCTACCGGTGAGATTTTTGTTTACTAAATTATCTCTTTCACGATTTTTTTAAAAAATGGACAAATTATAGATGGATCAACTCCCAATGCTCTTGACACTTCAGTGGATTTGTGTCCTTCCTGAATCATAGAAACGATGGTCTTTTTTGCTTTGACACTCGATTCTTCTCCTTGACCCGACATGTTGGATTGTACTGCTATAAACACGGCGCAGACGACACTTGTTTCTGGAAAGTACTTGTGCTAAAAACAGACAGTCTCTAACCTAACATCTGCCGTATTTTGGTGCGGGAAATAGACGCTTTTTAAATGGGTCAGGTAATTGGGCACACTATGATTAGAACATAATATTTTCAGCCAATAACACAGCTGGATTGCTCTCATTAAGTACAGGACTTCTTAATGGTTATTTTTTAATCAGACTACCAGCAAAGAATGAAGCTGACTGGCTGTTCTTAACAGCTGATTGGCAGTTTCCAAAACAAACAGTACTAAAACTAAGTTGCAAGCAGCTGCAAGCGTGTGCGACATGTAAGAAATATCTCACATGCACCAAAAATCTGGGAGAGTTAGAGAGAGACTTTTTGGTGAATCAATTATGAAAAAAACAACAAAACGATACTAAACTAAACCTATCTATATAAACAGAGAACATCAATAGCAATAGCAATTTTTCTCACATTTTGTATCAAAATGACGTTTCTGGCTACATTTGGTACATTGATTATCAATGTGCTTTCGTGAGCATCATTTGATTTTTCAGTTGTCACGTGTACAGTTAAAAAAAATCCTGCAATCCTACTGAGGAGACCAACCACGTTGATCATCTCGTGAAGGACTTTATACTGTTCTCTTTGATATGAATGGACGGCGCTGCTCCTATGATTGATTCGGTTAATAACACCTTCATCAGAAAATCTCTCATTGTACAATGTGGTGCAACAAATCACGCGACCAGAATGGTTTGCTATGTTCCGACCTAGTGTAACAATCCCACTTCTTAAATAAAAGTTTTTAAACATCTGGCTCATTTGGTTCACGGGAATATGGCTAGTGCTGAACTTTGGGGAAGATCCTGCAGGACCATCAAGTGGTTTACGCGGAAATATCTTTATAACACTCTGTTATAGACGTCTCTGATTTACAGTAAAGAAGTCCCTTTTGGAATATAAGTGAAAGGCACTTCTTGTACAACTTCACTAAGCACCGTAGATTACTTGGTTTTTCATAATTAGGTTGAAATCACCCTGCACATTCTCTGTTACTATAGGTATAAATTTCACGTATTTACGATTTGCCTCATCCAAATCAGCCTCACATTTCCTATGTTCTTCAATGCCTCGAAAAGAAAATGCTATTCCATTGTGAAAGAATATAGAATTACTTAGTCCCCTAGAAGCTTTCGTAAAGAAATAAACAAACGTTTGCTGTATTTTTTTCTCTCATCTAATTCTGTAACGGGGTCGTCCCATATTTTTCTGAGTAACGCTAACTCCTTCAGCTCTTATCTCCTTCACTTTTGCGTCCAACTTTTTTCTTTTACATTCAGCAAACGCAGAGTCATCATCTTTTAAAAAAAAAAACAACTTCACATGTCTCAAACTATTACGTAAATAGCCGAGAAGGCCAGCAACTATCGTGGTGAGTGTATTCGATGGGTAGAGGATCCCATCTTTCCGCCGTAGTTTACAAATGAATCTTTGAAGTCAGACATTTTCCCGTTTCATCGTTCTGTCGAGAAGAGTCCTTTTGAAGCAAGTGAATATCTTCTTTGGATATCTGAGGCATGAAATTTATATGCTTAGATCATTCCTACCATACCCAGTGCGTCAAATTATTCACTTATCGCGTGTTTTAGTTACACTTTACTCTTTTTGTACTTTTATATCTGCTGCTGACACTGGTGACGCAAACCGGATGTTTATTACCGTATTCTAAAATTCCTGATCATTTGTATGAAGTTCGAAAATTTGTGTCAGAACAGGAACATTTTGAATTGCAAAATCTTCATTCAAAAAGTCTGCATCAAAGTCAGACATGCCAGAAACATCACCACTGCCGTCCATGTTTCAGTAGAGAAGACTGGAAACTGATGAGTTTCGAAAAGCGCGTCCAAATGCTACAGATATGGCAACGACCAATGGAAATTTAGGTTATGTTCTAAGTCGGTTAGTTTATATTAAGTGAATATTTAGTGGCTAAGAAGTGACTTTCTCGCTGTTGCTTGGTCCGCCACTTCTTAAACCACTAACAATTCACTAAATATAAACTATTACAAGGAATAACGTCAGCCATCTCAAAACTTAAAACAATTATAATATCTTGTAATCTGTTGTTTTTTGTGTTTCCCAATACGAAAGGGAAGATTATGTTACAAAGCTAATAATTTTTGTTATTGGAATGTGCATGGCTTCTGAATCAGACAACATTTCAAATTATGATTCCATTGAAAATTGTAAGAAAAATAAAATACACAAAATAAGAATCAAAGACAAAAAGACAAGGGAAACAATAAATAATGTAACAGGGACTTGTATTTTGTGTCAAACACACGTTTAAAAAACACTGACACACATTTCAACATACATAAAACTTTCCAGATATCTGGATGTATTCAATTGCAAACATTTCGAATTACTGGGTTTCAGCTGGTATCTGTATGTACAATTTTCTTGTAAATATTCAAGGTTCTAGAGGACAACTATTAAATATGATTATGACTTTGAAGAATGTGTAAACAATGAACATACAAAAGTGCATTTGAGTCACTTCTACGTCATTTTTCTTTTGCACTATTTTGAAACTTTCTTGTCTTACTACCTGAAATATGGGAATTTTCACTTTTATAAACTTAATGAATTTCATGCTTGGAAGAGAAGATAGTTTTATGATGTTTGCTTAAGCTTAAAAGGTTTCTATCAAGATTTTTCACATTTTTGTGTATTAGTTCATATCTAATGTAAATATGTATTTACAAAGCCAATCGATGCCTACTTGAACCCAAATCATCTGTAAATGTGAAAATAGCGGCTTTACTTCAGGAGATCAGTCGATCCGCCTGGTAATGATAAAGGACTCTGGAAAATAAATCCTGTTAGTACACTGCACATATATGTTACGTTTTTGTAAATACATGTGAACTATTGGATTTACCACAATAATTTGATCGTCCAGTAATCTAGTTATACCAATACCGATTTGATCTTTTTCTGAGATCGTTGAAAACAGATGTGTAGAGTTAATTATGTATTATGTAAATTTGATATGGTAACTATGTATAGATCACAACTTTGTGGTAATTCTTGCTATCTTTCAGACATTGTATTCATATCCATCTTAAATAATAATAATAATAATAATAATAATAATATTAATAAGAGTTACAATTATATCATGATGGTTTTTATAATTGGTATCATCATCATGACAATTGTAGCTATCATCATTATCATGATCATCATGAACATTTTTTACAGTTTACGCTATGCAATTTTTTGGTTTTACTATGCTGTACATATTATCCTTTATTGTCACGCAAAGCTTGCTTTTGTTTCAGTGGCGTAGCAACCGCCCAAGCAACTGCTGCAAACTGCATGGAGGGGGGGGAGGGGTCGCAAAATTCCTATCAACAGCTTTTGTTTTTTGCTTGGAGGGAGTCCCAGAATTAAGTTTTGCGTGGTGCCCACAATTTCTTGCTACGCCACTGAATTTTGGTTAAACTTAAAAGCTCTTGACATCAATCTGTATATAATTCTCAAACTGTGTCGCTTCTGAAAAAGTTGATGAAAACCTGGAATACCTATCAAAAACCTTTTTTCGTATCTTAGAGTTCAACGATCGCCTCTATTTTGTCGGTGTTTGTCTGTTTGGGGTGGGGGAGGGTTGTTCTTAATCACGATAAATTAGTAAATCCTATAAAAAGTACATAGAGTCAACAACCGTTACTGTCAAATCAATATAAAGAAACGTGTGACATTTAGTGGATATCAACAACAATGTTAATTTGAAAAAAAATATTAGCGATTGTAACTTAAAGGATGGGGGAATAGTAAGTATACAGGCACATAAATATATATGGATATTTTGCAAAGCACTAAAGCAAAAACAGAACGTAACAGAAGGTGTAGGAGTTGTCATGTGATTTAATCGCCTAAAAGTCTGTGTCTGATAAGGCAATTGCATGTGAATTATGTTTGTAAATCTGGCAGCCTTCAAGATTAGTACTGGATTTATATCAAGAGAAAGTTTTTTTTTTATTAGACAAGTTTAGAAAAATACATAATGCAGTCTTAAATACTTTTCTAACACTGAAGGTCGCGTCAAATCCCCCTCCTCTGACGTCACGCGCTCTCGGTTTCTGAGCAGTTGCCGAAAATATGCAAAGAGAGCGGGCCCGTTATTCTCGCCCGATATTCGGGAAAAGAATCAGGCTTATAATGATTGGACGTTTTGTACTTAATATTATACCTTTAAGTATTTGAAGTGCTACGACCAGTACAAAAATGTAAAAACCCGCGATAGAAACCCTTCAACAAATTCTTGACTGCCATCCTCCAGTTGTTTATTTTCCTATCTAAAAAAAGAAAATATCAATTTTATATTTTTTCTTTTTTAATCTACACAGGTCATTCTCGTACTTCAAATTTCAGCAGAATAATTGTAATGCTATGATTTATGTCTGCTGGGGCCATTTCATGTTATGTCACATTCCTGTATAAAAGGTGGTTGCCTTCGTAATACTTTTAACCAGTTTCGATTGGTTGGAAATGACCTTCATGTTTCATTCGTGTTATTATGCAAGGAACTCGTTCACAAGATGAAGTCCAGCCAGAGTCTGAGGACTGATGCCCCCGGTTATGTGTGAGTAGCTTGGCCCTGCCCCAACAAGCTCGCCCGTTCCCTCACCCGGCTCCACGTACGCGTTATCTTGTCGGTTGGGCT
Organism: Margaritifera margaritifera; assembly: GCA_029931535.1. Taxonomy (NCBI): domain Eukaryota; kingdom Metazoa; phylum Mollusca; class Bivalvia; order Unionida; family Margaritiferidae; genus Margaritifera; species Margaritifera margaritifera. The sequence continues at coordinate 126,468 of JAQPZY010001088.1, forward strand.
TCATCCCCTGGCCTTGACCACGATTCGGAAATTCTCCCGGAATTTCAACAAATTCAAAATAACCACCAACATTTCCACCATTTTGACTGTAAACCTCACCTGCATACTGGTGTCTTCCGTTATCAGCGTATTCAGAGTTGTGCACGAGCACATCAGCCTTTGCAGAGTTTTCTACAGATTGATTATGGGTCAGATGTGTCTGCTCGGGTCCTGCTTTGTCAGGATTTGATTTATGTTTTCTGATTGTCTTTCTGCGAATTATAGATGCTTGGGTTGGTTTAGTCTCTGGTTTAGGAGATGTGGCTTTGTTTGGAGGCGGTGTTACGTCCTTTTGTGACGTATTTGATAAAGATGTAGGTTTTACGAGTTTGTCGGGCATAAAGTTAGCTTCAACAATGCGGCCATTTTTGTGCTGAACAGGACGGATGTTGCCATGATCACATATATGTGCCCCCTGGTGATCCTTAAGCTGATGTAAAATTTGCACCTGAAAAAAAGAGATATAAAGACAAGTTATGAGATTTTTGTTAGAAAAGCCAATAGTCTTGTTGATCACTGAAAGTGTCACGGTCAGTACATTTTGCCACAGGACTGCAAAGCTCCAACAAGTTGCTTTGCACGCGGTGGTTCCGGGTTCGATTCTACGTGATGATATGTGTCCGATGAATTTTGCGCCCTTGTCACGCCTTTTTTTTTATAATATTAGTGTTTCCACCCACTTTCTTCAGAAATTACTTAATTCTATGCAAATATAGATATTTTAAATTCATTTGAAACAAACAAGTTATTTTCGTGTAATGGACTAAATAGATTATTATATTATGTACATACGCTTCGGAGAGGAATCTGGACAGGGTCCTTCATGACAATCCAGCGGACAGACTCTTCACATCCCGGGGCTGTAAGGGAACCTTTGTATGTATAGAAGTGATTGAGATGGCGCAGGAAGTCCAAGGAATGTATTGTCACATTTGCTTCTGCATCTATAACAGAACAGATTTTTAATAAATTAAACTGTGAATCACTAATGCCCCGCCATAGTGACCCACTCTTTGTGGGATGGTCTCGCACTCACCAAGAGGCGTTCACACAAACTGTTGCATGACTCTGCAGCCATTAATGCCCCACAAACTGAGCTAATCGCGTAACTGAACAAAAGTTACAAAACCATGAAATATAGACCAAATTGACCTTATTTAGGTTATTTGATGTTGCAATTACCAAGACGCATTTGCACACAAAATTGCCTGACCAAAACGTAAAGCCTTACCAAGGTCTGATGGACGTACAGACGGAGATTAATATATTACTTTATATGCATCGCTGTTGGATAGGAAAATTCTACTCGAGTGCCAGATTTTTGCGTTTAACACGAGGTTTCTCCGAGTGTCTTGTAAAAAATTATGATCCTGCGGATGGAATTTTCCTATCCAACACCGATGCTTAATAAAGGATTATATTTCTCACATTCCTGACTACAAAGTGTGGGCTATAAACAAAATGGCGCCCATTTGGTATAGATATAGCATAAAATGGACAAAATATACATTAATTCTTTTCCAAATTTAGAGACACTATAAACATATTTATAATATTTGGTTTACACAGAAAATATCGGTTTAAACTTGGAAATGTGGTTTAAAACGCAGATAGATTAGACAGATTAGATAAGTTTGAAATTAAAGCGATAGAATAATAGCAGACAATAGTGACATTATGTATATGATGACGCCATACAAACAAGTCAAAGTAGCGATGCGCTAATCATAACGATTTTTTGACGTCATGTGATATAAAGGAATAGTCATGTGATGACAAAAGGGCATACGAATTTGATCAAGGGCAGAAGGAAGCTTGAAACTGGTATATTGTGTAAACTGTAAACGCCTGGATACATGTAACTGTATGAAAAAGATTCATATTTTTCTTTCGTGTGAACAGGTAACTACGCTATACTGGGGAACCTCAGGAAAATTGTAAGACACAATGAATTTATATGTCATACAACTGTGGATGTCGCTAGTTCACCTTCGCTAACAAGTGTCACACTTCCGGTTCTCGTAAGACCGCAGATAACGATCAACCGCCATATTATAGGAAGTACAGGAATTCCCGCCTCTTCATATCTATTATACTGTAATGACTATGGCTCGAGTCATAACGACTCAGATACTATATTTAATCGTTCTTTTTTTCTTGTCAATTTTGTTTTGATAAATATGGTGCATATTAAATGAATAGAAGTTAATATGTTCACGTACAAAACATAAAAGTCAAAATTAACTCTGATTTTAACGACTGGCAAGCTATTAACTTAACACTACAATCGATCTTTATATGTGTAATCTATTTTCGAGGTATTTGTTTGCAGTTTTCAGAGTGCAATATTTGTGCTTACCTGCTACACATATGATATACTTATTTTTTTTAATGTAAAATTCATACATAGTCATAAAGAGAAGCATCCATGTGTAGTCTTGGTTTCACAATGTCCGCCATTTTGGACTGGCATGAGAGAGTTTCATATTTGGAGACTGTACACTTTCAGTTTTCCTTTTTTTTTTTTTGGTCCGTTGATAGTTGTGTACTGGTATGTAAATACGTTCATATTTGCATGTGTTAGTAATAATATGGTTGCAATAGTGTTGTATATGTATAAGCAATCCATGCTTAGATACGGCAACAGTGGTCTTCGGCTCAAAGGCACAGCTCGCATCAACAAGAATCGATTTGATTATTGCAGACTTAACTCATCGTCATGCATTTTAAATTAACATAAATTTTAGTTCATATGATGCTCCCATTCTTTGTATAAACAATTCATCCTATACTTGAATACTTATGGTTATGTATTTTGAGTCCTGATACACTTGAATACTTATGGTTATGTATTTTAAGTCCTGGTATACTTGAATACCTATGGTTATGTGTTTTGAGTCCTGATACACTTGAATACTTATGGTTGTGTATTTTAAGTCCTGATACACTTGAATACTTATGGTTATGTATTTTAAGTCCTGATATACTTGAATACTTATGGTTATGTATTTTAAGTCCTGATATACTTGAATACTTATGGTTATGTATTTTAAGTCCTGATATACTTGAATACTTACGGTCATGTACCTAATGTACTTAAATATTGACATTGTATACTGTGCAAACTGCAGGGCATTTTAGGCAGCTAACTAAACACGACAGTTGAGTCTAAGTTTGAAATAACCATTCTAGACTAGCGTCACTGCCTCTACAATCGACAGACTTATAAATGAAATAGTTACTCGCCAGTGTCAATTAGAGCCAGGAACCAGCCAATTTATTCGCAATGTTGGGTTGTTTTTCAGGCTGAATGCTTTGAGAACACCAATTCAACATTCTGTATACCCCAAAATAGTATAAACAAATTAGTGACACGTGGTATATATTTGAAGTATTACAATTTAACAGTAATACTTCTATGCTTTTTGTTTACTTGAACGTGTTTCCCGCAAAAAAAGTTCAAGCACGTTCCCTGTGTATATAAATAATCCCAGACGTCGAGCGACTTTTGAAATGTAAAGTATTTATAAATGCAGATGCAAAAGAAGTTTTGTTACAAAATTGTACATCTCATACGAGAACCAGTGACATCATTATTTAACACCTGCTTACCTCCGTTGACCACCTGGGCACAGCTTCCTATAATGTCCGCCAGAGCGCTATTGGGTGTTGGACCAACCTGGAGCAAAACAGTATCGGTAAAAGAGATCTCATTTTTGATTATGCATCATATGGGGACCGAAATTTTCAATTCTCCTTCCCTGATATTTCCTACATGATATATTTGAATGAGTTGGTATTTACCACTACGTCCGTCTAAAATCACCCCATTTTCAGCATAACTGACACACTTTCAAAATTCTCATGAATCTTTGAATAAATTCGGCTTGTTCGAGTACGACAGAGTTTTGTTTATTTATTTGTTTGCTTGTTTGTTTTTTCTGCACATCAACAATTGAGGGTTATATCTTGTCGAGACAAACAGAATAAAGCGTCTTGCCCAGCGGTACACTTCGGCAGCCGATCTGGGCTGATCTGATGGCAGGATTCAAACCCGCACCATTCTGATCGTTAGTTTGCCATGCTAACCATTGAGCCATCGTCAATTTGTATTCAAGCCACAGTAAAGAACTAACTGTCAGTAAAACAAAAATCGAAAATGGTGGGGAAAAGTTTTTGCATGTTATGCTGTGTGATACCAGATTAATTTTACTTTAGAGTGGGAGATATAACTTGGGCTTGTGCTAAAAGTCAACAAATTTCGACCAGTCATGAGGTGTAAGTAGAGCTCGATTTTAATAAAAGTGTTACCACTAAAATGTGTTTATATTTGTCGATCAAATGGGTAACTATTTTCTTGCAGCCGTCTTAAACGGTCAGTTTTTTTTACGACTTACCTGCAGAAATACACCTATGACAGCCAATCCGTCAGATTTGTGCACTGCCTCAGCGAGATTACTGTATTTACTGTTGTAGTGGACAAGATGTATCTGTAATAATAATAATAATAATAATAATAATAATAACAATAATAATAATAATAATAACAATGTTTGAACGAATGCAATGTCAGTATCAATTAATGTTGCGTATGCCATGATAATGTTGATGTATTTCATAGGTGCCCTGGGGTGGATATCTATCACTAGGTGTCGCTGTGGCGATTTTTGTTTTCGTCAACCTGAAAGGAAGCATCATATTTTGTTGAAAAATCTGCATCCAACAGTCCCTTAAAGTCCAACACCAAATTATTTTAAAACAATTTCCATAGGAAGTCCTCACTTTTATTTTACTGCATGTTCCACAAAATAAACAGTTTTGCATATCATTCAGAATGTAAATGATTTTCGCCTCACCCGCGAATAATGTAAACTACGAGATACAGTGGTCACAACTCCGTCTTTCGTCCTTTTTAAACCGTGCATTAGTGTGAACCTTTGAATAAACTGTTTTGCAACGACTAAAAAATTTATCTTATGTCCATCAAATGTGTAGGTTAAACAGATGATATAGCGTCCTACGTGATCATAAGATTAATAAGATCCAAAAATAAAGACATTGGATACTATATTCGAGCTGGCGGGACGATTCATTTTAATTTTATTTTTTAATGCACCTTCCTGCATGGGCGAGGTGACAAAGAGCTAGCCTATCAGCGTCCCTCCGTCCACCCGTCCGTCTCTTCGTTTATTCGTCAGTTTGTCATTCTGCGCTCACGGTTCCAAACACCGTAGCATTCATATTTGCTGTTCGAGTTTTCCAATCTCATTAATGGTTCTTGAAAACAAGGTCTTAAATAAGCTCGATGACAATCAAATTTAGGTTGTATTTCTAAGAGTTGTAATTCAAACAGTTGTATTTGTGAGACTTCTGGGTCTTGATCGCATGATAATATGCATCTGAAAATGGATTGTCAACATCCTACCATCCATTTTATATTTAATTCAACTAAATGTGCTTGGGGGGGGGGGGGGAAGGGGCAACTGTTCCCAGTAGCCGAGCAGTCGGACGGAGCGCCGTGGGGATTTTTTTCCCCACACACCCCCTCCCACGCCACTCCCCCCCCCCCCATAAGCCCCCTGTTCAGGGCTTAGACGGGGGAGGGTTCTGAGGTTGGCAACTGACATAAAAACTATGGCGAAGTAGGGGCTCAGTAAAGAACATTGCCCCCGGGCGCCTCGGTAGGGGCGCCATTAAAGAATATTGCCCCCGGGCGCCTCAAACTCTCGCGCCCCACTGACTAGGCACATGTGTTACCTTCGCAAGGTCTTGGATGAAACACATATAAGGAGCAGACATGCTGTACGGGATTTATGACCTTGATGCAGTCATAATAGGCATACTGACGTTTTGTGAAACAAACTCTAATCTCAGCATTTTTTTTTTTTTTTTGTATATTTCAGGCAAATTACTGTAAAGCTTTATCTTAATACGATCTCAGATGGTAGCAGACAGTGACCATATTTCATAGATGTATGGTACATCATTTACCTTGAGAATGCATTCCATTGGTTGCGAACACTCTAACTTTTACATTTGTTGTTTGATTTCAGCCATATTTACTGTCATCTTGCGAAGGGTTTCAGACTACTTCTATGATATGCACATTCTTTTCATATTTTACTGAGTTATGGCCCCTGAATCGACTAAAATCAAATATAACCTTAGGACTTGTGACCACTTTAGGATCCACGTTGTTTTGTTCGATTTTACTCAGATCTGACTGTTAAGCTTCACGTTATCGGAAAAAATAGCCGTGTCAGTGGCAACTTCTCGTTTATCAGTATAACCTGATAAGAAAAGGGTGAGACTAGCCAAGCAAAGCCAGCATTTTTCTGCCAATCGGAAATCCAAACCATCCATATATTTATTAACTCAAAAATTTCCAAAGTAACTGAATGGAAATCACAATAGTTTGCCCGTCTGATGGATTCAATCTGTCATAAACATATTTGCAAATACAAACGTGAAGTATAGTTAGCGAATCTCTGGTGAGTGCCGATACTTAAAATGTTTATTCTCTGTGGGACACAGCTCTTAAGTGAACTATTAAATGTTTCCTAAAGATGAAATGAATCGAGTGGATTTATGTGTCACAAATTTGCAAAGAACTTACTATGACAAAGACTATTATTTGTCCACTGACTTTCTCGAAACTTCAGAATTAAATGTATCCCATTTTTACTTGATGAACACATTTTTTTAGCATAAACGTTGGTATCAACACATTTAAAAGATCGCCCATGATGGCTCAGAAACTACTATTAAAGATTCGTTTTCATCCAATGAATTTTGAAAAGAAATTATTTTTTTAATCAGTCACTTTCTATGCGTAGGTTCTGCTTTGTCATTATACCTATGTTGATGGATTATAGGAAATAACATGATTTGAAAGCAGGTGTATAGCCTGTAAATGTCACAAACGCCCGTAAATGTCACAAATGCCTGTAAATGTCACAAACGCCCGTAAATGTCACAAGCACTTGTAAATGTCACAAACGCCCGTAAATATCACATTTAACTGTGACATTAACACCTGTAAATTTCACAAACACCGGTAAACGTCACGCCTCAAAACTGCGACATTTACTGGCATTACAGCACTTTCAGTTTTTGCAAGGTGCAAAGTCGCTGGTAAATTGTGACATTTACCTGTGACATTAACACGGGTAAATTTCACAAACACCGGTAAACGTCACGCCTCGAAATTGCGACATTTACTGGAAGTTTTTGCAAGGTGCGCAGGTTTTTGACAAGTGATGATCAGAGACAGATGTAGAGGTATCTTTTCTATCCATGAAAATCCGGTTGCTATTTGGTTTTAGGCCAGACTAATCCCTTATTATGCCTTATCACAGGTTGCTATTTGATTGTAGGCCAGACTAATCCCTTATTATGCCTTATCACAGGTTGCTATTTGATTGTAGGCCAGACTAATCCCTTATTATGCCTTATCACAGGTTGCTATTTGATTGTAGGCCAGACTGATCCCTTATTATGACTTATCACAGGTTGCTATTTGATTGTAGGCCAGACTGATCCCTTATTATGACTTATCACAGGTTGCTATTTGATTGTAGGCCAGACTAATCTTTTGGTTTAGTGGCAATGGGACATTGAGGTATCACACTGCAATTGTTTTTAGAATATATTCTCATAGTTCCTAAAAAAATCACTATGATGAACTACCTTTGAAAGGTAAAGAGTGGCATTTATTAAATGCACAATTACTAACAATCTCATCTTTAAAAGGCCCTGTCTAACACAACCAGAATGAAAAGGCCCTGTCTAACACAACCAGGATGAAAAGGCCCTGTCTAACACAACCAGAATGAAAAGGCCCTGTCTAACACAACCAGGATGAAAAGGCCCTGTCTAACACAACCAGGATGAAAAGGTCTGTTTTAGAGGCCAGTTTTGACCTGAACCTGAACACATCATTACTTATGGTGAAGGAATATCTCACGACAGTCTCTACGCATGTATGTACACTCAAGTAATTGAACTGGAAGGGTTGAACGCGAGAGGACATTTTCTTGCGCAATTTGGTACGAATAACCTTTCCTCTAGACTGGTTTCAACATCATAAGTCAGCATATTTCCTTGTTTTGTTCGATAGTAATTCACGTTCTAGAAGCAGGAATTCGACATCGAATCTATCTAGGCCTAGGTTTATACCTCTCCATCAAATCCCTCACCATCCATTCTGTGTTCTGAGCCTTCACCAAATTGTTTGGAGAAATGGATATGGAACTGAGTCAAAATGTATTCCTGTCCCTCGTTGTAAGGCACTTCGTATATACGGTAGGAAGGTAAGGCGACGTTCATCATTTTGACTGTTGGAGCATGACCTGCAATTCATTTTATTATTTTTTACAGTTAGAATAAAGTAGCATAACAATATTGCGACAAAAAAGAAAGTACTTTCATGAAATAGCAAGTCCATGGATGCACACTAATCACGTAATTAAACAAGATGCCCAAGTGGGTCCGATATCGCTCACCAGGCTTGTATTATTTAACAGTCGACCAGACTTGAGTAGTATTGTAACAATACAACCCGATAAAAAGTATTTCCCAAGCTTATATCATGTCGCTTTTATCTGTTTCAGTATAGTCTGATAGCAATGTTTTTACAAAGGTAAAGGCATAATTAATCTGCGTAGCTCTAGGTCACAATCAAACTCAACCAAGATCCTGATGATATAAACCTATTTACCAAGTTTTATCGAAATCGGACCAGAACTCAGTAACAAGTTAGGCCAATCAGATGCAATATAACCTTTCTAATATGGCCAGATTTCACTTAGTATAGAACCTGTCTTAAGTCATTATGATATAAACTTATTTACCAATTTTTAGCAAATTCTGATCGAAATTCGGTTTCCAGGGTGGTAACAAGCTCAGCCAATCAGATACAAGATCACAGTATAAATACGTGTAGCTCTTGCTTATAATTCATCCCATCGAACACTTTAGTGGCATAAGACTACTTAACAAGTCTGATCAAAATCTGATCAGTTTAGAATTGCTAGAGAGTTTAAAGCTCAGCCAATCAGATTCGAATCACCTCATTAACATGCGTAGAGCTCTCTCCTAACAAGAATCTTTGGACATTGTGATGATATAAGCCATAGGCCTGTTTACCAAGTTTGATCAAAATCGTATAAGAAACACAGTCTCTAAAGTGGTAAAAAGCTCAACCAATCAGATGCATGATTACCTCATTTATATACATAAATCTTGCTCATTATAAAATTCATCCGAGATCTTCATAATATGAGCAAAATTTCCAACTTTGATCAAATTCGGACTTGGAATATGGCTTTCAAAATGGTAACATGCTCAACCAATCAGATATATGATCAGCTCATTTATAAGGTAAGTAAACGTTTGATAAATGTAGCTTTGCACTGAAAACTATGAAAAATTAAACTAAACCCGGTTCTCATGGATTTACCATTGAATTTTACAAATTCTTCGGGAAAGATTAGTGGGCTTTGTCTTTAGGTCTTTAAACGCTGGATACTGTATGAAACATTTTTAAGAATTTCAGTCTCAGGGAACCGTTACTTGAATTCCAAACAGATAAACATATGAGATTTATAACAAATCGGAGACCAAATCTCACTGCTTAATGTAGATTATAAAATTGATTCTGCGTCTATTGCTAATAGGGTCAAGAAAGTCCTCCCTTCTATTATTAGCGACATTAAATATGGTTTTATAAAAGGGATATATATTAGTGAAAATACAAGAATTGTGTATGACCTGATGCACTATCATGAGGAAAAAAACGAATCTGGTCTTGTCCCATTGACAGACTATGAAAAAGCTTTCGACTCTGCTGAATGGTACTTTTCGGTTAAGACATAGCGATAAATGTACCTTTTGTACGGAGATAATATAAAGATAATATAAAGTACTGAATAGTTATCCTATAATGGTCCAGTCACAGAACATTTTTGGAAATTATCTGTTGAATAGATTTACATTTATGACCCTAATTTGTCAATTTTACTAAAATATGTTGTGGGGTTTGTGTGTGTGGGGGGGGGGGGCGCGCTTTTTTAAAATTTATATATAGGTAATAACAATTTTGCTAAGCTGGTTTATTCTTAATTTTGCTAGCAAAATATGATACATGCATATCACGTTGTGCATCAAATATCCCAAATTTCACCTCTTATAATCATATTGTTTTGTGGTATAAAAGGCTGGAAAAATATGTAGCCAAAGTTAATAATAGAACTGATGATTTTAAGAACAAGTGGACCCAATTGTCAACTTTTGATATGTATCTTGCTTATGATCTTCAAGCTTTTAGACACTTCCGTGTGCCTTTTTTTTACAAAGGAAACAAGATCACATTTCAAGAAAACAGGCAATTTATAACACCTTGTGTGTGTGTGTGTGTGTGTGTGCTTATGTTTCAGGATACAAACAATTTAAGATAATCCACCTATTACCAAGTAAGAAGGTGATGTTAGGAAATGTGTAAAATCCTGGCAACTTATGTTCAATTCAATACAAAATCACCTCATATATATATATATATATATATATATATATATATATATATATATATATATATATATATATTTGATTTCGCTTGTCTTGCAATTTGTATGAGATCTGAATTACGTCAACCAAGTTTGACCAAAATTGGATCAGAATATGGCCTCTAGAATGTTAACAAGCCTACTGTCTTAATCATTACCGAATTCTTCCGAAATCATGAGATAATTTAAACTTCAAAAATCTCCAGAATGGTAATAAGCTTAGCCAATCAAATGCAAGATCACCTCAATAATACTGATTAATCACGTTCATTATCAATCTCGTCTGGGATCTTGATGATATAAGCCTATATTCCAAGTTTGATCAGAATTGGATCAGAAACATGACCATTACAGTGGTAACAAGCAAAGGTTGTAAAAACATAAACCACGTGGTAATACATTTTAGCTAATATTACTAGGCATTTCTACTTATTGTTTCATGAGACAATACAAAATGGAAAACTAAATTGCACCAATACCATACTCGATTTCCGCATCTTATGATGCAAAAGCGTAAAGATATGTGTAATTACACAGTCCAAAATGAAAAAGAAAAGAAAAACAAGCATAACTAACTGTTATAATTTATATTGAGTGCCACCACTACTACTACTACTACTATGCTACCATTGCTACTACAATTACTACTATACTACTATATGCATAGGCAGTCCCACCTCCCTCCGGATTTTTTTCAAAATCCATTCATTGTGCAGTATATATATATATATATATATATATATATATATATATATATATATATATATATATATATATATATATATATATATATATCACTTTGAAGGCTTGTCCCTTTGATTTTGGCTTTGACTACATGAAGTCCCACGACTGCATCTCTCTCTCTCTCTCTCTCTCTCTCTCTCTCTCTCTCTCTCTCTCTCTCTCTCTCTCTCTCGTAGGGTTGAAAGTCTAAGTGCTGTGAAATATTTTTCTCTAATTACTTATTGGGCCGGATTAAGGCCTTTGGGGGCCCTGGGCAAAGCCAGCATGCGATAATATAATTGAGCCTCCGGGGGCACTGGGCACGTTGCCCACCTTGCCCAATTTATAATCCGGCCCTGATTACTTACCTACCTACCTAAGGTTTTATTGAGTTTCCTAATTACCCACACATCTTTTAATCTATATGTCTCCTTGTCTACTTACGACAATTGTAGATTTTGAGGGTATATCTTATTATAGGTTTCTTTAAAGTAAGCCCATTATTTCATTACCATTAAATTACTGAATAGTTCTTAAATTTGCTATCAATATAAAAGTAAACAAACAAACAAGCTTACCATTATTTTTCACAACAACTTCCAGGGTAGACTGTTTTGGCATGTAGTACCATGTTTTGAATTGTTTTCCGTACTCCACCTGACTTGTAACAATGTTGATCGGAGATTGGTGAAGCCCGTTGCACTGTGAAAATTTCATTCCCCATTTCCTCGGCCCTGTGGATTACATGAGGCATGTATTTCTCAGACAAATTAGAAGATCATTTGCACGTTAAGCAGCAGATCCTCGCGACACTAATACATAATTGAATTTATGGCCGTGTTCCACTGCTCCACATAGTCACTAACTAACATAGTAATCCTGCTTTTTAAATCAATACAAATTTTAGGTAAGAGTCAATGTTATGTTAAAGGGAACTAACTCCATGCCATTTTTATTAGCAATACTTTTGAATACCGAATAACGGCTTGTTTTTGCGGTGCAAAAAATTTACTGTATTGATCAGACGACTTATTCACGGAGTCAAAGATTATTACATGGCTTAAAATTTGTAAACCTTTACTTTTTCTTTGAAATTTTGATGAACATTTTCAGTGGAGGATCCAGAAATATCGTCGGACGGGGTGCGGGTGGGGCGTAAACAAATGGGGGAGGAGTTTTGTGGGACGGAAGCGCGATAACCCAGGGGGCCAAGCCTGCTGAAACTCCATCATTTTAATCGTTTCCAGGGCATAATTTTAACTAACTAACTGTAAAGAAAACTTATTCTAGGAAAAGTTTCGGTTTGTTTCGCGCTATTTTTTTTTTTTTTGGGGGGGGGGGGGATTCGCCCCGATTTCATTCTCACAAGGACTATTCTCTCGCAGATATAGCAAAAATCGCCCCCTCCCCCCCCCCCACAAAATTGACCTGCAACATATCGGCAGTGCTTTAATTCCCGCGCGCGCACGCGCGTGTGTGTGTGTGTGTGTTTGTGTCGAGAGAACGGAGGAGGATTGCTACAAATAGGAGAAAATCTTTCGGGTTGTATTAGTCAGTGCCGGATTAAGGTGGGGGTGGAAGAGGCACGTGCGCTGGCCCTCACTGGTTGCCGTGGATACAATTAGATGTGTTTAAATAAACCATATATAGGTCTAAACAATCTAATACTTAGTCTAATATAGAATAATTATATACGTATAAAGGACAGTTTAAGAACAGCGTTCAGGGTGTATTTGAAGATCTATATCTTAAGTGAGCCGGGAATCCCAAAGCTGTAGTACCAAGGCCGCCGCCCCCCCCCCCCCCCCTCCCAAAAAAAAAGACCTTAATCCGCCCCTGGTATTAGCTGTTTCTCAAACATTATGTAAGACTTTAAATATTTGGCATCATTATTTAATTGTTGTTTTATTTGTAGTGAACAATGTATGTCCTAGTCCAGGGATTTTCCGGTCTATTTCCCTTGAAACGTAATGCATACTTCCGATATCGAACGACAAGCTCCGCCCACTTAGTTACTGTTGCTCCTGCTCATAAACTATCGCTAAAATGGCGGATTCAGTAGCTTCAGCAACAGATTGATTGGAAAATATTCCCGACAATACTTCCGAATCTTTTCTACCGGATTGCAAGAATCTTCCAGATTGTGTGTTACATAAAGGCCTGAACTACTATGCACAAGGATATATTAATGAAATTAGGATTTTCGAAAGCGAAAATCAGGTAAAAGTTACAGCACGTCGCTGGCGGTCTATGAGAAAGAACGAACATCCTCACAAACTTCAAGTAGACATTTCGCTAGAAGAGGACAAAAAACAGAATCTTCATGTTCTTGCAAAGTTGGATATGTTTATTAATTAAATCAGAATTTCTACTATGACTTCACTAATGTTTTTTTTTTTTTTTTTTTAAATCTTATTTATGTGTTCGCACCCGTTAAATTTATATCTTACATGTATAATTGTCCTGAAAGAATAAAAAAAAAAAGTACTTTTTCTGATCTACGATAAAAAGTTGTATTTATTATCAATTAATAATTTAATTATGTTTAGGAAAAACATAAAAGTTACAATAAATAAATAAACACTTTATATAACGTTTCCTGAGTGATTGAAGAGATTGTTTTACGTTCTTTACGCCGCGTGAACATGTATCCTCAGTTGTACGGATACAAGCATTTTATAAGGATGTCATTAATAAACCGGTAAATTTAAATTATTTAAAATCCATGTAAAACGATCATTGATCATAATCTCTTAAAAGAGAAAGAAATAATAATCACACGTCGAAATAAACAACTTCAAGCTCGTTGACAGGGGCTTTATTTGCATCCGCTTTTACCTTTGTTCACTAATTAGTGTGACGCGTTTTATCTTACTTTATTGATGTCATAGCATTTTGCAAGTGTTATAAAATCAGTAATTTGTAAGAGATAAGTTTTATTTGAAGTCAGCATGACACAAATACAATAAACGGCAGGACATAGATTGCTGTTATTTATAGTCTCAGGCCTAATAAAGACAAAAGAAATATTTGATTACAGTTTCACCTCTTCATAAAGTTAAAATATTAAAAAACATCCACAATATAAATTTTATTTTTAAAAAATTCAATTTAAAATTTTGAAATAAATTATGTCAAGATCCATTTTTGCAAGTATAAATATTGAATAGAATTTAGGGCCATTCAAGAACTTAATGTATAGGATGGAAATGGTTTCAAAACCCCACAACCCAGAGTATTTTATTATATTTCTCCAAGAAAAACAATTTTAATAGGTTTTTTCATGTTGTGTTTTTCAGATTGCATGGGCACTGTTCACACATTATTGGTCTAATCAAGTCACTAAGAGGTTTCAAACTTTTTGATTTTAAGAAGGTACCTGACCAGCAAAGTTGTACAAGTGCCTAGAGGAGCTAAATTACAACCTGTGCCAATCAACCATGTAGTTGTTGCCAGACCATCCGAGAATAGAAAAAGAAAACCAATTTTTTGTCAGCTTGACACAAATTACAAGTAAATGCTCAATGTTGAAAAATTTTACAGAATCAACTCTAATGAAGTATGATGCAGGATTTCAATATTCTAACTTTAATTTTAAAAAAGGAAACAATCCAAGGTAATAAAAAGACAAAAATAAACAACACGTATACACACAACATTTTCTTTATTGCATGCAATATTTTGACTGAAATAAGATATACAATTCGAACATAAGCATACAATTAGCATAATATTGTATTCAAAATTTTCACAAGCACAACAAATAATGTAATTATTTTAAAACAGCTCTGTGTATTTATATATATGAAATATGATTATAATTATTGTATCGCTTCAAACTCAGACATTTTTCCATGCTAGTTTTTGGTTTTGGAAAAATTTTTTTTTTTTTTTTTAAATCCTCTTGAATCCATTCAGGATAACGACAATCTGCACTTTTCTGATAAATTTTCTGTGTTTTTCAGCGTAATCTTTCAAAATCTTTCGCAATGTAATAAGTAAGTAATCAAGCGTGGTCTTTTGTTTGTGAGCACATGTGGTGGATAGCAACGTGTAACTACGCAGTGAATTAGATGCCTATTTTTGATTGGTCAAAAATAGTTCATGTGCTCAGTTTACTTGACAGGTCGGAACTATCCATTACCGTCCCATGTGAGGGCAAATTATGTACGACCTATTGCCAGGTGCAGTAACGAACGGGTGACTGACATTTAGAACTGTTCGGTTTATGAAAGAACTTAATTGTAAGTACTCCAGTGAAACGTGTTTACAAACCGACGACAGTTTTTGTTTTTATTTAAGTGTAATTAAATTAGGTAATAAAACATTTGTTTTATGGCTTTGTAGGGAACAAGCTAAATTATTGGCTCCTGGTTGTTGCCAACAACCATGTGCTCTACTGCCCTCTGCCTACGGCTTTGGGCAATAAAAATTCTCTCGCGACGAATGTATGTTATAGCATTATTACTGCTTTAAGAGTGCATACACTTAAAATAATTTGTTCTCAACATGTGTCACTTGTCAAAAAAAGGTTAGAAGGTATGCCTTGTATTTAGAGTTATAGTACACGTATAATATGATCTATAGTTGATCGTCAGTGTTTTTCGTCAGTGTGATAAATATTTCTTGCAGTATTTAAAAAAAAAAAAAATTACGAGGAGATACGTAAACTTATTTTACAATCTTGTTATCGCAAGTAAACTGTGTTGTATAGTTTACTGTGTTATATAGTTTACTGTGTTATATAGGTTGATTCAACCGTGTAATATTATTACGATATAAAATCATCTATTAACAAATGCCATCAGTAAAAGGCGTAATATTCGATTCATTCCGAATGCACTTTCAAATCATTTCACAACACTATGGAGGGGTTTTGTTGTATAAAATATATATTTTGAGTCATATGGTAATCTTATATTGGTGTTTCAAATCATTTCACAACACTATGGAGGGGTTTTATTGTATAAAATATATATTTTGGGTCATATGGTAATCTTATATTGGTGATCGTTACAAATGACAGTTATAAAACGTGTTGAATAATTGTAATCGTTTGCTCGCCATGATTAGCAATAAACAGAAATTATTCAACTCGTGTCATAACATTTCATTTAAAATCAGCATTTATTTAAGATCCAGTGTTTAGAGATTTGTCAACAGCCAGGTCAAAATACAATACAAGTGTGTTCTCGGTGCAGAATGGTTATAATCGTCATTCTGGTGAAGTGCTAACCACAATAAAAGCACTTAAACGTTTATGACTGTAGGGGAGAAAATGACCTCTGCAACTGCCATGTTAAATAGAATACATAATTATAACAAGAAGGTTAAATATAGACAAATGCTATTTGATTTTAAAATAATGCATTTCTATTTCAAGAGAAGCATGTATGTATCACTTTTTATTTCTTTGCATACAAACTTCTCTGAAACAAACCTGAAGCTAAATTCATTCATATATCATTCAACTTTTGACAAGATCCTCCAAAATATGTACTAATGATCCATAGCCCTCAACAATAAATATTTTCGAGCAAACGTTGCAAAAATAATCACGTAAATTACGCGTAAAAGATGGCAAAACATTATATATGCTTTGGGAAATGCATTATAAACTTCATTCCCTCTATTAAAATGTTCATCATTATTCCTTATCATACATTGCTATTGGCAAAGAATCCCTTAAATTTGAAAATAATAAAATGAACAATATTACTTGCTAGCTTCTTTAAGTTATTCCTTGATCTGAAATATCGACATAAATAATTAATTGAATTACCCTGATAATCATATTACATATTTGTGTATTCTAGATTCAAATTATTACTTAATTAAATTGCGACACCTCTTGGAAAGAACGTGTTCGAATTGTTAAAAAAATTGAAATCATTTTCCTTGTATATTCCAACAAAATTTAATTTGCTTTTTTTATAAACAAAAATCATTATTCTCGCTTGTAAGTGTCTGCAAACGTGTATGTGTGCTAGGCGTTGTAATACAGTACACTTTATGTGTGTGCACTAGGCACTGTAATGCAGTATACATTCTGTGCGTGCACTAGGTGCTGTAATACCGTACACGTTCTGTACGTGCACTAGGGGCTATAATACAGTACACATAATGTATGTGCACATACGCAAATATCCTATAGTAGAAATGGTGTTCATTGTTCACATGCCATAAGATTACATTTGGTTGAGTTTGTATGTAATTTATAAATCTTACATAAAGGAACTATAATGATTATTAAATTAAATAAATATTAAATAATAAAAGTATAATTGTTATATATTATATTACATAAATAAATATTGTACTATATATGATTATTAAATATATTATTACCGATTTTTGAACAAAAGTTGTAGTCCCAGTCATGGTGATGTTTAGAATTGTGGTCGTGATTATGTTGATTCTGTGTGTCATGCCCCAGCTGTTTCTCATTTTGGTTGTTGTTGTAGTGTGGATCATTGAGTACGGCCTGGATGGCAGAATGCTTTATGCTTGGAGAGGAAGAGAGGAAAGACACCAATGGCCGGTCTCTTGCTGCAGTGATTGAGAGAAACTAGCATAGTTACAATTTATCATTAGACATACAATAATTATTTCATTCTTCCTTTCTTGATATCAGAGGTAGAGAATCCATGCTCGAAATAGTTACTTGGGAAGCGGTTCCGTACTCGTCGACAGAAACCCAACTTCAGACCAATCAAATTTAAACAAAAGCAGCCAGGAATTAGGGATACAAAGTAACTATTGTAATAAATGATGTAAACGATATTATCGAAAGACGGAATCGATATGCTTGGGATATATAAAGGCAGGACGTAATGCAATAGAAGTGCGTGCATCATGACGTCAGAATACATAAACATAATAGTTTAAACCGTGCGTTTTCTTTCCAACTTTGAATTATGCAATAGGTTTATTGAAATTAACTCGTGTGTTGCATTATGTGGTAAAAAAAATCTTGCATTTGTGTTTTATTCATATGAGATTTGTGGAACTTGCAGAATAACTTCAATCTTTAGCCCGCAGAAAAGAGGAATTATTCAACTGTGGCATTAATTACAAATCATGAAAAAAACTGTATCAAGTTTTTAAAAGAAGCATTTAGATTGATTAAACGCGCATCTAATGATGCAGATAGCTAGAAGTGTTCTATATGCTTTGGAATTATTCTCAGTCGGCTTATTCTGTATGTAATAAAAACCCGAATAATGCTCGGGAGGAAAATAAATTGAAGTGACACGAAAACGGCGAGCTCTTAACGTTGACCATAGTACAATGAAAACAGAGAATGAAAAGAAAACATATTAATTGATAAAACTAGCGTAAACACAAATAAAATTGGTATTCAGAAAAGAAAATTGTAAAAAAAGTAGTTTCAGTTTGGTCCTGCTATACAAATGACGTTATGTCAGTTATTAGGCTACATACTTGATGACGTCAAAACTTTTTTAATGATAAAGGAAGAATATTGTAGTTTTTGCAGGTCTTTTCCCAAACTGATAGCTGCAAACTTTCAATACAGATACAGTCTTGGCAGGCAAATAGTATCAACGGAATAGAGTAAATGGGGGTGGGGGTGGGAGGCGCCAAAAAACGGTGGAAAATTTAGTTCCACACGGAATACACGAGATAAGATTGAATTGTTCACAAATCATTATGATGTTTATGTAGAATTTCTTGCACACGTTAAGCAGGGGTGTGTTTTTTAAAGAGTTAAAGCTTTAAGTAAACTAATGGATGTTTTGGCCGGAAAAAATTCACTTCAGTCTAAACTATTGCTCCAAACCCAAAACACCTATAATGTGATTGTCCGAACTAATTGCTCTTATCTTCCAGTTTGATATATTCATTGCAGCCATTTTCTTCCGGTGAACGCAGATTGATTATCACAGGATATGACGAATAAATCAGTCGTTTGCCTGTGTCTGGCTAACAATTACGTGATTATGCAGCAGACATGTCGCCATGTATTGACTTGATATGAAGCGGTCATTTTTACGATCCCTAATATCTAAAGCTGTTCTCCCTCTTTAGTTTGTAATTTTTGTTCATATTATTACATATATTATGCGTTACAATTAATGCTGTTCTCACTGTTGTCATCAAGTATTGCCGTATTCTTCATTTATTACAACCAGATCTACTGCTATAAGTTTTCAGTGAAAAAAGCCACGAAATGTATTTTTCGTATGTAGCCGCAATTCCTGGAAATTAACGCATATCTCTATAAGCACGTCCACCGCAGACAAGCCTGAACTGTTCCAGATAGATTTTGGTTCTAAAACCACATAGAATCAGTGACAGTTAACAGTCAAAAAAGTATCTGATTTTCCTTAGTGCTATGAATTAGACTGGAAATATCTGTCGTTGCTTTTTGTTACACTTAGAACTGTTATGTCACAGAAAAAGAGACAAGGAACCAGTCTAGTTATGAATGGCGTCTTAACACTGTAATGATTTAATGATTGTGTCAACTCGGGTTGCAAAGTTCACGTAAATACTACGCCAGAGGACATCCTAGAAGGGCTAAGCTATTAATGTTTGCTCTTGTGACATTTCAGTACTATATTTTCCATTGCAATTTTAAAAGATTACGACACTGTCCTTCACAACGAGGAATTTTACTGTTACACCAATGACAAATTTAAATAAATAAAAAAGGGAGGTTGTCTGAAGGATTGCTTTCCATAACTTTTATGATACATTTCATACAATTAAAGATTTATATGGAAGAAGAACAAAATAGACATGAGAACAAAGATGGATGTCTCACGGTACAGAACATAAAATATACAGCAATAAAGGATTGGCTAGCAAGGGACAAGAGGCACCATCGTCGAGGGATAGGTTTAATCACTATATGAAGCTAAGTTATGTAAAATCATAGAAAATATAGATATCCATATATTAATTGATAGATTTACTGATGAATAACGTTTTTATGGGGCTTTCTATATTTGACTCTTGATTTGTGGAGACATTATCTTACATCTAGAACGTCCTATACTAACAAATAAAACAGACCATTGACACTTTAGTGTCATTCAGCCATACTCTCCAGTGACTTCAAGAGATCCAATATTTATTACAATACCATATGTACTCGCCTAAATGTCCGGTCCAACATCAAACAACATAGATCCTGATCTGCCGTCGCATAATGCGCCGGCAGATCAGGATCGATGTTGTTTGTTCTACTGATTATTCCTAACAAACTGCATAGACCCAGATCTGCTGGTGCGTTATGCGATGACAGATCTGGATCTGTGCAGTTTGCAGTTCGTTTAGACTTATAAGCGAGTATAGACGGTAATTCAATTGGGGTAGGAGGAGTATAGCTAGCTATGAAGGAAACAGCTGCTCTTGTACACCAAAACGCATGACGTATAAACCTACTTAGTACGACCTAATGAATAGTCCACTGCGACTTTAGATGACCAGGTCACCATAACCATGCACAATGTTTTCATTTTTGTTGGTACTTTGGACGCAGAACATAAAACCAATTTTCACTGCAGCACACGAATCATGCAAATTGTGAAACTGTGATAGAAAAAGACGAGCGATGTCTATTTGGTAACAGCCATTTGTACAGACCTTAATCAGACTCTCACTCAATGTAGATCTCACGGAGCTACGCAAGAGTCTGGGTGAACGAGACCATTGCCTCCACCCCATCCAGAAAGGCACAACAATTTGGATACATTGTAAAGAAAATTCGCGATGCAGAGAAATAAAACCCATCCTCAAATAAATGTGAAAAGTATTTGGGATTCACCTCCCGATAATACGGGTGTGGGTTGCATTTGGGGCATGTATCGTAAGTGACCAAGAAGGAAATACTTCTCATGTATTTTGTGCAGATTTCATACCGAGAAGAGAATGCTAATGTACTCTTTCATACACCGTTGTTTATACGAACTGGCCGGTTGTATCCAGTTCTGACTAGTGTAGTGCAGTTTCATGTAACTTGTTTTGTTTTAATTATAAAATAATTTCCCTATTCATTCAGAATATATAGAGGATATTTGCTTGCATCGAATATTATCGAGTGGGTGAAAATACAAAAGTTTTTCATCCACTCCATGAAATATATCCGTTATTCACTCGGAACAAGCAAATTTTCTTTTCATTTGATGCTCAGACGTGTTGGTTAGCTCATGTGTATAACAGACTGAACTAACAGGTTTCTTACCGTAATGTCAGCTGTTTACTGTTTATGTCCTGCTGTGTTTTGTGTACATTCGCACAGAAAATATGAGTAGTAGCATAATCCTCTTTCATAATTCACGGTAATAAAGCACATATGTACTTTGAAAAAAAATTTGAAACAATAAATTAAGTTCATAGTGAGATTCGAACGTGGTTCTCTTGTGTGACAGGTCGATATGTTTCCACTAGACTAAGCTATTGACAACAAGATCGATGAAATTCGTTCGTCATAATGTTATGAAAAAAGTTCTTGAGGGAAAATATAAAATTGATAGTGGAAAATCCACTAACTCACTTACTATCATACAATAAAACTTACTTCGAGTCAGTGTTGACAAGGGTTACCCGTTGACTTCGAGTCAGTGTTGACAAGGGTTACCCGTTGACTTCGAGTCAGTGTTGACAAGGGTTACCCGTTGACTTCGAGTCAGTGTTGACAAGGGTTACATGTTAACCTAAGTCTTCTATGCCTAAGGACGAGTTTAATTTTAGTTCACGATTATTTTGGCAATAATACTAGTGTCATATATTATATCACGTAATTTATATTATTGAGCTTATACGTGATAAATATGAAAAGCCCTAATTAACAGAAAAAAATATCTGTTAAAAGAAATTCGTTGTAACTGATGTAACTTATTTGGCTACTAATTATTGGCGTATAATTTTCAAAAGAAATAGCGGGAAGCAATGTGCTTGCAGAGAGTTTGAACAAATTTACTATAGTCTCCAGTTTACTCATTGATAAATACACTTTAACTGAACAATGGATAACATATGTTCAATGAAAGCTGATTGAAGACAACAAAACAAAACTATACAAAACTAAGCCAATTATGTAAATATTTCTGCTGGATGAAAATGAAAATTTCTTTGCTTTTCTAATATTATTAGTAACTATTCATTTATGAATCGCGATATATTCACATGTTTATTTTATTTTATTATGTTTGCTTGTTTGTTTGTTTTTTGTTTTTTTGTTTTTTTTTTCTTCTTGGGTTTTGTGGGGTTTCTTGTGTTTTGTTTTAATTTTTTTTGGGGTGGGGGTGGGGTTGGTTCGAGAAGGTACTTAATTCCTCAAAATAATATAGCCGAAAATTTTTAATTGTCACCAAAACTGAAAGATGGGAGAAATAGCAGATGCACGAACTTTAATAACCATCGAAAGAGTTTGACACCGGGAAATTGTGAAAGTTTGTACCCGCAAATAAAGACGGTTTACAGTAATTAGACAATTTATTCAATATAATATTCAGTTCGTCTCAAACGAGAATTATCGATATTTATTTTCTTTTAGTCTTAGGCACATGGAAACCTGGTAAAAAAAATAAATGCAGTAAAAGTTTCATCAGAGACAACTGTCAAATTGATGCACATACTACACAAGACGTGCATACGTATGTAAGACCTTTGCATGTTTGTCAGTTTCATGTCCGGTTTAAGCGGAAGATATCACATCCATATTAAGCAACACATGACAGCGAATTTGTTCACGTTGGACGCGGTGTGGCATTTTAACAAAATTTCCCAAGTCTGTCACTTTGAACAGGTTTCTGGACAATTGTACATATGACACTGAAATTCGGATCTGCACAAATATACTAAACTACAAATTAAAATATATTCATTAAATGTTTAATTGCCGATATTTATTTCCATTAATAAATGGTAGAATCTACTAACAATTGATTGTTAGGTATTGGTAAATTTTATTTCTACGACAAAATAATGATATTCAAATTATTTGCGAGAAACGAACGTATAATCGAAGAATATACTTATTATGTTAAGTCACAACACAGTGGAGGAATAAACTCTATAATACGAGGATATATTTCCTCATTTATGTTACAGAGACACGGTGTTGAAATAAAAAGCCAATACTTTATGTTACAGAGACACGGTGTTGAAATTAAAAAGCCACAATACTTTATGTTATAGAGACACGGTGTTGAAATTAAACAGCCAGTACTTTATGTTACAGAGACACGGTGTTGAAATTAAAAAGACAATACTTTATGTTACAGAGACACGGTGTTAAAATTATAAAGCCAATACTTTATGTTACAGAGACACGGTGTTGAAATTAAAAAGCCACAATACTTTATGTTACAGAGACACGGTGTTGAAATTAAAAAGCCAATACTTTATGTTACAGAGACACGGTGTTGAAATTAAAAAGCCAATACTTTATGCTACAGAGACACGGTGTTAAAATTAAAAAGCCAATACTTTATGTTGAAGACAAATGCTATGCTAGAAGTCTTGTGCACAAAAGACTAGCTAAAAACATTCCAAATTCAGAAAACCTTATTATAGCACCTTATCAGTTAGAACTAGCAGATGAATGATTACCCAAATTAATGCAAAAATTCCCAGATATTTTACAGCAAATGGAAAAAGAGACTTACCTTTTGGACTTTGATATTACACAGAATTTTTCTGGAATAGTTTCATAAATGAGAAACGGAAGATTATTTAGAAATTAAAGAGCAATTTTCTAAGGAAAAAGATGAGATAAAAGATTCCGTTGGCTATATAATAGATAATGATAATAGTGTTGGAATAAACTCTATATCCTGGTGGTTGAGACATTGCAGATTTAAAATATACAATAAATTTATGTGCCAGTCGACATCTCCAGATATTAATAAGCAGACTGGTTCACGCATTTTGGACTTGATAGACTGCCTGGATAAAGACTTATTGCAACCGTTGCAAATCCTAAAGCTCGTGAGTATGGTATTAATAAATTAAAGAGAACAGTTGCACATTATAAAAGAGTAGTAGAATTTTTTAAATTACATAGAAAATTAGAAAATGCTGGGATATTCTATCAGGCATCTGTCAAAGAACAACGAAAAAGACTTACATCAACAATAACCAACTCTTGTTTAATATATAAATAAACTAAAGAGATTATACATTTTGGATATTTGACAAACCTAGAATCATCTAATAATATATGATTGGAGTATAGACTTCCAAAATGATTCTAACAAAGAAAGAATAATACAGTTCTGCGTATCTGCTTTCTATTTTAATGCACTGCCAATAAGCTATATAACATTTACAGAAGAAGGAAAATAATTAAAAGTAATAATAAGCGTGTATAAAGATTGGCAATGCGTATATTATAAGAAATGAATCTTTATATTCTGTATGACGAGACATTCCAGAAGAATATGGTTTAAGAAACAATCCATTTATAAAACATTAACTACAAAAAGGGATAAAGCAGTATGACAATACATGAACTGGAAAAGAGGCAGCCACAAAACAAAGTATTTACAAGTTGTTTTATAAAAAGAAAACTAGAATTAGAACAAGTAGACTCGGAGACAGAAAATACAGAGTTTAAAGAAGATTATAGAGATAATATGGGGACAAATATTAAATTAGTACAGGAATACAGCGATAACAAATTATAAATATTATGCAGAAAGACTGTTAAAAATGTAATAATTAGGAAATTTTCAAAACACTGGAATAATGTTGTGGAAAATACAAGATATATAATTTTAGCATTTTGTTGTCGGAAAAGCAAAACAAGGAGAATTTGTTGGGATTTTATCAGAAAACGATTATATATATTTTGCCAATGCCAGAGTAAAACGCTTTTTATTATGTATTAAAAGTGATCCGAGTTTAAAATCCGTTGTAAAAACAAAAGGGAACACGATATGTTATCTACAAAGGAAACACACAAAAGAAGATTTAACGATAGAGGCAGATACTCTGTTCCAGAAATTACTAACGTTTAATTCTAGAACACAGAAAATAAATTTAAATCCAGACTTAGAGGCAATATATCTTCTGAAAGTAGTAGAAGAGCACCAAATATTTTGGAAAATAAAATTTTTTATGTGAGTAATATCTGACAGAATTGAAACAGATTGTAAAATATAGCAGGAATTAAGAGAAGAACAAGAAGATAAAAAGCAAGGATTTGAGAAGTACAATAACAAGGTAGATATATTTTCGAGGTCAAATATTTGCAGGGATATTATATTTCCAACTGTTATTTCAAACTGGAAATGGTCTGAACAAAAACAGATAAAGAGATTCAATTTCTAATTAAGATAGCTAAGGA
This sequence comes from Margaritifera margaritifera, assembly GCA_029931535.1. Lineage (NCBI taxonomy): Eukaryota > Metazoa > Mollusca > Bivalvia > Unionida > Margaritiferidae > Margaritifera > Margaritifera margaritifera. Next base: position 152,112 of record JAQPZY010001088.1, read on the forward strand.
AAGACAACTCCAGCGACAAATAAAGAGAGAGTTGTTTTATAGTATCATGTCTAAGAAATAAGAAAAAAAACAAACTTACAAAAATGTATACTTCCAAGGCATCTATCTTAGCATGCTAATATTCTCTGTCCAACACAGATATTATTGTTTTATACTAAGTTTTACCATGGAATGCAGTTGGTAGATAAATATTATAATCGTTATAGCTACCAGCATAATATATATATATATATATATATATATATATATATATATATATATATATATATATTGTCTCTATTAACTTTTCCCTATTAATTATGACTAGAATATTTAAAGAGGTGTATTAATAATTATCGTCTTATTTAACATTTTATTTATTTACGAAATCTCTTTTTATAACATTGCTTTAGGTATTATTTTTTTAAACAAACCATACAATCAAATCATTATATCTTTTCTTAAATGTTTTTTCATAGTCCTTTTGTTAGTTATCAAATTTTTATTTTTTAATAGGTTGGACGTATTATTTGGCAACCTTTAAAATACATTTATACGAAGACGCGAAGACCGATAAATATAATGGGCCATGTACACTCTTCCCATGATTCATTGTTACAAGGATTCCTTCTCTTTTCTTCTTTTTTCCATCCTTTCTTTTCCTCTTTGTCCTCGTTTAGTCTATCGTAAAGAGCTAACATATTCTCTTTTTTATAACTTATCTAATAACTTATCTAATATCTTATCTAATATCTTCTCTAATATCTTCTCTAATATCTTCTCTTAATGTGTCTAACAGTGCCATCTGATATATTTCCATTCCGTTTATGTGTTTTGCAGACATACGTCTATTTAGAGAGGATTTAATTTTGGCTTTGTAAAGTCAGCAGACACTGCAAGTATACTCCGAGTCTCCAATGTTTAAATATATACAAAATCCTAACACATTCCTTGTGCAATCGTAATACATAGTATTATTATAGCAAGAAAGCAGTATTAAGGTATTAATAACACAATATTAAGATATTAATAACGCAGTATTAAGATATTAGGAACGCAGTGTTAAGATATCAAGAACGCAGTATTAAGATATTAAGAACGCAGTATTAAGATATCAAGAACGCAATATTAAGAGATCAAGAACGCAGTAATAAGGTATCAAGAACGCTGTATTAAGATATTAAGAACGCAGTATTAAGGTATTAAGGACGTAGTATTAGGGTATTAAGAACACAGTATTAAGATATCAAAAACGCAGTATTAAGAGATCAAGAACGCACTAATGAGGTATCAATAACGCAGTATTAAGATATTAAGAACGCAGTATTAAGGTATCAAGAGCGTAGTATTAAGATATTAAGAACGCAGTATTAAGGTATTAAGGACGCAGTATTAAGATATCAAGAATGCAATATTAAGATATCAAGAACTCAGTATTAAGATATTAAGAACGCAGTATTAAGGTATCAAGAACGTAGTATTAAGATATTAAGAACGCAGTATTAAGATATTAAGGACGCAGTATTAAGATATCAAGAATGCAATATTAAGATATCAAGAACTCAGTATTAAGATATAAAAGGACGCAGTATTAAGATATCAAGAATGCAAAATTAAGATATCAAGAACTCAGTATTAAGATATTAAGAACGCAGTATTAAGATATTAAGAACGCAGTATTAAGGTATTAAGGACGTAGTATTAGGGTATTAAGAACACAGTATTAAGATATCAAGAACGCAGTATTAAGAGATCAAGAACGCACTAATGAGGTATCAAGAACGCAGTATTAAGATATCAAGAACGCAGTATTAAGATATTAAGAACGCAGTATTAAGGTATTAAGGACGCAGTATTAAGATATCAAGAATGCAATATTAAGATATTAAGAACGCAGTATTAAGATATTAAGAACGCAGTATTAAGGTATCAAGAACGTAGTATTAAGATATTAAGAACGCAGTATTAAGGTATTAAGGACGCAGTATTAAGATATCAAGAATGCAATATTAAGATATCAAGAACTCAGTATTAAGATATTAAGAACGCAGTATTAAGATATTAAGAACGCAGTATTAAGGTATTAATAATGTAATATAAATGACAGAGCATAGGATCACTATTCTATGGTTTTAAGAAAAATGTAAGATTGCAGAAAGTTAATTGTTAGAACAGTTATATTAAATTTATGTTCATGTTGTAAGATATTTCTGGTAATAAGTTTGCTAAAACTAGATGGAAAAGTTTAATAAATTTGTGTTAAAAATAGCGTTAGTTGGAAATTAAGAAATTGAAGAAAGGGGTACTGTCGAGCTCCTCCCTACGTGACCTATAAAAGCCATTCTTTGGGAGGAACCATCTTTATTTATGAAAAGCGAATCTCATTTAGAGAAAGAACATACTCTGGTGAAAAACTAATGTGGCAAAAGAGACACGGTTGTTCTGAGAAGAAAAAAAACAACACACAAAAGATTGTTAATTAGAGAGGGGGAGATGCATTTTGTGCAAAATTACTTTTTAAAAATAAAGAAGAGTTTGATATTTACAAATGCTCTGCGCATATGTTTGTACTAAATAGTTTTCAGGAAATCTTTTCCACAAAGGAGGTATCGATTTCACTGTCACTATGTGCATAATGTTTTACTGACAATTGCTTTTTTAAAAATTATTTTGAATAGACTGTGGTTTTTGATCAATCTAATTCAATCTGCAGTTCCCCCCGTTACCCTTTAAATTAATATAAATTTGAAGAAAGAATGTACAAACAAATGAACTAAGAAACTGTCGTAGGAGTTGAGTGGGAGAGTAAGTACATAAAATAATGAACGAATGAAAGAACAAATAAATGAATGTACAACAAAAGTGACAAATTGGAGAATTATGAAATATATAAATCCACAAACAAATGAATTTAAACACGGGGATAATGAAAGATGCATTAGAAAAGTGTAAGATTGTAAGATCAAATAGAAAACTTACTCATTTTCATTGACAAAGTGACACTTCATTTTTTATGCGAACATTTTAACTATAGTGAAACCAGGAAGTGAAAATTACAAGAATGAAGAATGCTACTTTTGAATAAGGGTTTAGCGGTTTCATTGGACGGATGCTACTTCTGAATAAGGGTTTAGCGGTTTCATTGGACGGAGCAATAAAACAATTATCTTCTTAGTATGTCACCCTCAGGTGCACACAATAAACCTTTCAACATAGCGTACAAGCCACTAATCTCCCATAATTAGAGAACCTGGAACAATAAAACAAGTTATAATTTTATTTCATCAGAAATCTAATAGAATATAGCATAGTTTATTCAGCTTTCATCATATATATTTGTATAGCCTTAATATACAGTTTTAACATAATGTGCTTGTATAATAAATGTATTTACAAGCATTGTATGTCAAACAAAAAGAATTATTAATGAGCAAATAAAGACAGAAGTGATCAAAATATTATTCTATCTCTTAATTTCATTGAAAAAAATGCTTAGCTAGTCTAATGCTTTTATGGTTTTGACTGGGAAGACATGAGGAATTCAAATCTGCGTAATGCAGGACCAGAGCAAAAGAATCAAGATAAATATTTATTTCGAAGATCGCGATAAAAGGACACACAAGGAGAAACATCTGCAGCATCTGTTGTTTATTTAATTTGCCACATCTGGTGTTTATTTTCCTGTGTCTTGTTTTACACATTGCAATTTAAAATAGCGAAAAGACTTAATCAGTTTGGATATGACCTAAAACTAGTTTAATTATAGTTAACTGGCAAGAATACTCTACTTAGATGTACTTTAGACAAGCTATTATTTACTACTACTACTACTACTACTACTACTACTACTACTACTACTACTACTACTACTCTCTCTCTCTCTCTCTCTCTATATATATATATATATATATATATATATATATATATATATATGTAGATAGATAGATAGATAAATAGTTTTATATATATATATATATATATATATATATATATATATATATATAGAGAGAGAGAGAGAGAGAGAGAGAGAGAGAGAGAGAGAGAGAGAGAGAGAGAAAGTGAGAGACAGAGAGAGGGGGACGACCCTCGTTTTTTTTGCCTGAACGTGTTTCAGGTTGACTTAATGAAAAAGGAGGTCTGTAATTTCGAAACAGCGTGTTTAATAATAAATTATACAAGACAGAAGTAAGAGCTTAGGACGAGATGAGGGCCAAAATTTGAAACTATGTAAAATTGTAGTCTTCTATTTACAATTGATGTCATACAATTAGGTTGACATCAAGACACATTATTACCTGTTGGGATAAGCAGTGATAATTGCTTCATGAAGTGGGGCACTAATGACCTCGCGCTAAGAACGGGGATTCTACATGTCTTTACTGAAACTCAGTTTCTTTTCCTCGCGATCTAGGCGGTCGCTATTTAAAATCGCAATTAAACTACTATTTTACATTTAATAAACCAAATGACCAATTAGAAGTGTTTAATAAAGTACTTTTCATGTATTTTATCGCCAAATTTACTTCCTAAATTTTGACAAAACTTTAACTTGAAAGGATATATCATAATTGTCAATAATTCTAATTCCTATATATTCTAGTCCAGCAACTAATGTATTCACATACTTTCACATTTGAAGCAGAAAATGTTATATTGAAAGGATTCTATATTTTGTGAATGTTACTCATTTTCGAAATACTGTATCCTTTTATGCTGGCTTTGCTATCTATTTGGAATGTTTACATTGAAATATCTCCTTCCTAGTCAGTACCTTGAATTGTTGTTGTGTACTAGGGCCTCGTCTTTTTCTACTATTTATAAATGATTTAGCTTTGTATCTACTGCACTCTAACACTAATCTCTTCGTTGACGTGTCTACAGTGCACACATCTGGTAAGTTTCGTAAACGATAGGGTACCCGACCATGTTAGTTTCAAATACCCTCCTAATTGTATTAACTGATGCTTTTGATGTTATCACTAAAATAGACACTAACAAATCGAGGGGTCTAGATGGAATTCACCACAAAATTTTGAACATGTCAGCTTTGTCAATCTCTGATTAATTGAAAGATGTAATTAACTGCAGTATCACTTCCTGAAAATTTGCTGAGTCATTGAAATTAGCCAAGGTATTTACATTTCCTACGGAAAATGAAAAGAATGACCAATGTAACTATTTAACCATATGTGTTCAACTTGTACTTAAAAAAAAAAAAAAAAAAAAAAAAAAAATATTGATATATTATACCAGGGTACCAACTCCTCCATAAATCACAATCAGGTTTCCGACAAAAACATTCATGTCAAACTACCTTGATGAAACTTAGAGACCAGTGGCTACTAGATATTAAATCCGGCAAACTTACTGGCACAACCTTCATTGATTTTTAAAAATAATAATACAAACATTTATTTTTACAAACACAAACATTCGATTTGGATGACCATTCGGTGTTCAATAGAATATTATCAGCCTACAAGCTTTCTTTAAAGTCAATTTTTTGGTTTAAATCATATCAGATGCTAACAGATTGCAGGTTGTCTGTAGAGGTAAATATACTTCTAATTCGTGCCATAGTCTAAGTGGTGTTTCCAAAGGCTCTATATTAGGGACACTTATTCTTGTGTTTAATTATCAATGATTTAGCTTTGTTTCCAGTGTACTCTAACTCTAATCTCTTCGCAGATGATTCTACAGTAGACATCTGGTAAATCTATCAACACCACTGAACACAAACTTGAAATCGACCTCAACAATGTATCTATTTGGTGTGAAAAAGACAGAATGTACATCAATGCATTTAAAACGAAATGTATGACAATCGGGACAAGGGCAGCGCCTATGCACTGACATAGTCTTATGTCTCACTCAAAATATCTCAGACTTGTATAGTGTTAGAAACAAAACTTCTTGGTGTTCACTGATCAATACCTCAGTTGGAATTCACATACCGATCACCTATGTGCAATGGTTGTCAAAAGAATTATTTCTCCTGAAATCACTTGCGAAATTTCTACCTCTCCCCAGTTGCTTGGACATTATTTTTCTGGACATATACTGCCAATGATTGACTATGGCTGTACGAATTAGATAAAAATATCCAATAATAACCTATCCAGAAGTTATAAACTGCTGAAAAAGTCCGCGCATATAATTATGAACTTCTTATTTTCAATCCATTTTATGTTTTTTTTTTTTTTCTTCTCACATCTACAATGGCTACCAATTCAAAAATCATGACATATAGATCTCTAAACACATTTTTTTCTTCAGATTATATCTCTATATTGAACTACGATTATCAAATACTAAGCATAATCTGAGATGTATCACTAAAACTAAACTCCAGATTACGAGGTCGAGAACTAACAATATCAAAACTCTTTTACTATGTCAGCATATACCATTTAGTAATTCCTTACCCATGTCGATACGTAATTAAAATTCCCTTGCTTCATTTAGAACCTCATTAATAAAAATCCTTCTTGATCAGCTGGAATGATATATTAAAGTCTTCAAGTACAGAATTTGTATCATTTTATCCAGAGATAACGTGAGAGTATGTTAGCGTGCAGGTGAATAGAATGCACGTGTGTTCCGAAATATTTTACTGTGTCAGCATATACCATTTAGTTGTGCGTATAATTGTGCATTCAAAAGTCATGTATGTGTTTGTGTGTCTATTTTTCTTCATATGTCTGTATGAATGCTGACATGTTGAAATGTAGTAGAGGTACATCGTATATTTTAGATTTTTATTACTGGGATAATTCAGCCGTGCTATACCCCATGACTTTAGTATTTTTTATCTCGATCGTCACATATTAGTGCATGCGCGGTTGGGTTTACAAAATATAATTTCCAGCGGGCAATCGCTAGGATTTATATTATTAAGTCTCACCGGGAATTTCCCAGCTAGCACAGTGATGTGTATCGAGGGTTACTATACTAACACAGCTGAGTCGATTTAAATGCCGCATTCAGGCTCCGATTATTGCTTACAACAATACTACTGTGAAAACAGAATTATTGATCAATGCTGATATTATTTTCTCCGCAGCTGAGTTAGTCTGATATTATTCGCAGCTGAGTATTTTACACCGGCGTAGTCTCAGAATATCTTTTACCAACTGTCACAGAGAATAGTTTTATATTAGACATTTACCCTGGTATATATATATATATATATATATATATATATATATATATATATATATATATATATATATATATATATCAATTGCGAAAAATCCACAGATCGACGCATATAGTATTCTAAAAGAATTTATGAAGATATCTGAGTCTGGAATTAATATACCAGACCAATGGAGTGTGCGAAACGACACAGAAAAGATTAAATTATTGTTTCTCTTAAATGCATCATACAGATTTGCTAAAGAGGCTCAAAAATGTTGTATGATTTTTCAAACACGTATCTGGAGCATCCTAATAAATTAGTCAACTTAGGAATTATCTTGGAAAAGCAGCTCTGTCTACTTGGAGAAAAATATAACAAGCAAGTTAAAAATTCATTAGTTGATATTGTACAAGAACAAATAAAGTCGCTAACGCGGACTAAATCACCTAGTACAGATAGCGGTAATGAGCGAATGCTATAATGACGATGACGATGACACCGAAACATCAAGCGAATATTGTAGCAGTAGCGAAAATCACGAAGAACAAATTAATTAGAGAAATGCTCTTGGTATTAAAATATAGTAAAATGTCAAAACAAATGGATAACGAATATTATTATGAGGCGCGAGAATTCCGCGATCTATAGACTTCTTAAGTGTGAAAATCAGTCGGAAAAAAAATTAAAAATGAGGAACGGAAATTTCAAGAAAAAAAAGTCAGTGTAAAATGATTCTTATACAGATGTCATCTGATGACCTGAAGTTACGTACGTCATCAATCGTAAACATGGATGATTATATCTATGAAAGCACAGATGATTCTGTCTATAAGAGAATACAATTTGTAAATATATAAGAAGTTCAATGGCATTATGCCGAAATCAATGCAAATGCGTATGCCTTTGAAAACCTAAACTCTGCGGCAGAACATCCATTACGAAATACTGTAAATCACATTTGCTCGCGTTACGTGTTGGTCTGGGTGCCCAACCATGTCTCAAATGTGGTATCGGAGTAAAGTCTCGTAATTGAACCACAACCATTTGTGCAACAATCGCAACAACCAGTTACCCTGATAACAGCAACGGTACGAGCGTAAGATATAAATACCGAGAGGTGCAAGAAAATTTAACATGCTTACGATATTAGGTATCGTATTCGCACCGCGCCAGACCGTGAAACAGCTTCATGAAACAATTCAATATCGAGTAAAGTGTGTGGAAATTGTAAATATAGCCCAATATAAACAAAACCGTCGACGCATCGCCGCTACTATCGCCTCTGAGGCAGTCGAGTATGTTGGTGAAAAAGACCGACGTCGTATCGTCGCTGAGGCTGTGTATGTTCATGAACAAGAAGCCCCCGAGTTTAAGTCTCACAAGCGTAAGCGTAAGGGCAATCATGAAGATTACCGTGTGATTATTCCAAACACGTACGCGCCAAGCAAAGACATTACAAAACTTTTTATCAAATATGCGTCCGGAAATCATATCGATGTTACAACGCCCTCACACCTCCGGAGTTACAGCAGATTTTGTTGTCCGTGTGCATTTGACTATGCCGCTTAATCGCAAGTCATCAGACAAGGATGGATTTTAAACCACAACCGTGTGGCTTCATGGTGGTCCACTTATAATCACAAATCGCAAAGACACCAAGGATATCAATGAAGCAATTGATAAAGGTACTGAAAAGATTCTCCTCACGCTGGAAAAATTCAGCACCACCGGTTCGCGATGGACTCTTGACCGATGTGTGGAAGTTCAACTACATACTTCCCAGTACGAACCATTCCGCGGATCGAATTATTTGCCAACCCCAATATAAATGTAAAAAACGACGACAATCGGTGTTTTAAATGGGCGATCGTGTCCGCGTTACATCCCGCGAGCGATAACACAGACCAGCCGTGGAAATACCAGCAATACTTAGGTGAACTCAGTTTTGGCGACATTGCATTTCCGGTGCAGGTTACCAAGGCGATACTCGAAAAGTTTGAAGAACTTGACCCATTTAATCTGCTTGCACAACCCCCACATGTACAAAACAAAGATTCTCATGGACGGACCGAGATTGATCTGCTGTTGATAAACGGCATGAATGGTTCAGAGTTGCTATCTCATTATGTGTGGAGAAAGAATCTTTCCACGCTGCTTAACCGACACAGCAAGCACATGAGTATAAAGTTTCCACTCAGACGTTGCCTGCATTTATTTAGCACCCAACAGCTGCTCGGGGACCATCACTTTTACTGCGTAGGAATTAGTGACAAGCCACAGGGTACAATTATACCAGAGCCCGTCAAAAACATTTTAAAATTCACTTCAGTGCAGCAATAATAAGAAGGTACCGTATATCATTTATGCGGCGTTTGAATGTTTGAATCTTCCAGTGAATGCTCCTGAGGCTATAACAAATACAACACAAGTTGCGGAACAAATTCCATGCGGGTTTTGCTACATTGTTGTCCTATGCGACGGAGCAGCGGAGCCACAAATATTATATCGTGGCCAGAACTCGGTTGAGGTGTTTCTAGAATGGATCGAGGTTACGGTGATATGGATCCACAAACAGCTCTATTCGCCCGAAGACATGATCATGACCCGTGATGATATTGATAAGTTTATAGCGGCCAGTGATTGCTGCATCTGCGATGGTGCTTTTAGTTTTACTGATCGACAGTTCATGACCACTGTCATATCACAGGCGCGTACAGAGGAGCCGCACATAATGCATACAATCTGCGGTTGCAAATTAAACAAAATCAAATAAAAATTTCTGTGGTGTTTCATAACCTGCATGGGTATGATAGCCAATTAATAATGCAGGCAATAGCCAGGGCATCAAAGACGCCAATTAAGCGCCATCCCCAACAACATGGAAAAATACATGACGTTTAGACTCGGACAATTACAGTTTATCGACTCGATGCAGTTTTTGCCTTCATCATTGGACAAACTAGCAAACAACCTTGCAGCGAATGGCGATGATCGTTCTACGAGGTGATTTTAATGAAGCATTAAATTATGAAGGTGGTTATCCGAATGGACAAAAACGAAAAGAGGTTAAATTTACTGCTTTGTAAAAGAATATCTCCATACGAGTACATGGGATTCTTTTGAAAAATATAATGAAACTAAGTTGCCCATATCAAAGTATTTTTATTCAACACTGACGCGTGAAAAAGGAAGTGTCATAAACGAAATGCATGGAATAAATGTTTGGTCCGCGTTTGGTTGTCGAAATCTTTGTGACTATCACTATTTGTATTTGCGCAGCGATGTGTTGCTGCTCGCTTATGTTTTTGAGGCGTTTCGCCAAGAGAATATACAAGCTTGACCCAGAGAACTACTTTACGTAACCGGGAATGTCCTGGGATATTTTACTATTTATGACAAAAATAGAGCTGGAACTGCTCACCGATTTTGACTAGCATCTGTTTATCGGGGCTAGATTTGAATGGTGAGTCATCGTCGCGCGTGCGCTAACAACCCAAACGTGGACGGATACGACACAACTAAACCAAACAGTTGCATCATATAGCTTGACTCCATTTAATCCTTATCGATGGACGATGATGCAGCCCCTGCCTGTTGGTGGTTTTGAGTGGATTAATCCCGCAGATGTGGACGTACAAAAACAGCTACAGCGACCACGGATACTTCTTTGAAGTTGATTTGGAATATCAAGATGACTTTCATCAAGCCTACAACGACTACCCGCTGGCTGTCGATGCCCCGCGTATGACTGTCCCATTATAAGTGCGGGATAGTAGACGAATCCAGACGCAAGTTTGCTGAATGCACCAAACTTGTTCCAAGTCTTTGAACTAAAACCAACTATGTAGTTCACATACGAAGCCTGCAGTTGAATCTGCTATTGGGAATGCGTGTAAGAAAATTCATCGTATGCTTAGATTTCACCAACACACTTGGATGACTCCTTATATCCAGATGAATACGAATCTGCAAACGAATGCTAAAAATGAGTTTGAAAAAGAATTCTTCAAACTAATGAACAATTCCGTGTTTGGCAAAACTGTGGAAAATCTGCGGAAGCGAATTCGCGTTGACCTTGTCCGTGATACCGAACAAGACAAGCCTCGAATGCTCATCGCGGACCTGGCATTCGAATCCCGAAAGATCTTCGGTGGTGGACTCATTGCTGGACATAGTAAAAAAATGTAAACTGAAGCTGACAGAGCCTATTTACGCTGGCGCGTTCGTGCTTGATCTTTCAAAGCTGTTTATGTATGAGTTTTACTATGACAAAATAAAACCAGTTTACCAGGATCATGTCAAGATGCTTTACATCGACATCGACTCGCTGCTGATGCATATAATCACCGAAAATCTGTACGCGGATATCGCATCGGATATATTTGTAAACGAATTTGATACCAGTGATTATCCCACAAATCATCCGCTACAAAACGATACAAACAAAAAGTCGTAGGTAAATTCAAAGACGAGTGTGCGTGTGATCCTATCGAAGAATACATGGGACTGCGCCCCAATATGTATTCGATCGTGGTCGAACCAAAGAACATCAATAAGGCGAAAGGAGTTTCCGGGGTTATTGTGAAAAAGGATCTCACACACGAGATATATGTGGAATGTTTGCGTGAGCGATGCGAATACACAATTACGACCAACATGATCCGGAGTAAAGAACATCACATGGGTGTATACCAATGCACCAAGATGAGTTTGTCTCTGCTTGATACCAAACGATGGATATTTCCCGACGGAATTATCACTTACGCGTTTGGACATTATCCGGTTGCGAATCAGCTTACAATCGCTGCACTAGTGTAAAAAAGATCTATGTGGCAGTTACATATTAGCGGGAACAACTTGCAATTCCTCTTGCACAAATGCTCTATTAGGAGGCTTTGCCGATTGTTATCCACAGGCGCCAAAAGATAACGTGTTGTTTGCCTTGGAAAATTAAACCGATCAGCGATTGCAAATACATCAACGGACCATACCGGGTTAGTAGCACGACGTTGTCCATCTTCTAACTTTCTAACTCCCCAGATGGATACCAATACCGAAAAAATTTGTTCCCGAATGCTTCTAACGGTGGTGGTTGTGAAATCATTTACACAACGGTGACAGTCTTTTGTCGAATCGCATCAGTGAGTTTTAATCCAATCGCGCGTGTGATTTCATTATTTAGTGCTGTTACGACTGATTGAAGCCGTGTTACTCACTCTCGAGATCGCCCCGCTATCCGAGATCTCATTAACAATTCTTGCGCGTACTGACGTCCAAATAATCGTTCCGCAAGTGTATGTTTAAACTGTTCCACAATAGCCTGATCACGATGTATATTAACATGTCCAACACGAACCGGCACACGGTGTTTTGCCAACAACGCAGCAACGGATCCGAGAAATTCTTTATCTGGATCCACTTGTAACTGCAGTGGTCATGTTAGTGGTCCGCGTGTGTAAATACATTTAAGCGCATCTGCGACACCAGCCGAATCTTTAGACGTCAACGGCTCCGCTTCTTTTTATCTGCTAGCGATATCTACAATGGTTAACGCTTATTTGTATGTGTGTCCGCGTACCCGATCATGAGGAAGAAATTAAAGATCAGCCTAAGGAACTTCGTTCGAGTTTTGAACATCAAACCAACCACGGAAAATCTTCCTTGGCGCGGGTAGGTAAATTTGCCACAGCGCTTGTTTACCCAACTATGCTAGAGCGATACTATGGTTGACCGCTGCCACGTTTGCTAACTTTTCAACAGCGGCTTCACCTTTCCAATAATCGCGCGGACTGTAGTATTTTTTTCGATAATGCCCGTTCAGCAACTACACTCTTTTTATCCATGTTTGTTTATTATTTCAATATATTTTACTTCAATGAGTGGACTTTGGACACGGGAGGTGGAATTTCCCAAACATATCTTGGCCTTTATACCCCCTTTGATGATCCACCTAGCGATTCTTTCTCCTACTGTAGGATTAATAGCGTTCAAATCATGGATGAGATCTACATTGGCACAGGCTAACGCAGCAGCGACATCACCGCCGACTACTTCTGTTTTAATAAATGTGAACTTCTTTGCTCCACATCGAACACAAGTTCCAGCGATTGCGGATTTACAATTACGTGTTTGAACTCGAGTTGGATTCGCAGTACGTGTTTTTGTGGGGCATCGGACACAATATGAAGACATGATCGTATTCAACAACAATTTTGTTGACATTTAACATGGCATCACGAAAAAGAAAACACGAAGATGCTTTTGGTAAAAACAAAGATGCTTTGGGAGAAATCAAAGATTTGAAATGCTCCACGTTCACCGTCATTGACTTTTCCGCGCAGGCAGCCCCCAAACCACTCAAGCACGGAAACGTGTTTCCAAATTCGGTTGGCCTGAAAACATTCACGATAACAAGCGAATGTTTACGCGTGGGATGAAATATCGCGCCTGACATTGTCAATATTACCTCAACGATTCAAATTAATTTAACCTGTGACGCCATCAGTGGCAGTTATGAAAGCGGAGCTCGCTCAAGCATGGCTTCTCAAGGTTATATACTGTTTGGTTTTTTCCCAACGGTTGAACTGGGTGATTTGATATCAATTATTCCCGCCTCACCGATGTACTTCCATGCCACAATCCTCGGTTGACATATAACCATTTCACCCTTGCAGACCAGGACGGGCAGAGTTATACCTACGCGGTGAGATCTTGACAATACAGCTGTACATTGTAAATCGACCTGATATTTAATATAATGACAATCGTACGTGGACGTGTGATACCAGTGCGTGTTGTTAAGCTGAGAAAATGTGCTTACATGGCATATTACGGAAATGATCTTGATAATGTTGTCCAAGGATTGTTTACAAAAGCCCCAAAGGTTCTAGCGGCGTTGTCTTCACGCGCTGCACCGATCGTAAAACAAGCTGCAATGCGGGTCGTTGATAGCATCAAAAACGTTGCTGCGATTCGGTCGAAAAATCTCCGATTGCGAGCAGTTCAATCTATTCGAGATCGGCTACAACAATTAGTGACTCGAGCACCCCCGCGGGTAGAAACAAAAACAGTTACACTTCCATCAACAACAACAATGCCAGCGCCAGTCAGTAAAATCATCAATGAAGCTGCTCATCGTCTAGCTTATGCAATACTTTCAAATGCAGCAATGGTAAGTGGATTACGGTTGTGGACTGGACCTGGGCAAAGTCGTCTCACAAACAGTTATTCGACGAACCAATTAATATATATGTCATAACAATAAAAAATTTAAAGAAGTGTCCGATCCCGCGTTTGACATGGACGTGCCTTTGACGGTAGATCGAAGTAAAAAAGATTTTAAGTAGTATTCGTACCCTGCTCGGGTCCCTAATCTATAAGACTGAATAGAATTACAAGCGCATGACACGTCTCGATACTGAATAGGACCACAGTGATAAGGTTGGATTTGTTAACAATGGCAGCATGGCGTTGTTTAGCAGAGAACTTTATTTACTCGATGGAAAGGAAATCGAAGCATGTTTGAGCAATGTTTATATTGCTACAAGAGTTCTCGGACTCGCCAGATACAGTGACGATTAAGAGGTCTGCTGGCCCATCTATGATGTTTCACAAGGACGCAAACAACCATGCTGAGCAGGTACAATTTACAATAAGACAGCCTAATAACCGTGCAGATCCCCCTGTCGCTGAAGCTATAGAAAATTTAACGTTTTATAAACCAAATTACATCATTGGATTCGCAGCTCGTCGAGGACAACTTCTTGAACCCTCATTGAGGTTTTCGTGGGCGATTCCTCTCAGTCATATATTTGGGTCTTGCAGAGATGTTAGCAAGGCTATTTTCGGAGCCAAACACAAAGTCACATTATGCGAAAGCAATGATGCAATTTGGCGTGCTGATGGTGTCGTTGATGGTAAAGTTATATTATCAAAATTAGCAATGTGGATGCCTGTGTTAATTCCTTCAATGGCTGCTGAAACACGTTTGTTTTCGTTTATGAGTTCTGGAGGCACATCACCGCTGTCATTTCACACACTCACCACAGACTTGATAGAAAGTAGTGTTCAGCAATTTTCATGGCAAATAACTACCCAAAAAGGTATTAGCGCACCAAGACATGTGTTTGAAGTATTTCAAACCATGAGGCTTGTAAATGGTAGGCAACTCCGTAATAAAATGGCATTTTATAACTTAGGAGGGTCTGAATTTTCTCTGCGATTAAACGGTCATCAGGAACCCACTGAAGAAATTATTCTTGAGTTCGAAAGCAATCATGTCACACGTGCATATCACAAGCTGTTATTGTTCATGGACCTAGCTGAAAACGTTGACACAGGTCTGCAGATTTCCCACCAAGACTTCACTGGGTTGTACCCGATTTATTACTTTAACCTCGAGCATATGAACATGGTTAAGTAGTCTGTGGTTGACATGCACTTTCATGTACGTATTAATCGTCCACCTGTTGCCCCCCAACCACTCAATTACAGATGCATTGCTCTGAATCCCTTTGATAAGCTGCTGTTGTTGGAGGGCGTAGGTGGCCGAATGAGGATTATTGACCCACCAATGGAAAACAAGTAAAGTTTTTCTAAACCAGTAATTGGACCTGATACATTTTGTAAATAATAATGTCCCGCCATGAAGTTAAGGTTGGCCTTAGCGAAAACCAGCTTGCAAAAATCAAAAGCGCAATACGAAATGATTGTAGGGTCACATTGACACTTTCGCCTGCAAAATTAACTGGAATTGCCCCTGTGTGGTTGACTCGAACACAACTTACTCAGCTTAATGCGGCCAAAACAAAAAACAACAAAAAAACAAAATCGGTGACATTAACATTATCGAAGTCAGAGGTAACACAACTGCAAAAGACTTGCGGCGATTCCAGCGTTGTTAGCGGCTGCGGCTCCTGCGGTTGCAAAAACAGCTGCGTTAGGGTCTGTCGGAACTGCATCCGGAATGGCGCTGAAAAAGGCAGTTGGAGGCGGAGTCTCTCTCGCTGTGGAAACATTTATGATTGGTCTCGTAAACGAATAAGCAAAGGAAAAGGTCTTCGATTACCCGGAACAACTCACAGAATACTCTCAGGCAGAGGTCTTCGACTACCCGGTACAACTCGCAGAAGGCCTAGCCACTAACCAATCTTGATTTACTCGCGATGGCAAAATTTTTTGGGCATTTTCGAGGTGTCTTTATGCGAGATGAACTTGCATCAATGATTCCTCGCACGAGGGAAACCGGCATTGTTAACGTACATTTGACAACAGTACCTGGCACTCATTAGGTTGCATATGTGATAACGCCTCGACATCTTTGTATTTCGACTCGTACGGGCTTGCATAACATATTGAAGTTGTTAATTATTTAACCCGAGGCGAACGACAACCACTATTATATTCAACGCTGCCGTTGCAAACTCGGTTGGACCGGCCAATATGCGGTCATCTTGTTGTTGAAGCGTTGCATGCACTTGCCGAGAGCAAAGCTTCCTCAAGCCCGACCAAACAAACGCTTGTTGATTTTACATTCAAGTACACTTAACAGTATACAAATTGACTATTAACATTTACGGACGACGCGACGCCGATGTGGATTTGAGCAGATTTGCCAGCAAAGAGGATTTAAGCGAGTTTACCATCCGGGTTATTATTGGTGTTGACTCGGGTGAGCTTGTGATTTTCCAAGATAAAACTGGAAAACTTAAAACATCTAACGTGGACATCAACGATGTTATTGTATGATTGCGTGGCTGAAATCACTGAAAATGGGGAAATTAGAGACTCTAATGTGTCGATTGCGTTTATCAAAGGCTATATCAATACTGCTAATGGTGTGCTGAAACAATACGTGGAGGAACAGACCGCATATGTGCCTTTGCCACCACCCGTAGTAACGTTCTGGAACCAAATTATTGGAATATTAATCAGCGAAGTAAAGGAAGTAACTGACGTGTTAACCTTAGCAAATGGTCGACTTGTTTTCAGTAAATTTGTTTGCAAATGGTTTTGATAGATCTAAACGTCACATCTTAAAAGTGTGCGAGTCTGGATCATACTTGTTTATCATAACCGGAAATAGAGGTGAAAGTTGGAGTAGCATAATAAACAATCAGAAGCGTCTTGGTTTTGATTTGTTACGACTAATATCACTTATCGACAAACCGGACACTGTTTACGACTTTTTCACATATACAGTATCCAGATCATTAGTCGTCGGAGATGAAATTCAGTTCGAAGGTCGCAACATTTATCCGGAGGGGTATTTAACCGTCTTTGGTGTTTGTGTTTAAGATCAGATTTATCATCACATATAAGTAATGGATTCTGACCGCGGTGATGAGGTTACGGAATTTGACGACGGAGTGTTGGATCGGCTGACCAGTCATGCTAACATTGATAGTGATTTCGTTCCAGTTGTTGACCAATATCTGCGTGAAAACAAAAACATTACCAGACTCTCGTATACACTGAAATATAATCTTGCTAAGGGTCCAATGCACTAATATGTGACGATCGAGATAAAAAAATACTAAAGTCATGGGGGGATAGAAGGGTTGACTTATCTCAGTAATAAATATCTAAAACAGACAATGTAACTGTACTAATGTGTATACCTGTATTATATATATATATATATATATATATATATATATATATATATATATAATCTGTGTGTACAAATGTACTTGAGTGTGTGCAAGTGATTTCATTATAACATAACCTGTTATTATGTTGAGAACCACCTGTCTGATGGATCTTTTGATGACCAAATGTGTTATCCACTTTAAACAAAGATTATATATATATATATATATATATATATATATATATATATATATATTATTACAAGAACTGTTACCTCTCTCTAATCCTCATTACCCAATGCTGCATTTTTTAAATCTACCACCATTAGAGGGTAAATAGTGTTATTAATTTAGTATAAAGCATAGGTTTGTGTGCAACAACAAGTATTCAACTTTGCTACGACCTTACGTTGCAAAAATAAATTGTTCTTCAGGAATTGTATTAACCTTTCAACGGATATATGTCTCTTGTCTGATGTAAATTTAATGACTGAGTTGCACTTCAGTGAGGTTGGGTCGTAATTTAGACTTAATGAAGTAACAATGGTTTTTCTATAGTGTTGCATCTGGTAGCATGTCTGATCGCGGTCAGATACGTGGCATTGATTGTCATAGATGATTTGCAATCTTTAAAAGATCCGAACGAAACAGAAAAGGAGACATTGAATAAATCATGAAATTGTATACATTGTATAAGTAACAAATGAAGAAACATAGTTAGGTCACTCTTGTGTATCACAAATTCCTCATCCACCAAAGTGTCAATTATTCAAGGTCTCTGCGAATATTAAAAGAGAGAGAGAGAGAGAGAGAGAGAGAGAGAGAGAGAGAGAGAGAGGTGTAATGTTTCCATATCAATTTAGTTTCAAACCGGGTCTATCTCCACCAAAGTCTACCAAGGCAAAGTCTCCATCGCATCCCACAGACTGCTTCATTCAAACGATTAACCATTCATTGGGCTGCTTATTTATAGTTCTTGTTGACGTAGCTATGAAATTAGTCCTGAATATACAGCAAATGTAATACAACAAATGGTGGCCTAATTTTCCATGCTTGATATCTCTCTTATCAGTCTTCGAGATTCATGACGCCTTTTTCGTGGTCCTTATATCCAAGGAAAACGAGACAGACAAGATGTAAACACTCATCTGGAGACTCTCCACTAGGGACTCAGCAAAACTTACCATCACATAGATATGTATAATGCATGGTGTCTCTATTCTTTGTAAGATTTTATTACCTTTTCTTTTACTGATGTCAATATGGAAAACTCTCTTAACAGTCTTTTGTTAGCAACCTTTCTTTCGAACATACTGGATCTGCCTTTGAAATTCTTGGAAATCGACCATTTAAGTTCTAAGGTGTGGTGGGGGCTGCAATATTTTTTTAAAAGCTTGAAACAAAATACTCTTACTATGATTTGCATAAAAAAATTACATTATTATGTTTATCATTTTATTTTAACAAATAAATTATCTTGTGATAAAAGAAAGAAAAAAATCCTGGTCAGAAAAAAAATCCCCCCCTCCCCAAAATAAAATGGTCAGTCTCTTAAGGACGGGTTTGCACACCAACTATTTATTTGCTTTTAGTTTTAAAATGATATGAATGTTGTCATTTTTTCTTTCACTTCCTTACATAATATCTCATCCAGTCTGAAAATCCGACATTCGTTGTGTACTTCTTGTTAAGCGGCATTTTTTAAATTGAGTGTGTCTACTGTGTTGCATAGCTCTATCATGCCCTCCTTTTTCTTGATCCATCATTTGGTATATCCTCAAACGTTTTCCATAGATGGCTACTTCAAAATGTTACTGACGCAGATATTGTCGAAAGTATTTCATGCGATTGCTATAATTTGTATCTAATATGTTTACTACAAAGTGAGTATGTGATAAACTTGCAGTAATCTCAGTAACATATTCTTGGTGAAATGCTGACCACAAATGAGTCGAACTACAAATGAGTCGAACCATTCTTGCAAGCCAGCATATTTTTTATATGTTGTTCAAGGGTTATTGTGCGAGTTTTCTTTTTAGTGAAATTCGAACGATTACTTGTCATTTTCACGTTGGTAATAGATTAAGTACCTTTCTTACATAGAATACGTGGTAATACAATATATGACGTTCTGGCATCATAACTAGATCAAAATGACTGGAAAGTAAGCAAAGTTTTATCATAGCTATTATGAGAACGATTTCTATGGAAAATAATCATCCTGTCCAGGTATCACTTAAAATCTCAAAAATTCCTCTCAAATTGAGATTTTACATTATCATGCTTATGATAACTTCAGACACCATCAATATTTTATATTTTTGTCATCAATTAAAAGGATTCAAAATCATATTTTGGGTTCAAATATAATAAGTGGAAACTTTTTGTTCTTCAAAAAGGGTTGAGATAATCCTTAAATTTCCTGAAAGATAAGGTAAGACTCCCATTAGGATAATTCAAGATTGTATGATTGTAATTTTAATCCCCGATGCATGCTGAATATTCTGTAAAATAATCATTTTTTTTCAATCTGGCAATAGGAAATATATTTTTAAAAACCCTCAATCTGAGGAAGAAAATTTCAGCTGTTTAGTGACATTGGGGTCTGATTAATCGAACATTAATTGCATAATCCTGAGAACAAAAAATCAGGACAACTAGATTTCATTTTTTCCCCAAAGGCAGAGACTAATAAATGATGATGACGATGATGTGTTTACCATTTTCCAATATCGAATAAAATGTTCCATATAATATTGAGGATAGAATTTGTAAGAGTTAATTCCTCTGATTATTTCCAACGTAAAGTAGTTGCAATTTGCGAGGCAATGGTTAATTACAAATATGGTAATGTGGAAGCTTGTAAACAGCGTGATTTACTATGTAAAGTATACTTTATGTTTTAGTTAATATATCATAGCTTTGAAATGTACGCCAGATGTAAGAATTTATACAGGAATATTTTACCCTATATGCACTCCGTCCTTAATGACTTCTAATGTAAATCCATACATCATCATATGAGTTTCATGTCGCTGGATCGTGATATTTTTTATTTCATTTTCTATTATACTAATGCCTACCTTGTAATGACAATAAGTGTTCTCTGATGGCATTGGAAAAGGCTTCAATCACCTGCAGCTGTTCTTTTGTGCCCTGAAATCCATTGTTTGCTGGCGGGGGAAACGTGGCCGAACACAGGGTCGCAATCACAAGAGCCAGAATCCCGCACCAAGATTCCATATTGCTCTGCTCTCGACCCGTGCTGGGTTATGCATAAAGATCCTATGATTCTCCTTTAAGATTTCTTCAGGAAGTCGATCCACCGTCTCATTAGCATTCTATGTCTGCTGGCTGATGGACAGGCAGTTTACGAACCTGTCAGACATTTAGCACCCAATTCCTTCGACTAAGCCATCCGTCCTTCTAGCTATATGTATATTCTCTCGTTCTGCATATTAATTGTGAATACATATAGAAGTACAGTAATGGCAATAACTCAAGCCAAGTCTTGGGCATAATTAATGTAAACTTATGACACATACTGCAGTAAGGTAAGTAAAACAACTACACATACTAAAAATAACGTATTATGATTCATGAAATAAAACAAAAATAGCACTAGTGATCACTCACATTCATTCTCAATGCTACAGTGACAAATTTAAAGAAACTGTACACTTTGTTACACTTATTTACATTCTCAGCTTTATTTCCTGCAGTTTTCCCAGAATAGTTTCATTTTAGGTGAGCCACTGGAAAAAAGCCAACCTCAAAGATTCTCTTTCTACGAGAAAATTTTGTTGAGTTGATGACATTGTTTCAAATATTCCATCAAATAACAAATATGACAATTTTTCAGGCTGCGAGATGGTAAACAAATTGTTTTCATCGCGGTCCGCGGACCAGTGTAGCGGAAATTGCAATTGTACACATCAACAGTTATAGTTCCCTAACATGTGGAATTCCTTTTTCTTCGTACAGCCGCTGATGTACTGAGACAAAAACGTTTTACAGATTTTCTGAACTTAAGAATATTTTTTAAAGTGCGTGATTATACAGCAGATTTGATAATTCTTCAAAGTACGAGGTGTTAATATCTGTAAAAATCGCAATGCAAAGTCGTAAAGTATACATAAACCGCAATTTTGAGTACCTAAATAAATGTACGCGCTCCTTCCCTTCATAAACCACACGAATCTTGCTTAAGAGCTAATATCTTTCAACGTTTCTACCCCATTTCTTGGGTCAAGTATCTAATTCATGAAAACCTATTTTTCATGTACAATTATGTGCAGCGTCGTTACTTGTATAATAGACATTCCTTGAAAAACTTTAATAGCGTTTTATCCATAATGGTAGCTTACGTCAGGTTGGGCTACGCCTGCTACCGTAAAAAATTGTAGACCTAACTCCCTCTGGAAAGTCCTCTCTGGTGGATCAGGCGGCCGAGCAGATAAGCTGATCCGACAGATGGCAAGATCTGTGCGGACAGCGCAGAGCATCAGCTCAGGTGCAGTACGACCTGATGGCCATCCACTGCATCCAGACTCGTCTCCAGTCGTCTCGACATTGTCGTGCCACCGGATTCAGGCAGGTCTTGAAGAGAGAGTGAGGGTGACTCTGCGCATCTTTGCCTCACTTAAGTCCAACTCACGCGTATATCATGACATGACATTATTCCCCTCCCCCCACCAGATACCTTCAAATCCTGTGGCGATGGGCAAACAGCAATGCAGCAGTTGTGAATAAACTGAGAGCTGTAGCTGCAAACCTGCACACTGGTGAATCAGGGAATAGGGTCTCCTCTTTTCACTGGACCGAAGCAGCAGCGGAACTTAGCAGCCACTTGGGCGACTGAGCAGCCATTATTTTAGGATTACAATGCTCACCTCCGTATCATGAGGAAGGGGCTAGAAAAGGTGCTCTAAACATTGCCTGCTTCAC
This sequence comes from Margaritifera margaritifera, assembly GCA_029931535.1. Classification (NCBI taxonomy): domain Eukaryota; kingdom Metazoa; phylum Mollusca; class Bivalvia; order Unionida; family Margaritiferidae; genus Margaritifera; species Margaritifera margaritifera. The sequence continues at coordinate 174,768 of JAQPZY010001088.1, forward strand.
CTTAACCGTAGTCAGCATAACGCGGCTGCCGGGGATCCCACCTTAGCTGTCGAAAATCTAACAAGAAGACAAAGGTGACGCAAATCATCATCGTTGTCTTGAATGGACAGTACATCAGCAGATAGACCAGAGAAAAGAACAGCTATAGTTGGTGGAGAACTGGCCAGATTCAGCATCCAGATATCAGCCCTATGTGAAACTCCCCTAACTGAAGAAGGACAACTCACCGAAGTAGGAGCCGGCTACACTGTCTTCTGGAGTGGCCGGAGTAAAGAACATCGACGTGAAGCTGGCTTTGGGTTTGCAATAACAGCTAGTCAGCAAGTTCACAAATCTCACAAATGGCGTGAATGACAGACTAATGCAGACAAGACTCCCACTGTCTGAAAAAGACATGCAAATATCATCAGCCCATATGCACCCGTTATGACCAACCCAGATGAGAGCAAAGACAAATGTTATGAAGACCTGAAGTCTCTTATCGCAGAAGTACCAATAGGCAGACAAGCTCATCATCCTTGGTGACTTCAATGCTAGAGTCGGCATAGATCACCACACATGGCCAGGTGTCATTGTCAAAAATGACTTTCGCAAATGCAAGAACAGTGGACTCCTCCTACTACTGAGGAAATGCGTTGAAAATGACGTCCTAATCACTAACACAGTCTTCCACCTGCCAAACAGCAACAAGACGTCTTGAATGCACCCAGGTGCCAAGTGCTAGCATATATCTCATTGACTACAGGCAGGATGTCTGAGTGACGAAAGCCATGAGGAGTGCAAAATGATGAACTAACCACGGGCTCGTAGTCTCAAAGCTCAATATCCAGATTCCGCCTAGCAGATAACCACAAGGCAAAAAAGTGCCCAAAAAGCTCAGTGTCTCCATATTTTAACAGGAGAATGTGAAACATGCCTTTGTCGGACTCCGAGAATGTCAAGGAAAACAGGGAATCTTTCAGAGACCCAGATGCATCCGAAACCCTCGGTCCAACCACACGTAGACCGTAGACATCCAAATGGGTTGGATGAGAACAATGCTGCCGTACAGAGACTACTGAATGAGAAACATCAGCTACAAAAGGCCTGCTTAAAAGACAGCATTTCATCATCTAAGAAAGCAGCCTTCAAGAACATCAAAAGGACTGTCGAATGCAAACTCAGAGTTGCAAGACTCATGGGTGAGCAACAAGGCTGATGAGATTCAGTCATACGCAGACAGGAATGACATGAAGAACTTATATGATACTTCAAGACAACCTACATGCCACAGTCATTAGGAACATCTCCAATGCGGAGTGCTGTCAGCACTATACTGCACACTGACAAAGAAAAGATCCTTCAAAGATGAGCAGAACACTTCAACAACATCCTCAATCAACAATCATCTATCAGTGAGGAAGCAAATGATCGACTGCCCCAAGTGGAAATCAACATATCACTTGCTGATCATCCAACGCTGACTGAAACTGAGAAAGCAATTGACCTGCTGTCAAATGGTAAACAACCTGGAGCAGATGCTATACCAGTAAAAGTGTACAAAGTCAGAGGCTCGTACATGGCACAGAAACTGACTGAACTCTTCCAGCCAATGTGGACTCATGGAAGTATACATCAGGAGTACAAGGATGTATCCATTGTCGACTTGTTCAAGCGGAAAGGCAATATACAATTCTGCAACAACCATCGGCGTATCTGCTTGCTGTCGATAGCCGTAAAAATCCTCGCTGCTTGAGGAAACTGATGAGGATAAGATATCAGGACAGTGTATCTGACACTGAGATTCTCGCACGGGCAGGCATTTCAATATTAGATGGGCACGCCATGTCACCAGGATGATAGAAGAGCGACTACCAAAGAAGATCTACGGTGAGCATAAAAGAAGGGAAAGCGATCTCAGGGTAGTCAGAAGAAAAGTTTCAAAGATTCCCTCAAGTTCATACTGGTACTACAAACTTTGAACTGATGAGAATTGCAGAGGCAGTGCAGAAGCGTGAGCAGTGTAAATCTGAGAAGTGCAGCACATCCTCTATTGACCAAGCGGCATCTCCTGTTCAGTATGCTACACACAGTTCAGAGCACAATTTGACCTGATCAGCCACTCACGTACTCACAGGAACCAAATCAGTTAGTGATTTCATGGTTATCTTCGAACTCGAAGGACGAACAACAACAGTTTATGGTAGTGTACATAATCCATACAATTTTCTTTCACAGTAAAAGTGACGATGTCTTCCACAATTGTTACCATGCGTTTAATTCATATTTTGATATCATCATATTCATATAAAAAGGTATATGTTGGAAACAAAGACAAATATTTGCATTTAAAATATTTTTATTAGCATTTGAAAATGTACATTTTTTTCCCTTCTTGATCATAATACTGTAAAAATACGAGCGATGTAGTTGTGGTGATAATGGACAATTAATATAATTCTTCAAATGAATTGGTGTAGGATAGGAAAATTCCACCCTGCTGTCAGATATTTGCACCAGACAGTCGGCAAAGCCTCGTGTTTGATGCAAAAATCTGATCCCAAGAGTGGAATGTTCGACATATTAATGTGCTCCTCTCAACCAATTCAATAACTCACTCGTTGTATTTCGCTCACTACCAAACATGCAAAGCAGCAAACTAATTAAAAAGTGTTACACGATTACGAATGAAACACTTAGACAGACAAATGCACCGACAAAATTTGGAGAGGGTATGACATTTTTTGTATCAAACACACCCTCACACATATAAATGGGGTATGGTATAATCATTTTTTCATGCCAATCATTTTCTCTCATACCAATTTTGATGATGTTTTTTTCATACTAAGACACAATTTCACATACAAAAGGGAGTTATGGTATGATATTGTATTTCATGCAAGCACACAATCACACATATAAATGAGGGAAGTGTGTGATATTCTTTCACAGAGCACACAATCACACATACCGATGTGGGTTTTGTATAATGTTGTTTTTCATACCAATCATTTCTTCACGCAAACACACAATTAAACATACAAAAGGAGCACACAGTTGCACCTACAAAGGGAATAGGGTATGATATTTTCTTTCATACAAATAAGCAATCATACATATAATATGATGTGTAAGATAACATTTTTCATAAACAAAATCATTTGTTTTTTGTACAAACACACAATTGAACACACAAAAAGGGTAAATATGAAATTTTTTCATACAAACACAATTACGCATACAAACGAACGTAATGTATGAAATCGTTTTCATACAAACACAAAATTACGCGAACACAAGGTATGCTGTTAATTTCATACAAACGAACAATTGCACATTTTTCATCGCAGATATTTCAGATGTCACAAACAGCACCGCTGTTAGCGAGAGTACGATGATGTTAACAAGAAACAAGAAGAAGAGTTACAGAAATTTGTTCAAAGACAGAAGAAGGGAGAATCGATATTTTAGATTTGACAAATAATCTGTGATGCCATTGTCAAAATATTTAAATAGCAAATACACTTCTAAAATGATTCTCAACAGATAAGTCACTTTCAAAGACGCTTGCACATTAATTTTAGCAGTAATACTATGTAAATAAATACTGTATAAGCGTGTTCCTTTCCATTGTATGGGTCTAACCGACACTGCCGTGGTTGTTATCCTTGTTGATATTGTTGACGTGGCTGCCGCTGATAGCTTCATTGTTTTGTTTCCAAAGACAATTCATATAACGCTCTCTTCTCCTTTAAATTCAGCCAGGATTTGTAATGGCCCCAATCCTTGTTCTAAGCCAGCCTGAAGAGGAAAAAGATATAAAAAGCAGCAGGAAAAACAACATTAACATCAGTAGCCAGAGCAACTGCAAGAATACTGGAAGGCCGGAGCAGTCGAGCTTAGTTTTAGGTTTCTAGTCTCAGCAGCACTTGGAGGCGAAAGACATTTTGTAGCAGCTGTCCATGCTAAAGAGCCCAGCCCGGAAAGTTCAGCTGCGCTGGTCACTAAAACAATAGCCTTTCTCAAGAGCAACCCAAATATCATTTTAAGGGCCACTTCAGCATTCTGGAAATGAGAATACTTATCATAATTGCCATCTTCTATGTGTGTGTTTGTTTATGTGTAATTTTGGTTGTGTGTTGGTATAAACAAAAATGTCTGTTATGAAAATAATATAATACCCTACCCACATTTGTATGTAAAATTATGTATTTGTATCAAAAAAAGTTTCATGCCCAACCCCTTTTGTATGTGAAATTGTTGTGTTTGTATTGAATCAAAAATGATTCTCATGAAAGACATCATACCACACAACCCTTTGGTATGTGTTATTGAGTGTTTTTATAAAACAATATACCATACATCCATTTGCACGTGCGATTGTGTCATTGTATGCTAGTACGAAAAAAAACCCCATATCCTACCCCACTTTTGTACGTGTAATTGTGTGCATGTATGTACGTGTAATTACGTATTTGTATGAAAAAATTTAATTCCCTATTACGTTTGTATGTGTCATTGTGTTTTTTTTAATGAAAGAAATAGTATACTCTACCCCATTTGTATGTGTGATTTGTATTTACATAAAAATATGATACCCTATCCCCTTTTGTATGAGTAGGTGTGTGTTTGTATGAAAAAGATAGCAAACTCTACCCCCATTTGTATATGTGATTCTATAATTGTACGAAAAAATATAATATAGTACCCCTTTTGTATGTATAATTGCATGTTCGTATGAAAATAATGATTGGCATGAAACAAAATAGTAAACTGCACTCGCATTTGTATGTATGATTGAGTATTTGTCTGAAACAATATCATACCATACCCATTTGGTATTCGTAATTGTGTTTTGGATGAAAAAATTTATCCAACCACTTTTGTATGTGTAGTTCTGTTTTTGTATAAAGAAAAAATTAGAATGAAAAAATAGTATATTACACCCACATTTGGACATGCGATTGTGTGTTTGTATAAAAAATATCATACCCTACCTCCTTTTGTATGTGTGATAGTGTGTTTGTATGAAGCCATGTCAGACCATACGCCCTTATGTATGTGTAATTGTGTGTTTGTGTAGAAGAATGTCATACAGTATCACTTGTGTGTGGTAACTGTGTATTGTACCTAGTTTATCATTTCCCCAGAATTTCTTTTAAGAAAAAAGCAAAACGTGCCAGTGCAGGTATTGTATTACATGCAAAGCAAATTCTAGTAAAAGGTATGCAAGTTGTGACGGCATTCTTTGGTTAAAATTAGAAAAGGATTATTTTGGTTTTGATTATGATGTTTATATTTTATATTCCACCTGAAAATTCACCGATAGATAATCTTCTTAATTCTGATTTATTTATCATTACACGCATAAGACAGCCGTTATAGTATCGGGTGATCTTAGTAGTAGGGCCGGTCTAAAGGCAGATTACATAGAAAATGACGCAAGCTTTATAAAGCATGAAAAGGTAAACGCTACCGTCCTTTTGATTCCACGTTCTAATAATAACCAAAACAGTAACAGTTTTGGAAATCACCTACTTGACTTACGTAAGATATCGCTGATATACAACGAGTCATTGGGGAATTGGACGAACTCTTTGATGTTAGTACTATTAGACTCATAGACCAAAGCAAATCGACCCAAAAACTGAAGCATTGACGCCGCTCGTTATTACAAAGAGGCAAATGAATATTTTGAAACAAACGGTGCATTTTCAGGATGGGAAATTTAATGTCTGTATTAGAGACAATGCTCCTTGGTTTAATAGTGAAGGTTGAGAAAAAGGAAACTATATGAACGTGCTTTGATTAATTACAATTCTTGCATAAATGTAAATGGAAGGAATTATATAATGAACAAAAAAGAATACAAAAAGTTCTGCCGAACATGTACATTACTCTACAATAGATCCAGAGGGCAAAAATTGCATGATTTACGGAAAGGAAATCCAAGCGAATTTTTGAATCCTTTGAAAGTCCGGGAACGTTCCAGTAATTAATCGAATGATTGTTGTAATATTTTTATGAAAACTTTTAGAAACTCGTAACAGCCTTACCCTCAATTAATTTTGGTCAGTTAGAACCGTGTATAAACATACAAACGAAGGTAGAACTGAGTATCTAAACGATCCAATATTTTACAGGGCTGGATACTCGAATTACAGATGAAGAACGTGGTTCAGTTGTAAAAGTTTTAAACAATAATAAAGCACCAACACAGTTTTGAATGAATACAATATTGAGTCCTTTTCATTGTTATCAAATTGCACGCTGAGACTTTTTAATATGGTATTTTACAGCGGTATTTATCCCTCAAATTGGAGGACAGGTCTTATTATACCCATTTTTTAAAAAAAGGTGATCCATCCGATTCAAATAATTATAGAGGGATAACCTTGCTTAGCTGTACAAGAAAAGGTTTCACAAGCATATTAAATCAAAGACTGTCCTCTTGAACCATTAAATATGATAGTATTACTGATGCACAATTCGGTTTTAAGAAGAATAATAGTACAGTAGACGCCATTTTATACTAATTCTTTTTATTAAAAACTTCTCGATGAAAAGAAAACGCTTTTTTTGCCATTGTAGAAAGTGCAAGTCTATGGTTAAAAGTAGTAAAATGCATAGTGCATGGCAAAATGTGAACTATAATAAAAGATAATAACACCTCAGTGCAGTCATGTGTAAAGCACTGAAACTCACATTCAGACTATTTGGGCTTACACCATCTCTTCATTATTATGTTCTCTTTATATTATTAATCTGGACACTACATTACAATCAATAATAGATGCGGGTATTATTTCAGAAGAAATTTCGGTATATCTTTCATTGTTTGCTGATGATACGGTGAATTTTTGTGGGACAGCATCTGGACTACAAACATCCTTAGATAAGTTACATGCATACTGTATAAGAGGGTAAATATTTGTAAATATTTATAAAGAAAAGTTGTGACTTTTAACAAAAAAGTTAGAAGATTAGACTTTTTAAAGTACGGACACGTGTTTCTAGACATTGTGGATAATTTAAATTATTTAGAACTTATTTTTGCCGGCAGAGGCTCGTTTCGATTTGCTACAGTCAATATTGCTGGCAAGTGTGTCAAAGCAATACTAGTAATCTACAATGATGACCAGTGAATATGATGTGTGTTTTATGTTATTCCTTTGTATCTCCAATTGTTTCTTACTGTTGAGAAATTATGTGATTCTGAAAGCTGAAATATAGAACGGGTACATAGAAAATATTGCAAGTGGTTATTCGATGTTAAAGTATGTACTAACAATATGTTTGTATATGGAGAGCTGAGACGATATACACTTTAAGTAAATAGATAAATGCATATAAGCAGGTACTGGTTCAAATTACTAAATACAGAAAACTGTATTCTTCATAAAATATACCAATTAATGCTTACTGATTGCGAGGAAGAGAGTTATGAAGAAAAAAAACAAACAACAACAACAAAACTGGTTTTTAAATGTGAGAAAGATACTACTGGAGAAGTTTGGTATTATCCTACTTCAGTCTGGTATTATCCTAATTCAGTCTGGTATTATCCTAATTCAGTCTGGTATTATCCCAATTCAGTCTGGTATTATCCTAATTCATTCTGGTATTATCCTAATTCAGTCCAAATATCTTCCTTTTTATCGCTCTATAACTAAAGACTAAAATACATATTTCATTCTTACTGGAGTTCTGCAGTTGCCTCAATAACTTCATATACGTATAAAGATATACAAAAAATATCTTTGAAATCGCTTCTTACGTTTGATTAACTGCTAATGCCAGCCACAGAAAGGATTTAAGTAAAGTAATGGTTTCATTAAGTGTCGAGACTGGTAGACAAGTAGAAAACAAACGGCAAGAGTCCCTCGAACAAGAGTGCCTCGAAGGGACTGACGCCTTACTGGGAATTCAAGATAAGACCATTTCTTCCTTTTAATTGTCGAGTGTTTAAACCATCTCTGACATTCTTCAGCAAATAACAAGATTTTCAAATTAGCTGCTGTGGTAAACATATTGGATGTCATCTTGGCACCATTTTCATTTAGGACAAAGTGGACATCATTAGAAGTCTTTTGGTTAAAACCCCATGTCATACTGATCATCCATTCAGGGGGAGTAGTGAAAACAAGATTTTTAAGACAGTAGTCATGGCAGCCATATTGAATGCACGACTGGCATCATTTTCATTTAGGACCAACTAGGTATCATAAGAAGTCTATTGCTGTAAACCCCATGTTGATATAGCCATATATTTGGAGAGGAGTAGAGATAAAAATATTTTCAAGACATGACTTTCCATTCAGGAGTAGTAATAACAAGATTTTCAAGACGGCTGCTGTGGCGGCTATACTGGACGTCAGATCGGCATCATTTTCATTTAAGACCAACTGGACATCATAATAAGTCTTCTGGTGAAAACCCCATATCAATATGACTTTCAGTTCAAGTAGAGTTGTGATAACAATATTTTCAACATGGCTGCTGTGGCGGCCACATTGAACGTCAAATTGGCACCTTTTACATTTAGAACTAACTCGGCATCATGAGAAGTCTTTTAGTAAAACCCCATGACCATCGATTCAGGAGGAGCAGCTATAACAAGATTGTTAAGAGGGCGACTGTGGCGGCCATTATTTTCATTTTGGACCAACTAGACATACAAAAAAGTCTTTTAGTGAAAACCCCATGCTGATATGACCATTCATTCAGGAGGAGTAGTGATAACAAGATTTTCAAGATGGCTGCCCTAGCGGCCATATTGGAAGTCAGATCGGCACCATTTTCATTTAGAACCAGCTAGACCAGTGGTTCGAAAACTTTTTTGGATCGCGATCCTAAATACCATCGGTATAGGCTTGCGAGGGTCCTCACGACCCGGGGTTTGGGAACCACTGAACTAGACCATAGGATGAATGTGTGACTTCAGTTTCAAGGCAATCCTCCAAGCAGTTTAGGAGGAGCATCAATAACAAGCTTGTGCTAACGGACGGACGGACGTCAGACGACAGACGGACGAAGGACAAGATCCCAACCCACAAGCTCTTCTGGTCTATGACCAGTAGAGCTATAAAAAAACTAGGTAAATATGTGTATAATGAATTAGATTATCTTTTCCCGCTGTCTAGTTATCTCTCTCTCTCTCTCTCTCTCTCTCTCTCTCTCTCTCTCTCTCTCTCTCTCTCTCTGATTTATGTGTACACATATTTACTATCGCCATTATTCATTCATTTATTCATTCGTTTATGCAACAAAGTAGTGTATATGCATTATGTATTGTATCGACTATGTGCTTTTTTGCATACGTCAAATCAATAAAGTTCGGTTCCGTTCTTTTCTGTATGAAAAGCTATCATACTCTACTCCCATCTGTTTGTGCGAAAGAGGAATATCATATCTTATCCCTTTTCTGTCTGTGTGTGTTTGTATGAAAAAAAGGTATAATGATACACTCCCGTTTCTATGTATGAATGTGTGTTTGTATCCAAAAAATAATTGGTTTGAAAAATACTGCACACCCATATGTACGTGTGATTGTGTGTTTACATAATATGAAATCATACTCTATCCACTATTGTCTGTGTGATTTGTGTGTTTGAGTAGCAAAACATCATACCATACAACTTTTGTAATTTTATTATCTTGCTGCTTTATGTGTTTGGTAGTAAGTGACATTCCTTTCCGTTTACCCAGCTACTAAGAGAGAATTATTCTTTTCCTTACAGACACTCCTCGTCTAACTATCATAATATTAGAGAAAAAACAGATCAACGAACATTTCTTTTGGTATTTAAAACAATTGCAACTCTCCTTCTATATGATAAGAACATACAAATAACGGCAAGTTTTAAACTTGTAATATTGTTTTTGACAAAATGTATCAATTTGCTGATGTGGAATTCCTCAAAAGTACAGTTATGCAGGAGACATAGTGTAAGTAAATTGTAGTTTGGACTTTGTCTGCAATTATGAGTATTTATCGTCTATCACTTTCATTATTAACCGTGTTACAATTGTTAATTAATTTCCTGATTTTCATGTTTGGTAGGGTGCGAAATATACTGAGCTAGTGAGTTATTAAGTTGGTTGAGAGTAGAATATAAAAATGTTGATATTAAAACACAAACATCGTCTTGTGCGGACTCTCTCTCTCTCTCTCTCTCTCTCTCTCTCTCTCTCTCTCTCTCTCTCTCTCTCTGGTAACAATAACCATTGATATCTTTTTCTTTTCTTGAAACAACCGATCTCAGTTGAATTCTAATTTTTAAATAATTTTCTTACCTGAAATTATTTGATCCAACCATCCGGCGACATTCTTTCAGGTTTTACTTAAAACTGACTTTTATTGTTTAAGCTTAAATGCTGTAAACGTAAATAATTGAGAAAAGATCTTTCCGGGTGACATTTAGATTTCTGGGGGATTGAAAACACGTTCACCTAAAACTACATGGATTACACCTTTGATTTGTGTCTCCAACGGATCTCGTTTTCGCCTAAGAAGTGTTACACGAACAAGCGCATCTTTGGTGAATATCAGGCGAGATTTTTTTTTCCTGGTCGAGTCAATGTTGGTGGTTCGATATAATTGATGGAGAATTTTATCGCGATGGGTTTGTCATTGAATTCCACTTCATCATTATAGAAACAATCCCTGGATGTTTTCACGCCCGACGGTGGTGTAGTCAGCGACCGGGCATTTTCGCGTACTAATGCAGTGATTCAAAGTTGGCCGCGAGTTGGTTTTCTGGCCGTAGTTATATTTGATTGTATACTAGGGATTATTAACACCATTTTCACGTAGATATTTGTCGACAAGCGACACAAAATCAGCATCGATGTTGGCACGCTCTCCCAGTTGGCACAACCAACCGTCCTCTGATTCGACTCCGAATCCATCATCGCCTGGAACAAATTCTGGGAACGCCGCGTCTGCTATGTATACAAGGTTAGAGGTCTTTAAATATAAATACCAAAGACAGTTAATAATACTTCATCCCAAACATTTGTCCCCTGTATCTCTATTCTTTCAAACTTGTTGATCTTGAAGAATCCTGCAAACGAAAACGTTTTTGATGACTTGTCATTGGGATCTGACCTAAATAAAGAATCCCTAGATTTTAATAATTTTGCTTCAGCATCAGGATCTTCCGATGATTGTCTTTGTTCTACTAATCGAATACTAAGAGTCTCCCATGTGTTAGTGGACGTCCATACGATACAAAAATAATAACAGAATCTATCAGCAACAAGTCTTAATTGGCCCTGAGGATGAAACCAATTAATCTTTAAATGTCTTACACCAAATACTCCAGAGGTTACAGCTCCTCAGCCTCTTTTGATGACCAATAAGTCATCAAAAACCAATGTGCCCTGGAACTTATCAATTTTTTTCTGAAAATCTGGTGTTGACAGCCACGACGTTGATATCAGGTAATCGCTCCCTGAAATTTACGTGCACGTATTGTTTGTCGCAGCATCATCATCGTCGATGGGCTCTTGCATCGGTTGAATTCGGTTTCCGTACATGATGAGATCCGCATTCATTTCATGGCCGAATTTTTAACTTTTGAGTTTGTATTTGCATCGACGTAGTCTTTGATAAATGCAACCAGCACGCCAGTGTATCTGATTCTCTGGTTCTCTGTGATTTCGGCCAGGTATTTTGCGTAGGTTCCTAGTTGCTTCAGAACAACATCGTTGATGTCCACGTTGGGCCTTTGCAGTTTTTCAGTTCGATCTTGAAAATATCATAAGCTCGTTTGGATCGACGCCTACAACAACCCGGTTGCTCAACTTGATCAAATCCGCTTTGATGGCAAAGCTGGTCAGATCCAGATGGGGGGTTAAGTGGCATAATCAAGTGCACATTGAAAACTATGTATACCTTAACTCCGAAGATGCCCGCGTGCTGCAAAGTTGATATAATCGACGGATGCATGTTCGAGAAAAGCTTCATAGCGTCGTTGCCTGGTTTGTACGCACGTGGGATGATTGCATGGTGTCTTCTAAATCACCATCGCGCTAGTGCAACTTGAACTCTGTGACTTGGTGTCGTTGAAGAACATACACGGCAGTCTTGGCGGTGATAGAAACTGCAATCGCAATCCTTGATATCATTTCATTGATTTATATGTCTTTTTCAACGGCGTCAACAGCATCGTTGGCTTTTTCCTCAACGGCGTTTTGTTGCAGAAATATTACTTTTAATGGTCGCAAAACGTTTAATGGTGATAATCATCTTTTCTGAGATATCATTGTTTTCATGATAAAATTTCTCTAAACACGCTCTACTTTGTATACTATCTATTCCTCGTGTCTATTATTAAGAATGGGAACAGTTTGATATCGGTCGCAAAAGCATTCTCATCACTTGGCTGGTACTTCAATTAAAATTTGCATCGCACGAATAACACTTTTGAAACTTGTTTATAGACATATTTCCTGTATTACTACAGCTGACGTTTACCGTCGTGTCTGTATTATTAGCCACGAGTCCTTCATCACAATTACACTACTTGTATGTGCACTGCATTAGACCTACAGTAACGCTTTGTGAACTGCGAGAGAGAGAGAGAGAGAGAGAGAGAGAGAGAGAGAGAGAGAGAGAGAGAGAGAGAGGCCTACACAATCGTTTTGATCAAAACAATTTAAATCAGAAGAAGATTAATATGCTTTGAAAATTCAAAAGATATTGGCAGAAATCCAGAATGTTACAAAAATATTTAATCAGACCTGAATATCCTTGTAGAAATGCATGAAGTACGCTTATGCTAAACAAATGGACACTTTATTATATACATTTGACCTGTACAACTAAAATGAAGACAGTATGAAAACAAGCCTCTCATCTAGTCGAAAGAAACACAACTAAATATTGATATACGGGTAAAAAATGAAGCCATACCGCAATGAAAAATGAATTAATGAGCTAGAAATATTCCGTCTAAAGATTATCGTTGTGATTACCGTTATTTGAAAGTCAAAGTCAAAGTCACTAAAGGTGATAGAACAGATGGTAATGAATATTCATTTTAAAACATTTTGTCCCTTTAAAATGTTGTCGTTCTCAAATTCGGTGGGTGGGCAACACAGGCAACAGCTCGACGATGTTCCGAAGGTTCATAAGTCCGAACTATTTTTGTACAAGAACTCTATTTTCCAAACACTCCATTGTTCCGAAGGTTTGCAAGTTCGAAGAATAGAGGGGTCAACAGTCCGAAGGTTCGCTGATCCGAGGGTTCATAACTTCGAAGGAAAAGTTTGAAAGATTCACAAGTCCGAAAAGTTTTGACAACAAGGGGTTCATTGGTCCGAAGGTTCATTAGTCCGAAAATATTTGTAAAAGGTTTCACAAGTCTGAAGGATCTTTGGTCCGAAGGTATTTGAAAATATGTCCATTGGCTCGAACATCCAATATTTCGAATATATTTGTATTGGTTCGAAGGGTCATTAGTCGCAACTTATTTGAAAGAAGGTTCATTGGTCCAAAGGTGTCATTAGACTGAATATATTCAAATAGAGGTTCATTTGTGCAGTACTAATGTTAACAAAAATCGGAACATATTTCTAAAAGAGTCCCAAAGTTGGTTTCATTGGATAAACGAGCTTTACATCATGAAGGCCTTTATCATATGTAATTAAAAAAGCAATCAAAACAATTTTATTTTATATTGATTATTCTTCTTTTAAAATAGTTAAATAATAGAAAATGTTACAAATGCACGCTCAAAATTAAACATTGGTTGTGTTATTAAAATAATGTCATAATTACTTCCAGTATTACTTTTCAACAAATGATTTTCTATTAAATCTGTATTCTGCCATAAAAAGACACAATAAGGCAAGGACACAAAATAGTGCACGACTGTAAAGAAACAAAAATCAAAAACATTTTTTTAAACTGTCAGGAGTTACGGAAAAAATTGGGGTTTCCTATCAAAGGCATGCCATTTACAAAAGTTATCATTTTGTTTTATAATAAAATCAGTTTATAATTTGTCCAAATTAGCAAATGACTTTCCAACGTAAACTAGAAACGTGTCTATTGGACAGGAAAGCTCCCGCCCATAGGTATTAAATGAAAGAAGTGTTTCCTCAATCAACAGAATATTTAATGAAATCAATTGTTATAGCAGAGGTATATTAGCAGAAGTATAGAGCGGAAACGAATATCCTCAGTTGACATTTGAGGTCCATCTCTGATCTTAACCTTGGGTACACGGGCCTGAGTCTGGCACGCGACACATCGTCTCTCAGATATACATATTTGTGCATAGTTTCATTAAAATCCCACAACCCATTGAAACCTTAAAGAGTGAACACTAAAATCTCTTTGTTGGCCATTGAACCATATTTGTGACCGTGACCTTGGGTCGACGGGCCTTGGTGGGATAAGCCACACATTGTCTAATTTTAAGATACACATTTACGCAAAGTTTCATCAAAATCCCCCAGCTTGTTCAAATGTTATGGAGCGGACATGAAAATCTCTATGTTGATCTTTCAACCTCGTCTCTGACCTCGAGATTGGAACCATGAGCCTTGGTGTGATACATAACACACCATCTAGTGAATATACATAATTGTGCAAAGTTTCACTGAAAAGTTATGGACCTGACAAGAAAATCCCTATATTGACCTTTGAAACCTGTATGTAACCTTGACTGAGGGTCTCGGTTTGGTACGCGACACATTGTCTGGTAGAGATACATATATGTGCAAAGCTTCATCGAAATTTCTCAACCCACTGAAAATTTATGGACGGGACAAGAAATTCGGGGCGGAGTGACGGACGGAAAATCTAAAACTATATGCCGAAAACGTAAAGGTGCAAGCATACAAATATTTTCTAATATTAGAGTCGACTTGCCATACTCAGAACTATTATTTGTATTGCGTGTTTGAATAAATGGACTATCAAGAAGGCATATTAATATGTTAGGGTGGTTCTTGACAAACAAGTTTCTTACAGAATAACATTACTGTTGATTATGTCTTTGTAACAAGTGCAGCATATAATAACGTGTAGTATCAAAACACCTTTTTATCTCTAAACTTTTCAATCTTTTGATCATATAATTTTAAAATAAACGATATCTATTATTGCAGCAAAACACAAAAATAAAACTTTAAAGCATTTACTCTTTTTTTTCTTCTCCCAAATACTGATGACATCATAAGCTACTAGCAGTGGGTTCGATATTTTAATATTGAACATCAAATATTGACTCCACTGATAACTTTACACCATCGACTGAACTAGTTTTTATCAAAGGTCGGTGTTATGCAGTGTAGCGAGCATGCGCTCTTACTTTTTCCATAGTTGTT
This sequence comes from Margaritifera margaritifera, assembly GCA_029931535.1. Taxonomy (NCBI): domain Eukaryota; kingdom Metazoa; phylum Mollusca; class Bivalvia; order Unionida; family Margaritiferidae; genus Margaritifera; species Margaritifera margaritifera. The sequence continues at coordinate 190,092 of JAQPZY010001088.1, forward strand.
GTAATGTTTATTATACAAGACCTAAACCAAACCACAGCAAATGGGACTAACACAATAAAACTTATTTTACTGTTCGAAGTGACCGACTTTTTTGTATGTATTGATTTATATAGCTTTGTCTTCAAACATAATTGTAATCTCTCAATTTTAATTCTTCTAATATTGGTTTTCAACGATGGCGATAATTACATTGCATCGAAAAATGCTACTGACTTTTTGTTCGTTTTCGGCAGGCGGAAAAAATGACGAAAATTGCCTAAAATGTTATTAAGCACATTGTGTCTCATTCTCCTGGTTCATGTCACTTATGCCCAAGATTTATGAGTAAAAAGTAATTTCCTGATTCTAAAATATCGATCAAAGTTGTCAAACTAGATTTACTTTGTATTTGAGACCAATGTTTCTTTACATACAGACACGATGGAGAGCGCATTTGTGTGATTTATTAAAATAAATAATTGATTTGGAAAATGTGTTTAATTTGTGCCAGATTTATAATGAGATTTCTTCGAAACACTTATAAATTTGCTTTATTAAGAACGAATGTACCCCTACGCAGCACTGCTAGAACTCAGCAACGAATTAGCAAAGGGCTACCACCTACAAAATGTATTTATAGAATGAAATTTAACTTCCTATGTCTTTTGGAAGGAATCACTTAACTTTGAACTGTCGACTGCAATACTCTAGCACATACTGACATGAAAATCGATCACAGACCACAGATGTGCAAAGCGATTTTTTAAAAATTACTTTGCTATGCTGACCCTGAAGCTGAAGCTGCAAGTCAAATATACCCTGATATTTGTAATCGTGACGACACCGTCTCAAGTGCAAAATTATTTAAAAGTCACTGTGACTAAAGCTTGAGATATTGGTAAAAATGTCATACTTTTAGTTCATGGGTGTTTCACTCGCTATGTCATTTATGTGTGTATGTATATATATATATATATATATATATATATATATATATATATATATATATATATATATATATATATATATATATATACCAACTAGCATTTCGTTAAGAAAAATCTGATTTTGTGGTCACTGAAAAGTAAAACAAAAGGTCGGTGTGGCCTAATATTTGATTCATCATGTACTACTCAAGAAACAAACAGTATGAATTGGGTTACATGACCCTAAGATTCATAGGATCTGAGACAATGAACTTAATGAAAAACTTATGCATTTTTGAATGACTTAAGAACAGACAGGCGCACGACAAAATGTAGTGCAATGTTTGTGTGTCTGTCTGTGTGTGAAGGGTCGGAGTATTTATAAAGGAAGTTCAATAAATATCTGGAATAAAGCAGATCGATAGGTGAGATATATAGATGGATAGATATATAGGTTAGAAGACAGCAAGACTGACAGAATGCTTGTTAATCAATAAATGTTTATGATTTGCTTTTCACAAAGGTAAAGTGATCTAATTATTTATTTTTAAAAAAAAATTATTAATTTTGCTTTTAAATTTATCACTGAATTCCCGAAAAGAGTTTCCAAGCATGGAAACTATTATTGAATCCACTCATTTAAAACTTAAATCAGAGTAAATTTGCTTGTAAGATAAAGTAACTGAATGTTACAGTCCTGGAGTCCAACTCAGTTTAAAGGTTTTCACCGCATGTACCACCCCTGCCCGGTAACGTGTTATGTCCCGTTTTCCTCTCGTCGACTGGCGCTTCATTGTTGAAACCCCATATATTTTTTTTTAATGTACTGAACATTGTCCGATATTTCATTATTTTATTTGTTTAGAAAAGAAATGCTATGGGTGTATTGTTAGTTCAATAATTAGAGAGTAGAACACGTAATGTAAAATTTTATTTGTGTCAGTTAGGGCAGGGTACTTTCTTGTGTCCATGGACAAAGCATTCCATTGCTTGTGATACAAGTTTTAAAGTCCTGAAAACACAATTACAATAAACAGCAAGCAAACAATTAGCCAACGGAAAACAAATACTGATTCACTGTTTTTTTTAAATTAGTTATATGAAAATGTAAATGCCTTTTTCAAACAATTTACATTCATATCGGGAAAAAATCTTCATATGTCAGTACTATTAAATCTTGCTTTACTACAATTATTATTCCCTTGTAGTATCTGTATTACTTTCTTGCTTTGCTTCAGCTTGTATTTGCTTATTCGTCTATCACAGCAACTATTTATGCTTGACCTTGGGTCATCCTTGCATCTCTTAACATTTATAATGTTATTACCTACAAGACACTAATAATCATTAATATGTTTTTATTTATTAAAGTTGTTATTATAAGTATTTTAATATTTTTCTTTTATTTAGTAAAGATGTTATTATAAGTATTTACATAACTATTCAAAAAATATTTTCGAGGGGTCTACAAATTATTTCAAAAAATTATCCAGTCGTAAGATTCGACTCACCGCGAAAATGTGATTCTGAATTTAAGGTTGGGATTTAACGAGATATTATTATTTATTGCACCTGTCTATATTTATTATAAAAAGTTACTTTTAACCACCGTGACCTTGACTTGATTGTACCAATCCCTAAATCAACAGCGTTCGTTTTCTACCCAAATGCTATATTACTCTGAAGTTTCATGACCATCAGACAAATAGAACTGAAGTTGCCATCCGAAAAAGAAAACGTTACGGACGGACAGACGGAAAAGCTATTTTTAGCCGCCGTGATCTTGACCTTGACGGAACCAACTCCAAATCAATAGTGTCCGTCCTCTCCACATGAGAAACATTTCTATGAAGTTCCATGACCATCAGACAAATAGAAATCAACTTATCATCCAGAAACGAAAAGTTTACTGACGGAGAGAGAGCTATGTTTACCCTCTGTGATTTGGATATTTGATGGACTAACCTACAAACGAATAGTTTGCGTTCGTTATCCGAGAACAGCATTCCTGTAAAGTGTCATGTCCATCAGACGAATAGAACTCAAGATAATATGGAAAATTTACAATCTGACACGGTGGGGAGGGAGGGGGGGGGCGTTGTCGGGGAGTTGGGGTTTTTTTAGCTGAAAATTTTATGTTATTTCAACTCACCTTAGTGCAATTAGGGCAATTCTTCACAAAACTTATATTTAGGAGCAGGGGGTGGAAGGAGGGAGGTTGACAACTGACATAAAAACTGTTTTCTGTGGGAAAGTAGGGGCGCCACTAAAGAACATTGCCTCCGGGCGCCTTGTAGGGGCGCCACTAAAACACATTTCCCCCCGAACGCCTCGAACCCTCGCGCCACCACTAGACAGATGGACGGACGAACAGATGGAAAACCATGTTAATATACGTTCCGCGATATTGTGGGTGTATGAAAAAAAGTAAATGGAGATGAGTGAAAATTGGCGGATTCAGAATAAATATAGAGTTATTTGGGCAGACAATTACACGACTGCAATGACCTTACATGTAATATCCATAATATTCGTCAACCTGCCATTTAGTGGTCATTTTTTGTAGATATTTGGGGAAAAACACTCACTTAAAGAGCAACTAAACAGGAGAGTCAGTAGACACGCTGCCATCGCTATAATTTTGCAGATAATAAAAAAGTAGGGAAAAAAACTAAAATCGGAAAGCAACATTTGCTTCGTTTTTGTCCGTTATTATTTCTGGAGAAATCTCCTGTCCAGATCCAGTGTAAAAGAAGGACTACAATTTAAATATTATTTAACACATACATGATTGCAAGCCAAAACATGACACCTGCTTTTATGGCCTAGAGTCTCTACCTAAAATTAATACTATATCTTTATCTCGTGTGTGTGTATATATATATATATATATATATATATATATATATATATATATATATATATATATATATATATATCTATATATATATATATATATATATATATATATGTGTGTGTGTGTGTGTGTGTGTGTGTGTGTGTGTGTGTGTGTGTGTGTGTGTGTTTCGGAACCTTTATCATTCTTGGAATGCACAGAGAAGTTAAAAGAATTTTCCTCATCATCGGAACAGTTACTTTTGTACTTTTGTAATTATCTTTGTCTTCAAGTATATCTACGAGGACGCGTGACAATGACGCACTGCCTCATTTAATTGCATATGTAATAGATTCAGTGTGCCTCTGTGTACCACTTCTCTGGAGATTAAAATTCATTTGCTGACATCCTGATTAGCACGGCATTTCAAGATTTGTTTCGTTTAGTATTATGTGAGCTGTGGTGACTCAGTTGTTTAGCGTGCGAACTCGCAACTATAAGCATGCGTGTTCAAATCCTGCTCAGACCAAGCTGGATTAACCTCTGTGGTGTGTCCCTGGGCAAGGCACTTTGCTCTATTTTCCTCAGCACAGTATAACCTTTAATGTATTAATGTGCCGTTAAGCACCAATTAATCAATCAGTCCTAGAGTATCGTGACTTTAGCTGCATTATACGTTGATGTTATTTTGACGAGTACCCCAGGTGTATTACGCTTGTATATGAAATATTATATTGCAGACAACACTTCAATTACATAGAGATCACATGTTTCGTTTTCTTCAACTGAACTTTCGAAGGCGATACATTTCTTTCCAGTTCTGCGCTGATTGTAGAGTAGAAACATGATTGGTCAAATAGTTTTCATGAGCTATATATTTAGTATTTGTCAAATAGTTTTCATGAGCTATATATTTAGTATTTGTCAAATAGTTTTCATGGGCTATATATTTAGTATTTGTCAAATAGTTTTCATGGGCTATATATTTAGTATTTGTCAAATAGTTTTCATGGGCTATATATTTAGTATTTGTCAAATAGTTTTCATGGGCTATATATTTAATATTTGTCAAATAGTTTTCATGAGCTATATATTTAGTATTTGTCAAATAGTTTTCATGGGCTATATATTTAGTATTTGTCAAATAGTTTTCATGGGCTATATATTTAGTATTTGTCAAATAGTTTTCATGGGCTATATATTTAGTATTTGTCAAATAGTTTTCATGGGCTATATATTTAATATTTGTCAAATAGTTTTCATGAGCTATATATTTAGTATTTGTCAAATAGTTTTCATGGGCTATATATTTAGTATTTGTCAAATAGTTTTCATGAGCTATATATTTTGTATTTGGTCGCGTCATTATGGTTAGTTATATTTGGTTATCTTTTACAAATCTCTGCTTGATAATACCGCTATTATTGACAGAAAAAAACTATACATACCAGCCATGGAATGATTTTAATCAGTTAAGTGTATCTAGGTTCAGCTCATTCCTTTATTTAGGTGTATCAAATATAAACACTAATGAAATTTTGCATTGACAAGATTATAATTTCATGAACGTGCTAATTACTTTTACTTGTCTTTTCATAAGTTATAAGTTGAACTGTTATTCGTGGATACAAATTTTTTGTAGGAACTTAAGATAGGTCTAGAAAGCGTGTGAATATGAATGACAGTAACTCAAATAATGGCATTGTGGGCAATAACCATGATATTAATGTAACGCCGATCTACATTATCTGCGAGTTACTTGAAAGTTTATATATATATATATATATATATATATATATATATATATATATATATATATATATAACGAGCCTCTTTGCCTCTTCTGTCAACTTTTGCTAAGGGCTCTATATTTCGCTCTTCTAAATACATGTATGTGAGCGTATTATAATGTTCGTAGACCTTATCTCCTTATCGAATATTCATGTATTCTCTTGCATGTTAAATAAGAGCTGTAAATCATGTTCCGTTACACAAGGATTCAGATTTTTACGTTCTGTGTTCTTTTGGCATTCGACTGTAGTTCATTTTCTTGCTACGCTACACATGCACAAGTAACCCTTGAAGTATGATAGATCTGATGTAGACATCCACCAACACCATCAAGTAAAATATGACATCAAACAATGCAATTGTATAATACAGTGAAACTACCCTAAATAGGTCCTCTTTAAATCGGATCGAAATGTAAACTGCAGAGACCCAGATCTGCCGTCGCAGAATGCGACGGCAGATCAGGGCCTATGTTATTTGTTGTTGAACCCGACTTATATGCGAGTATATACGGTATTTGACTCAAATGAGGCTGATGTAATATTAAACTAATTTCTTTAATATATATATAAAACGGTCTTCTTTACAATCGACTCCCATATATAAAACGGTCTTCTTTACAATGGACTCCCATATATAAAACGGTCTTCTTTACAATGGACTCCCATATATAAAACGGTCTTCTTGACAGTGGACTCCCATATATAAAACGGTCTTCTTTACAATGGACTCCCATATATAAAACGGTCTTCTTTACAATGGACTCCCATATATAAAACGGTCTTCTTGACAGTGGACTCCCATATATAAAACGGCCTTCTTTACAGTGGAGTCCCATATATAAAACGGTCTTCTTTACAGTGGAGTCCCATATATAAAACGGTCTTCTTTACAGTGGCCTACCATATATAAAACGGTTACAAGTTTGGTTACAACTGTGTCCGTTTGTAGCAGCTCTACTTTATATTAAACGTAAAATACCTACACTTTATATTAAACGTAAAATATAAAAGAGGAAGTTGACAAGTATAATGACGACCTTTTGGTGCATCGGAATTTCTTCTTTTTAACCTTTAACCTTTATAGATTCACAAAACACATTCCTGATATAGAAAACTTTCGGGACAATAGCATATTTGTTCGGATAAGATTCTGTGGAATTACAATTATCCATACAATCATACATTTGTTCCAGTATTGCAGCCTATTCAAAATCATATTTCACGTGTATTTTGTACATGCTGAATTTCATCTGGCTTGTTATTTAAAGATAAAGTGATCGTTTATTTTTATTTTTATTGATTATTATTATTATTATTATTATTATTTTATATATATATATTTATATATATATATATATATATATATATATATATATATATATATATATAGTGTTACGACTCTAAGTCGTAAAAATATGTAACAGAAAGAAAGTGAAACCAAGCAATGTAAGTAATATCAACAAGCAATTTATTTCCCTTCAATACAAAGTGAAATTCAAGAGATACTTACAATATTGTGAATCAAATTCCAAATGATCGTAAATGTCCTATTCACAAGTCCAAAAATATAGAATGTTCCGAATGAGTTCCAATAGTCTGGTCTTGAATATTCTGATTTAGCACAATGATACAGTCCAGAATCGCTTTGAATGAGTTCACAAAGGTCCAAAGAAAAGTATTAATTCAAAGGTCAATGAACACTTTAAGTAATTCCAACGAATATCTTAAATAAATAATTCTTCTCGAATTATATCTGATTTCAACGGCACAGACTGTAAAGTGTTATCACAAATGGATTCCCATAGATTGATCTAAACCAGGAATGAATCATTTGTTTACTAAATCCCTATTTATACACATTTTCATTTGCCCTATCTTATAACAGCATCTGAAGCAATCCAATAAATAACCCAGTCTAATTGTAAACAAGACTGGTCTTGAACTCAAATGCTTGTAAACATTCTGTTTACAAGTGACGAGAACCTAAAGTGCAACTTACCTTCAAAGACAAAATTAAAAACACACATCATGGATTAAATATACATAACAATGTAATATATATGTATATATATATATATATATATATATATATATATATATATATATATATATATATATATATATATATATATATATATGTTCTTTTTTATAAAGGCTAAGGCTCATACATATGTATTTATAATAAATATTACGTCACATTTGTTCTTGAGTCGGTTATTATCCAACGTACCCGTAAGGCAAGTGAAAGATCAGAAGTAAGATGGCAAAAACTATGTATGGTGTGGCAATTTGTTTTCTGTATCAGTTCTGAGCATCTCAGAATTATTACATTGTTATACTTTCACGTCGTTGCGTTCCTGGTGTTTTATTTCTTGTTCTGTCATCATGTTTCTTTTTCTAAAGCGACTTGTTTATGAACAATACAAAATAGTTCGAGACTTGTGATACAGGAGATATGTACATAAACAGCAAGTCGACTTTGAGTGTGATGACAGCGATAAGAAATGGGACACCAAGCTAGTAATATACCTATTAGACAGATTAAACCAGGTCAATTCGAGAAAAAATAAAAGTACAAATAAAGAGGATGTGCGAAAAAAGGTGCATAGCAAAACTTAATATACGATTGGCTGGTTGTGCTCATGAAACTAATTTTATATTAAATCTCCTTGAAAAAATAAAATGCCAAATATGAGTGCCGAATTGATATTACATAAAAGCCATTCGTTTATTTATTAGTAAAGACAGCTATGTGGCAGTTGTCCATTCACAAATGTCTTTATCGAAAATTTCCACAACCACGAGTTAAAATAAAAAAGGATATCACAGTTCATTAGTTCAAAAGAACTGATCAATATCGCCGTTATCTTTTATCTCTAAGGTAAGGATTTGTTTATTTAGTCATGCAGAAATTGGTAGAAAGTGTGGGCCTATCATTTATTAATATTTGCCATAAAATATGTTTAAATCGAAAAATGTGTTCCATTTCACTCAGATAGTTTGTATCTTGTGAATGAATTCAATTGTATTGCGTTGTACAGGTGCTCAATTTCTAGATTAAGATTTACGTATGCTAACAGTTCTTATTTCCCTTAAGTAACTTCCCAAGAACTTAACTTGATATCTTACTACTTAAGTTACAATGTTTTGTTTTTCAATACACTATTCCCTTCTGCACTCGTGTAATCACCCAGGTACATATGAATTTGTATTATTTTACCTAATTTTCACTCTATTCGTGAAGCATTATTCTTTCAAATCTCATATGTGTTATTCATATCCTTCAAGGAAGCTTTCTGGCGCTTTTGTAGCGTTGGTATTAAATTATGCTTCAGAAGTTTTGTGTTTTATTAAATCAAATTTAATAGACAGAGAGTTTATAGAAAGTTGCTGAAATTTCTTCTTGAAGTGATCATTTCAACTTAAAATGAATCTGTTTATGGTGAACTATGTAGGTTTTGTCTTGTTTGCAGTCAATAAGAACTGCTAAATACCGATTCCTCATTTTCATTCGAAACAGATTACAGTGTATTGTATAATGTTTTAAATAGATATAATGTAAACTGGGCTTTGAAAGAAAGATGTTTTTTATGCTTGATTTCACCGATGCTTGGATGTCTCCTAATCCGGTTAATACTAATGTCTTAACCTTTTTAAAAAGTTTTCAAAGATAACTACTTATTTGAATGGAATACTTTATTTTCCACTTCTCTAAAACTCTGTTTTGCAAATACACAAAACTACATACATATTTTGTTCCAAGTGGACGGAAATAACTAGTTCGATACGGCATCGGGATACGTCGAGTTCTTCAATCTGAAATCCGTACGTTATATGAAACGAGTCCTTTCCTAAGATTCAGAACAAAATACGAATAAGCTTTTGTATTTATCGCATCACATCTCTCTCTCTCTCTCTCTCTCTCTCTCTCTCTCTCTCTCTCTCTCTCTCTCTCTCTCTCTCTCTCTCTCTCTCTCTCTCTCTGTAAATATTTATTTTCTCATCTTTTCCCTGGGGTCGGTCAGGTGATGACTGCCGCCAGGGATTGAGAGAGAGAGAGAGAGAGCAGATGAGCATTTTATTAAAATAAATGTATGGTAAAGGTCAAAGATGAAGACTTCACTACTTGATGAAGCAGTACTAAAATAAGCAAGGAGAAATATACACCGGCCTTTAATACGTTCTCAAATAGAAAAGCATTATGGAGAATAAATAAAACAATAAGCAGAACTATCATTAAAAGACTCTGATATTCATTTCTTTAATATTTATTGACTTTACGGCGGCAACAATCAAGATTTGTATGAATTTTGCGATGACACTGAACCATATTTGTAGAAAATAATCAGACCTATGCAAAAACCTACTCAGGAGGTCGAGCATGTTGAATAGAAAACCTGTTAACATAATAAATAGAGTAAAAGTAATAATGTGAGGAAACGTTTATTCGGTATTTTTACATATCTAATTTGGACAGGAAATAAGCCAAGTACAAGATGAATGTTTGACAGGATTTACTATATAACATTGCATATAGATAGGTATCAACAGCCCAGATTAAACTCACACATAGATAGGTATCAACAGCCCAGATTAAACTCACACATAGATAGGTATCAACAGCCCAGATTAAACTCACACATAGATTTGCCTGAATGGATTAAAAATAAATATATAGTATGAATAGTATGTATAGGGATAAGGTTTAATGGCACCTCAGTAAAATATTATCTTTATAGTGTCAATTAAAAGCTAAGTTCTAAAATTGTAAAGATAAAACATTTTCCCCCAAAGAAATTTTAGGAAGATAAAGCCTTTGCATTAAAACTAAGCATTTTGTCCTACAAGATAAAATATCAAGAGTTTAAAATTCTTGTAAAGGTCTCTAAAATAAAAAAAGTGAAAGTAAAATATTAAACGTCCTGAAAAACTTGTCATATAAGTCGCATTCTTTTAAAAAGTCCAAGATTTTCACTGGTAATGCATCATTCTAAATATTCCTAATTGAGATCGTTCATTAAAAGCACGGTTGATGACGATACATTGACAAGAATGTGTTCTACTATCAGCCGAACTTGCAAGGTATGTATAAGTCATGTATGTGTGTCCTATACCCGAGAGGCACATTTGCACCTCGTCTCTGCGATTTGTTCTAAATGAGGTGTGACAATCTCCAGTGATGAGTAGGATGTTCTACATGAGGTATGCCAATCTCCAATGATGGGTTGGATGTTCTACATGAGGAATGCCAATCTCCAATGATGGGTTGGATGTTCTACATGAGGTATACCAATCCCCAATGATGGGTTGGATGTTCTACATGAGGTATGCCAATCCCAAATGATGGGTTGGATGTTCTACATGAGGTATGCCAATCCCAAATGATGGGTTGGATGTTCTACACGAGGAATGCCAATCACCAAAGATGGGTTGGATATTCTACATGAGGTATGCCAATCTCCAATGATGGGTTGGATGTTCTACATGAGGTATGCCAATCTCCAATGATGGGTTGGATGTTCTATATGATGTATGTCAATCTCCAATGATGAGTTGGATGTTCTACATGAGGAATCCCAATCCCCAATGATGTTTTGGATATTCTACATGAGGTATCCCAATCTCCAATGATGAGTTGGATGTTCTGTATGAGGTATGCCAATCTCCAATGATGAGTTGGATGTTCTATATGAGGTATACCAATCCCCAATGATGGGTTGGATGTTCTAAAGGAAGGTATGCCAATCCCAAATGATGGGTTGGATGTTCTACATGAGGTATGCCAATCCCAAATGATGGGTTGGATGTTCTACACGAGGAATGCCAATCACCAAAGATGGGTTGGATATTCTACATGAGGTATGCCAATCTCCAATGATGGGTTGGATGTTCTACATGAGGTATGCCAATCTCCAATGATGGGTTGGATGTTCTATATGATGTATGCCAATCTCCAGTGATGGGTTGGATGTTCTGTATGATGTTCTGTATGAGGTATGCCAATCTCCAATGATGAGTTGGATGTTCTACATGAGGAATCCCAATCCCCAATGATGAGTTGGATATTCTACATGAGGTATCCCAATCTCCAATGATGAGTTGGATGTTCTGTATGAGGTATGCCAATCTCCAATGATGAGTTGGATGTTCTGTATGATGTTCTGTATGAGGTTTGTCAATCTCCAATGATGAGTTGGATGTTCTATATGAGGTATGTCAATCTCCAATGATAGGTTGGATGTTTATATGAGGTATGCCAATCTCCAATGATGAGTTGGATGTTCTGTATGATGTTCTGTATGAGGTTTGTCAATCTCCAATGATGAGTTGGATGTTCTGTATGAGGTATGCCAATCTCCAATGATGAGTTGGATGTTTATATGAGGTATGCCAATCTCCAATGATGGATTGGATGTTCTGTATGATGTTCTGTATGAGGTTTGTCAATCTCCAATGATGAGTTGGATGTTCTGTATGAGGTATGCCAATCTCCAATGATGAGTTGGATGTTCTGTATGAGGTATGCCAATCTCCAATGATGGATTGGATGTTCTATATGAGGTATGCCAATCCCCATTGATGGGTCGGATGTTCTGAACATTGTTTATGGAGTTTTTACTCCACATATTTTGCCACGCATATGGAAAATACTAATTTACATAATATTTGAAGTCACTATATCGAATTTTCCATTCGGAAACGGGTTACCACAAGGCATCTTTGACTTGTTTTATCTACCCATAAATTACCCTTAATACCAATGTGACTAGGCAGACAACAGTACAGTATAAGTTTTCCAGATTGTATGAACAAATCATGCTTCTATGAGATTTTGAATATTAACATATTGTTAAATCTAAGGTTTTGCAAAGCTTTTAGTGTTTAAAGGGAATACGAAAAGACGATGATTTTTTGGTTTTTGTTATATACGTTGTAATGTAGTTTAAAGGTTTGATCATGGCTGTAATTTCTGCGCTAAAAATGGTGGTATTATCCGGTAACCGCCTTGAGATGGTGGCGTGGGGTGTTGAACGGCAGTTGCAACATTGTCTCCGTCTTTCGAACTCTCTGTATACCGGCACGTATGATTACGACAGTAGGCTCTAAATTCGTTTAAATTTATTATGAACAACGAGAGGACTGGTTCAGAACCTTTTGAATTTGCAAAGATCTAATATTATTTTGGGGATTTTTTTTATAACAAAGGTGACGATTTGGGAACATGGAATTTTGCGGTATTGGCAAGATGTTTGCTGCTTCTGGATGAGGACGCATTTGCATGTCAAAAGGTGGAATGTAACTTGGTTATTGAGCGTACAATGTTTGGTATTTGCGCCTAAGGACGACATCATATGCGCGATTAGATGAATAGTTTGGTAGTTTTGTGAAGAGTCACTTTTGTTCGTGAGAGATAAAGTAATGGTTCATTTGCCTCAACATAAAAGCTCTCTGAAGGAGACGTTCTGAATTCTCCAGACAAAGTCTAAGTCCCTGATTGTGTATATTGGATCAAACGTCTGCAGGTATAATTTCCCAGCTGATCTCTGTACATAACCGACCCATTGTCAAGTATATATATATATATATATATATATATATATATATATATATATATATATATATATATATAAAACTTCTCTAACCTGTATGATAATATTATATATATGATATTGTGTACCATCAATTGACATATATTGCTAAACTTAACAAAACCTGAAGTGTTATTGAAGATGTTTTAGACATTGAGCATTTCATTTTATGTCCGTCATTTGATTTGCCTGATCCAAATCAACAGAAACAAATGCACTAGGTATATATTTGCCAGTGAAAACAGATTTTTACAAAATGATAAAGAACCTTCAGAATAAAAGATAGTTGAGCACAATATAAAAGTTGAATCATTCAAGCTTGCTAATTTCGTCATTGATACAATCTTGAACAGCATTGTCCAGTTATTTTTTTATTATCGACTTTACTGCATGACAAACAGATACTCCTGTAAACAAAATCAACAATTGTGACGATTGTGGTTAAAGGTATAAATACCTCAACAACACAGCAACAAGTTATACATTTATTATGCATCTTTTTCCGTGTTATGTTATTCACAACCTTCGCTGTATATCATTACCTCCATACGTTGTGTTGCACTTTTAAAATTAAAGTGTTTGAAAGTCATGAAACTATCACTCAAGGCAGATAGAGGTGATTCTAATTCTAAATGACAAAAATCCAATGAAGTATTTAATTCCATATGAAGTCTCGTAATCATCTTTCGATTCATTTTGTAAACTGTCTAAGCTATTGATTTAAAGAAATTTGAAGAAATCTGCTAATTAATAATGTCAAAATATAAGTTACAACATCTAACAATGATTCGGAGATCTTATTAGCTCCAACATTGACAAATATTTCATGTGTCTTTTTGATTTGTTTCTCATCTGTTTTCCAACTAATGTTTGAGTGTTATAACTTTGTATGGTTTATGGCTATTTGTAACAGTTATGTTCAATTCCGGTTTGTACCGTTCAGTTTCTGTAGAAATGGAGTTACTACTATTTTGTCTCCGATAAATATCAATTCTTTTTCCAGCTGAACTTTGTCCATTTATCAAGAATAAAATATTCCTTATTTAAATGATAGAAAATGAACGAGGATGGTGGTTAGGATTTTGAAGAGTACAAATATTCCTAAGATTACGCGAGAGATGATTACGAATGAACACAAAAGAAGAAATCATATTTGGGTGAAAGTAACCTATAAGGAGAAGATAACTCCTCAACAAAATCTTAAAGTTGAAATAATCGGTAGCTACAAAAGAGACATCATAAGTTGTTTAAAAATAGATTAACAATAATATCATTAAGAAAATACATGATTTAAAATTGAAGATAACAGATTACATTTTTAGGACACAGACGGAAACAGAGTAATAATTTCAAGGATAAATACCTCCCCCAAAATGGGGATGAAAATACAACAAAAAATTAGTTTTTTATAAATAAAACTTGGAAATAGCTCAAATATGATGCAGACGTTAATTTCAAATTATTGGTTCAAAAGCATTTGTTAACCCTGCATATTCGTGAGAATCGGTTCCTACATTACATTATATGGCAGTGTCTGCGCAAAACTCTCAGCAATCTAAATGCCCACAAGGACCAACAGTTGGCATAAGACAGCCAATATAAGTATATCGGAAAGTCCACAGTAGACACAAATGAACCGTTTGATCAGCAAGTATTTGAAGCAGAAAATAGAACAGATTCTTACCATACACAAGTTCAAAGTAGAGAAGGTCCACATGCGGTGGAAAGATTATTCACTATACAAAAAGAAGAAGAATTAAGGGCTTATGTTAATGTTGTGGAAATTATCACTTCAGTGATACTGTGCATAAGACCAGGCGTTAAAATGTATAGAAAAACAGACTGACCACTTGAAAAAAGACATTGGCAAAGAATGAGATCCAAACAAAATAGTTGTATTGCAAGATGAGTTGGTAAGTGTTGAAAGTAAAACATTGCAATTAGTTAGACATTTAACATCTAAAGAGATTTCAAAATGAAATAATTTCTTTTTAAAAAAGATATTAAATGGAATAATTAAAAGTTAGAAAATTACTGTTAGATGAAAGGTTGAAATAGCTGTTTAAAGACAAGGGTTTAACAATAGCTGCTATAGCCTTTGTGTTATGTATATCGTGTCGATATATTAAGTTGTAGTTTAGTCATTTTATGAACAACATATTTACTGCATTTGAGATCAAGGTTAGTTTTGTTTACATAGCATTTGGTACTTAGAGTAGAAGCGTCACGTCCGCAGAGGAAGTTTCCAATAGAGTTGCGCATATTCTAGAACATTCTGTCACGTGACTTATGTTTATATATAGAGATTTCGGTGGACAATATTTTATTCTTGTTCAAATGGTCAGCCAAGAAGAATCATTCTAATAATCAGATGGACACTAAGGATTATTGGATTATTTGGACTCTAATTCACGTTACTGTAAGTGTCTTTTGAAATTTCACTTTAATTATCTAGAAATAAATTGATTCTTGATTTTTATTTTATTTGTTGGTTTCACTTTCTTTTTGTTACATTATTTTAAGACCTAGAGTCTTCATAATTGAAATAGGCATAACTATACAGATTGTTGTTCTGTCTGTACCAAAGTTTGTAAAAGGTTCTGTCTGTACCAAAGTTTGTAAAAGGTTCTGTCTGTACCAAAGTTTGTAAAAGGTTCTGTCTGTACCAAAGTTTGTAAAAGGTTCTGTTTGTACCAAAGTTTGTAAAAGGTTCAATAGGGGTAGAGGAACAAGTGGGGGTAGTGCTCTATCAGGAGGCAAAGATGATTCATTGATTGACAAAATCATAAATAGATTAATACAAATTAGTAATTATTTTTTCAGTTAGCTAAAAAAGAGCAACAGCAGAATTGTCTGGAATTATCAGGAGTGTATAAGTTGGTTTCTTAAGAGTGCAAACTAAATTGTTTCTTTTTGGGGGCTGAACATATTATTTTATTTGTTTGTTATTTTTTTTTTTTTTTTTTTTTTTTGGGGGGGGGGGGGCGGTATCAGAGGTGTAAATAAAGCATCAGGCAGAATTGTCAAATTCGAAATTTTCTGCCTCTACTTTGAAAAGTTAACTTCAGCAACTCCTGCAGCCATTAGTATTAACATAAATCATTGTTTATTTGATGGTCAATATTGTTTTGTATTGCTTATAAATTTTACTTTGTCCACACTCTGTAATTGTCACGTATCATAAATATCATATTCAGATATACTATGCACAGTGGTGCAGTGGTGCAATATGAACGTCCGAGTATCAGATAGCATATTCAGGTGTACTATGCACAGTAGTGTAATCTGAATGTCCGAGTATCAGATAGCATTTTGAGATGTACTATGCGCAGGGGTGTAATCTGAACGTCCGAGTATCATATAGCATATTCAGTTGTACTATGCGCAGTGGTGTAATCTGAACGTCCGAATATCAGATATCATTTTCAGATGTACTATGCGCAGTGGTGTAATCTGAAAGTCCGAATATCAGATAAGCATATTCAGGTGTACTATGCGCAAGGGTGTAATCTGAACGTCCGTGTATCAGATAGCATATTCAGATGTACTATGCTCAGTGGTGCAATATGAACGTCCGAGTATCAGATAGCATATTCAGGTGTAATATGCATAGTGGTGTAATCTGAACGTCCGAGTATCAGATAGCATATTCAGACGTACTATGCACAGACTATGTCATACTGACATTAGGACTGTCTTAATCATATTCATTCTACCATACGTAATTTTTACTCATTTCGTCTTTTTTTTTTTTTTTTGTCCCGTACAATTTGATTTCGTTTTTCATGGACAATGTATCAGCTTTTGGAAAAGAACTCTGTACTACCTCGGCATTGATGATAGAGTTTAACTCCAGTTTAAACTAATCACTAGATTTCTTTGAATTGTTGTTGTATCCAAAGTTTCTACCCATTTTATTGACCATGCCACTTGTTAATAGAAAAACTCCTTCACTGCAAACAGCATAGTCCAATTTCACGTACGATTTTGATATATGGTCCTGGAAATTTATCATGATGTCTTCATCTGAGTTGTAACGTTGTTTGTCTAAAATCAATAGTTCCGTTATCTTTTAGTACTGCCTGATAGTGTGGACACAGACTGTGTAATGCTTATTCTGTTTCTAGATTGTGCATCTAAAATACAGATTATATAACACATGATACTTAGATTTAACGTCGCAATACCATCACCTCTCAGACTATTACTATCCTGCAGAAAGAAAGAAATGTTTTATTTATTTGAGTTTTTCAGAGATGTAATTTAAATCAACTTCATTTCCTATGTTATCTCTTTTCATTTCTTCTATGATGCCATTTATTACCATGTTATGACATTGTTTCCAATGTTATACCTTTTAGAACAAATTAACATTGTTATACTTGTTCTCTTGCTTTGTAACACAACTAGCTTTGACAACGCTTTTATTCTGTCCATGTTTGAGAACAAATACGCATCATCACTTGATACCCACATTGTTGCTTTCATCTAAAACTCTTTAAATATTAGTAACACTGCTCTTAAAACTGTTGAATTCAATATAATGTAGCTATGTGCCATGACCTATAGCAAATTTCAAATCAGATAGATGTAGATAAGAATTATTATTTTTAATATTTGAACTGTATCATACATTTTACCAGAAACCCGTCTGCCCCCCCCCCCCTCTCTCTCTCTCTCTCTCTCTCTCTCTCTCTCTCATATGTAAATCGTCGGGGAAGTCATCGCCGGGGTTTAAGGTGTACCTGACTGTCTTCAGGAAATAAATGCATCGCTTTTACTTACGGGGAAATGGGAGGGTTGTCGCCGTAGGTTTCTCACGTCAAATCAAAGGAGATGATGCTAAATCGCTATAACCACATGGCATATATAACTGTTCTCTAGAGATTTATGGCGCACCAGTTTTATATGCCATGGTAATTGAAGTACTGTCAACTCCAATCCCTAGGCACTGATAGTATGTCATACCCCCTTGAGTCTAGCTGTTCATCCGAATTACAATGTCATATTTGACGACGACTCGACGAGAGAAAGTAGGTGTCCTCAATTTAATATATAAAAATGTTCACCTCTAGCAAGAATCAAACCGCAGACATATGGTTTGAAATTTAACGCAATATCCCTAGACCAAGCGACTTCAATTACTAGTACTGTACAATTACCTATATACCAGAATACCAGCAAAGGGTACTTGGTGTTTACTACGCTTAGCTCAAAGCAGCTTTACTAGCTGTCTTAATCTAATTAGTTACGCATTCTTTTTTAATTTGTAAAAATATTATCATCGAGTCTTGCTGATCCTATAATATTTTACTTTTGTTTGTTTAGTGTGTCGTGTCCCTAAGAGATGGTGATGCACAAAACTATGAGTTATTTGATGATTTTTAATTTTTATTTTCAAAACATGTCAAGTCTTTCTGATGTAATATTTTTTGTTGTTCTTTTTAATATTACTTTATGTCCTCGTATCGCCCATACGGGATGTAAAAAATAAAATGATTGCTCCAGAAATGTTTATATGTATACTGCAACAAATGTTCGGTTTCAAAGATCAAAATTGATCTAAATCTTACCTACAAACTGCGGACAGACAAGACTGGTAGACGTTAGCTCATCTTGAATTCAACACTAAATCTTACCTACAAACTGCAGACAATCAAGACTGGTAGACGTTAGCTCATCTTGAATTCAACACTAAATCTTACCTACAAACTGTGGACAATCAAGACTGGTAGGCGTTAGCTCATCTTGAATTCAACACTAAATCTTACCTACAAACTGCAGACAATCAAGACTGGTAGACGTTAGCTCATCTTGAATTCAACACTAAATCTTACCTACAAACTGTGGACAATCAAGACTGGTTGACGTTAGCTCATCTTGAATTCAACACTAAATCTTACCTACAAACTGCAGACAATCAAGACTGGTAGACGTTAGCTCATCTTGAATTCAACACTAAATCTTGCCTACAAACTGTGGACAATCAAGACTGGTTGACGTTAGCTCATCTTGAATTCAACACTACATCCAAAATCTAAACTAAAATATTGCATACGCCAATGAAAGCAAATGTAAGGTATCTTTGTTAATTACCTCTATAAGCTAAATGCATTGCTTTGGGCGAGTAAAGCCAGTCGGTCATGCACTTTCCATATTGAATTACGTCAACATTCTTATACACTTGACAGCAACTTGATAACCATTTAGGCTACTTCGTTATTAGTCTGTAGGTAGGATTAGTCCCATATGTAAGATTAGTCCTGTAGGTAGGATTAGTCCCATATGTAAGATTAGTCCCATATGTAAGATTAGTCCTGTAGGTAGGATTAGTTCCGTACAAGAAAATCAGAATCTTTGAGATCTAAATCCATCTTAGTCAAGTAGGGTGGACACGCATGTAATCTGCAAATCTGCAATTTGAAGAAGAAAAAAAATGCAAAACTTAAATAAGGCTTTACTCATTCAAACCAGGTGTTGATTGTGTGTCTGAAAAGATGCACCAACTTACAAGAAGCTTATAATCACATGTACAAAAAAAATACGGGCGTTGCAATTTTTATACTACTTGTAAGATAAACCACGTTGTAAGTAATGAATGTATGTAGATAGTATGTGCAATTTGTAGTAGAGTGAACAAGTAATATGAATTTTTCATAAGTAGACTTTCATATACAACTACACTATTTGTCTGCAAAGTTGGTTCCTGAGACGTAAGAACACCTCATAATTCATGGCACTTCGACCAAGTAATGTAGGTGTCCTTAATTGTTAGGTTTTCCTGTACATACATTTCTTCTATGTCTGAATCCTTTTCGGAAATTGGTAATATTCCTTTTTATTATATGTAAGTGGATTATGAGGTACAAACGATGTTCAATTAAACCAGTGTTCAGATAAATTCATACTTGTTGTCTTTGGTATTTGACTATATTTGTATTCCATCACCGTTTGTTCTGGGGAAATAAAGAGTCACTTGACGCATATATGTGTTTTGCAGACAAGGCATTCACAATACACACATACACACACTGTCTAAAAACATAAACCTACCCAATAAAATAGGCCAACAGGGTGACAATATAATAAAATAATAAATCTAACAGCACAACAATAAAATATTTGGCCATTAATAAATAATAAATTAATAAAAACATAAAACGTCTGAGAGAGAAAGAATACAAATTTATTATATACTTTATAATGAGATATTGAAATATATCAGTGGGAGAAAAATTATATCGCCGGAGTGGCGATACAACTTTTATAGCCACAATGGCGATATCAATTTTAGAACTAGGCCCTACTTTCTTTTCCCATTTTGGATATATATCTGCCCTTATGCTCTTGTTCAAATCTGTATTTCTATATTTATGCCTATTTAATTTTGTCTTCTCTCTCTCTCTCTCTCAGTCAGGATGAACAGATCTTAAAATGTATCAAGACGTTAAGACTGTAGACCTTCTAGTATACATGTATTTAATCAAGAAAGAGGCGATATCAAAATATGCCTGAAACGAATTCAAAACAACAAAAAGTAGACTTTAAGTATTAACTTTTTAAAATTTGTTTCCACATGAATCTGCAAATTATTAGTGACTAAACTTACACCAACTGCAGCTATTCGATATTCTGTCACCCAGGGCCGTCGCAATTTTTCGCTGGACGAAACGGTGCCCAGGGCGAGCGTCGCCTTCAGCGCCCCCCCCCCCCCCCCAGTTTGAATGCTGAAATGAACAAAATAAAGAACCAAAATCCATTCAAATATTTGTTTGAAACTGTTACGCTCTCAAATCTGTCTAATGTGACCGCTATGTCATGTTTCTACAATACCTCTACCCAACAATGTTCACTGTATCAAATGTGTTAACAAAGATAAAAAAATCTCTTCATTTTCGTTCGAAAACAGTCATTAATTTGACAAAATACTCAATTTGAAGCATTATTTGTGTGTGCAAGCTAAATTTGTAAAAAACCGTTGTTCTAAAATAAATGTAAATTTCCGAACTTCCTTTTATCGATGTAGCAATGCAGCCGTTAATCGCATTGGCACAGAATGGAGAAAAAAATCCACGCAAATCGACGGTTTTTGCCTTAAAAAATATATATATTTAAAAGAATATGTATGTTTTTGTTTTAGTATATATAAGGAAATATTTCACTCGTGAAGTGCAAAACATTAGTTGTTGTGACTCCTGGCTTCGCTACTCGTGACAATACAATGTTTCCCGCTTCACTCGTGAAATCTTTCTTTATATCTACTCAAAAAAGGTAGATATCTTCTATGTATTGTATCAGAACTTTAAAAAAGATAGCAACGAGTAGGGGCCTTGGGGGCCGAGTGTTCTAAGGAGCTCGCCTTTACCGATCACTGCAATCTCACCTCAGTCCACGTGGGTTCGAGTCTCGGACTCGGCCAATGTGGTTATGTGAGAAAGCTTGCCAGTAGCTTCCCGTGCGTCGGTGGTTCTTACTCCACCAGATATACTGGCCGCCATGTATAGCCTATCATGTGCTGAAAAATGGTGTTAAAACCATAAGAAATATATATCGTATGTACTCGCGTATAAGTCACGTCTAAATGTATAAGTAGCGCCAACGCATCAGGGTCTATTCTATGATGTTTGTTCTACTGAGTACTTCTAACAAACTGCATAGATCTAGATCTGCCGGCGCATTATGCAGATTGCGGTTGGATGAGGCATATATGCGATTATAAACGGAATATAGTGGCTCTTTATAACGCTGTTCGTAAGAGCCAGAGCTGTCCAGGGTCATTAAGTGTCAGGAGTGGGATGGGGTCAGGGACCTGGGGAGAAGTCCCGGTTTTTTTAAAACATGCCTGTATCTCACACGCATTGCGTGAAACTTGACAGTTTTGTATCTATTCCAGATATTGTGCAACTGGACGGTTTCTATACAATTATAGTATGAAATATTGTTCATGTATATATTACACTTTATGTGCATTTGTAATGTAAACTTTCACAAATACGTTTGTGTGTTTACGTATTCTTTATTTTAAATTAGCAGACGCATACATATAAATCACAACGAATAAAAAGCCATGTTCATTTATAGATATATAAATCTACACTGAATAAAAAACCATGTTTATTTATTAATATAAATCCACACTGAATAAAAAGCCATGTTCATTTATTAATATAAATCCACACTGAATAAAAAGCCATGTTCATTTATTACTCTCTAGTTATCTCGTACCTGTGGTAACTCACGCTAATTAAAACAGACAAGGAAATGTAAATTACTGCACATGCCGATTATACATTACCGATTCTTAGTTTTGAACCAGTCTTGATCTACTGTAATTTATCATATTGTTGTTCTTTGACACTGACGTCTTGCTTGAGTGTTATTTATGGATTGTCACTGTTTTACTTTTCCAAGGCGGCTCATTTATGAACAACACAAATTATCTTCAGCTTGCAATACAGGTGACATGCATACAATTATCAATGCGATTTAAAGCATGGCTTAAAAATAATGATGTTCATAAAGATGTGACACTGCGGTAACAAATTGGAGCACTTTCGTCAGCCTATTAACAGGACCGTGCAGTGGATTAAAAAGTAATAATAATAAAAAGATATAGGAAACGAGCACATCACAGGAAGGAAGAGATAGCAGGTTGCAGTTATGTTACTGAGAAAAGATGGATTGTGTCTGGTATTTAAGAAAGAAAAAAAATCTAAAACATCTGCTAATGTAAAGTACTTCTGATTGGTCGAACGTGGAAACTGTCAGCATTAAAATTCCCATAATATAGTCGACAACTCTGATGTTGTTTTGATGTCAAAATTACCCCTTTGACGTAGTACCACTAAAATTATATTTTCGGCTCGACAATTTGTTTTAAAAGTAAGTCAAAATGGGGACAATGGTTTTGGTTTGGTTTTGTGGGTTTAACGCCATTTTTCAGCACACGAAAGGCTATACATGGCTGCCAGTATATTTGGTGGAGGAAGAACCCGGGAAAACCTTGGGAAGAACCACCGACTCACGAGTAGCTACTGGCAAGCTTTCTCACATACCCACGTTGGCCGAGCCGAGACTCGAACCCACGCCAACAAATGTCAGACGTCAGTGATCTGTAAAGGCGAGCGCCGTAGACAACTCGGCCACCAGGGGCCCCCAAAATGGGGACAGAAGTATTGAGTCTGACGATTTGAAGACGTTAATGGTAGTTTTCCTGTCGCAAATATCAATTTATCTGGCTCCACTGATGAGTTGCCGGTAAAACTCAATCTGAGACGGAAGAAAACCCCACCATTAATGTCCTCAGATCCTCAAATACAAGACCGTTGTCACCTTAACTACATTCCAATCAACACTATACATGGAAGTACCGTATATACTATCGTACCGTATACACTCATAGACCCCGTTCTGCCGTCGAATAATACGCCGGCCGATCAGGGTATAGATTGTTTGTTCTACTGAATACTCCTAACAAACTGTATAGATCCAGATCTGCCGGCGCATTATGAGACGGCATATCTAAGTCTCTGCAGTTTGCTATTGAACTCGACTTATACGTGAATATATACGGTATGTCCAGTAGGATTTTACGGAAAATTGCACGAACTGGGAGCGAAAGAATGAAAAGAATACAATGACTCATTTTGTTGTGTTACATTTATCTATGATATTAGGACTTATTGAAAATATTAATTAGCCATGCGGAAATGTGTAGAATATTTCATCATACCCTTTTGTCACATTTTGGCAAAAGAGTATATGAAATCGAAAACATTTTGATAAGTGAAATCAGAATTGTGTGATATGTTTATGTGGGGAATTTTCCAGATTAGAACGCACTTGTGCTTGAATTATTCCGAGAGATCTCCATATCTCTCAACGGATTCCACCAATAAACAGTACTGTACTCACTACACTACACACTTTTACATTATTATGAGACGCAATTTTATTGCGTAGATGTGTAATGATTGAGACGCAATTTATTATGAGACGCAATTTTTATTGAGTAGATGTGTAATGAATTAGACGCAATTTATTATGAGACGCAATTTTTATTGCGTAGATGTGTAATGAATTAGACGCAATTTATTATGAGACGCAATTTTTATTGCGTAGATGTGTAATGAATGAGGTCAAAACTTCTTATAAAAATGTATTAGAGTTTTTAACTTTTCCCAAACTTTCGAGCAGGGTGGTGCTGGGTGGCCTGGAGGGAGATAAGGGGGGCGGGGGAGATGGAGTATTACACAGTATTACAGCGACGAAACAGACACTAAACTGAAAGAATGTTCAAAACTTAAATATACATTTAAAAATAGATATGCAAGGTGCTGAAAATATCATAAAATGTTGGAAAACAAACAAGGAACGCTGCAATGATAAAATCACCTCGCAGAGTGACCTAATTAAGAAAAATTATACTCTGAGAATTACATCCCGGGTCTACTCTGAGAATTACATCCAGGGTATACTCTGAGAATTACATCCAGGGTATACACTGAGAATTACATCCAGGGTATACACTGAGAATTACATCCAGAGTATACTCTGAGAATTACATCCCGGGTCTACTCTGAGAATTATACCCCGGGTATACTCTGAGAATTATATCCCATGGATATTCTGAGAATGATATCCGGGAATACTCTAAGAATCATATCCCGGGTATACTCTGAGAATTACATCCAGGGTATACTCTGAGAAATACATCAAGGGTATACACTGAGAATTACATCCAGGGTATACACTGAGAATTACATCCAGGGTATACACTGAGAATTACATCCAGGGTATACACTGAGAATTACATCCAGGGTATACACTGAGAATTACATACAGGGTATACACTGAGAATTACATCCAGGGTATACTCTGAGAATTACATCCCGGGTATACTCTGAGAATTACATCCAGGGTATACTCAGACAAAGATATCACGGTGAAAAAATTCTGTAAAGAGAAAGATCGAAAAGAAATCCGTTCTAATAGGTACCCAAAGGAGAAACATTTTAAAAAGGGTGAAACATTTACTACTACTACTAATAATAATAATAATAAGGAAATGAGACGAACACGGAACGAATAAAGAGTGGTGATTATGCGTCTGAAAGTGAGTATTGAAAGCTGCAGTTCTCATTCTCCATATGTTCCCAACCGTTCAATATATATATATATATATATATATATATATATATATATATATATATATATATATATATATGTGTGTGTGTGTGTGTGTGTGTGTGTGTGTGTGTGTGTGCGCGCGCGCGTATGTGTGTGTGTCAGTGCACGCGCACGCCAGCGCAGAAACTACCAGATTTCCCAACGTTACGAGCTAGGCGAACCGTTCGTCGGGGGAAGATAAAGGTGGAGAGTGAGGACACAACATACGCTAATTTTAAAGAATTTTCAAAATTTAAATGAAAATACGCGAAGTGTTCAAAATAGCATAAAACGGTAGAAAACAAAAAAAGAGTCTCGGTGATGAACAAACAGCTTCATCGCCAACAATGTGATCTAATTAAGGAAAAAGTATACTCTCAAAGTTATAAAGGTAAAATTGTATGTAAAGATAAAACTGGGACAGCAAACCATTCTAATAAGTATGTGGAAAAGAAACAGTTTAAAAAGGGTAAACCATTCACTTCAACTACTATTATTACTACTAATACTGATAATGAAGTATTCTTCTTCTTCTTCTTC
The DNA here is from genome assembly GCA_029931535.1 of Margaritifera margaritifera. Taxonomy (NCBI): domain Eukaryota; kingdom Metazoa; phylum Mollusca; class Bivalvia; order Unionida; family Margaritiferidae; genus Margaritifera; species Margaritifera margaritifera. Next base: position 215,923 of record JAQPZY010001088.1, read on the forward strand.
TTCTTCTTATTATTATTATTATTATTATTATTATTATTATTATTAGTATTGTTGTTGTTGTTGTTGTTGTTGTTGTTGATGTTCGTCTTTCGAGTTCCAAGATGGCCATGACATCAATAACTGGTTTGGTTTCCATGAGCACGTGTGTGGCTGATCAGGTCAATCACTCTGTACCATTGTCGCCTAGTAAGCGCCTCTGTTATTAATTATCCAATTTTGGATATTATCCCTACGCCGACCAGCTTGGCGGAGACGTGTGTATGCCAAGAGTAACACAATAGTTCCAAACACTTGGCTCCTTTACTTTCTTTTTTTTTCGTGACTTGTTAATATATGTCTTGATTGTAAGTTTAACTAAGTAAAATTCTTAATTAAAAAAAATGTGTTAAAATGTGGTTTTTTTTTGTAAAACGTAAAATTGCCCATGCTTATTGGAGCGCTTTCGTTGTCAAATCTTCAGTTTTAGAGATCCTTAGTTTTGCAAGTTGTCAAGCTTTTGAGTGTCGGGGGTAAGTAAATCTTCCCATAATACCTAAATAGAAGTGATATAGTTTGAAACAATCCGGAACTTATGAAGTTTGTTGACTTTGTAGGACATTTGGACCACCCCAGCTATTACTCTGAGACAGAAATATGCCTCGGTTGTCAATCGGAATGTTCTCGACCTTTTCCATCGCATGCGAGAAGCATTTGGAACATCATCGTCTCTTTCCGATGAGATTAAAAAAACTTCGAATCTCTAAAAGAGACTCAGAGGTAATCGTAGTGATACTTACCAAATTGGGAAGTTTTCGGCGGACGAACACCCAGCTAGATGTGAGAAGAACAGATTTTTTTTAAATGATACGTGTTGAAAAAACACTTGACTAAGTTTCAACAATCAATGATATACTTGCACTTTGTAATGAAAGAAAGTAAAGAAATCGTTTGGTTCCAATGCTGGTAGTGATGTATAACGTCATCTAGTAATTGTGACGTCATGAAGCCATGGGCTTGGGGGAAGTTTAAAAAAATGGCCATTATTTACGTCCGAGGATTTTTCTAGCATGCGATGACCGAGGCTATTCCGATTAATGCTAGAAGTTATTCGACTAACATCGGAAGGAGACGAGGTTATTCTAAATGCCTCAGATGTCATTAGGACTACCTCGGCTATTTCTGCGAGACAAAAATAGGATGTACCTCGAAGTTGCGATTGTCCGTAGGATTGACCACGCTGCACCATTGCCCTTAAGTAAGCCCCTCTGCTATCTGGCGATTTACTATCCAATTTTGGATATTATTCTTACGCCGACCATCTTGGCGGACATGTATGTATATTAAGAGTCTAACAAAATAGTTCCAAACTATTGGCCCCATTACGTATTTTGTTGTGATGACTTGCTAAAGTCAGTCTAATATATGTCTTGATTGTAATTTGAAATAAGTAAAATTCTTCGTAAAAATGTGTTAACATGTGCTTTTTCAAAACATAAAAATTGACCATTGTTATGTATGATGTTTATATAATATTATAAATATTTTAGGAAATTATAAATGTTTCTTCACTTTAATATTTGCTTAAATCTTAATGTTTATCAGGAAAAACATGTTTAACTAGTGTCCTTGAATTAGGTTGTTTTGATCAATATGTTTTCTCAATTTGAAGGTCAAGGTTCATTTTTGTTTACAAGTAAAATTCCATTAAGATGACACACATTCTAGAACATTCTGTCATGTGACCAATCTTTATATATACCATGTTTGGTGGACATTTTTTCAGTTTTGACATTACCATCAGTCTTGTAAAGAGCTATTACAGTTGTGAAAATTCATTCCAAATTCTAAGAGAGGAATTATTTTAAATATTCATTGGATTATAACAGTGCTCATAAACTTTTGGATTTTGGATTTTTAATTGATGATTTTGGAATTTAAGTGAACTTATTCAGATATTTTGGAATACTTCATTTTGACATCAGCACATCAAGATTACTAGTACATCAGGACTTTGGAGACCATTAGCACATCATAACATTCAAGGACACAGCCGTGAATTCGGAACATTCTATATTTAGGACTTGTGATTAGAACAATCATTCTTATTGGATTATTAGGATTTCAAAACACATTATTGTAAGTGACTTTTTGATTTTTCATTTTAATTATCTAGTAATAAATTGCTTGTTGATTTTTACTTGATTTGTTGGTTTCACTTTCTTTCTGTTACATTTTTCTTAGACCATAGAGTCGTAACAGAAATTGAGGGCTCGTCGTCCCGGGATTGAATTTCTTTAAAGCATATTAGAGATATTAAAGTTATTTTTGAAATTCATATTGATTTTGTCTCGGAATTTTTTTTTTTGTTTTGTCTTTGGCAAAGATTTTATATAGAGAAATTTTTTTGTGTGAAACCAACAAGCATTTACTATGGCATCTAATGTTCAGAATTTCATTTCAAAACCTACCCAGGAGGGGTTAGAGTGCATGAGAAAGGATGAGTTGCTCGAGCTTGCCAGAAAATACAGTCTATCTGAGGCAAAAGTATCATTGACAAAACAGGAGATAAAGATTATTTTAATTCAGTATTTAGTAGGAAAGGGAATTTTTGAAAATAGTGCTTTAAGTTTGAAGAGAAAGCCTGTATCTGGCTCTGACAGGAAATTAAGGGAATTAGAGTTAAAGAACCAGATGGATTTAGAATTGGCAAAGCTTCAAATTCAGAGAGAGAGAGAAAAAAAGAAGAGAGGCAGATGGAGAGAGAGAAAGAAGAGAGGCAGATGGAGAGAGAAAAAGAAGAGAGGCAGATGGAGAGAGAAAAAGAAGAGAGGCAGATGGATTGAGAGAGAGAGAGAGAGAGAGAGAGAGAGAGAGAGAGAGAGAGAGAGAGAGAGAGAGAGAGAGAGAGAGAGAGAGAGAGAAAGAAGATAGACAAATACAAATGCAGATGCAGATGCAAAGAGAAGAAAGGGAAATGCAATTTAAATTAAGAGAATTAGAACTGGCAAACAGAGCACACTCCACTCCTTTAAACACAAGTCCAGGTTTTGATGTTACTAGATATATTAGGTTAGTACCCCCTTTTCAGGAAAAAGAAGTAGATAAATACTTTCTTCATTTCGAGAAAATAGCTGAAAACTTGAAATGGCCCAGAGAGCATTGGACTTTGTTATTACAAAGTGTACTTATTGGCAAAGCTCGTGAAGACTACACTTCACTGTCAGTACAACAAAGCACTGATTATGATGTGGTTAAGGAGTACATCTTGAAAGCTTATGAGTTGGTACCATAGGCATATCGACAAAGGTTTAGGAATAGTAGAAAAGAAACTGGACAAACTCATGTCGAATTTGCAAGGGAAAAAGAACAACTATTTGATAGGTGGTGCTCAGCCAAGAAAGTTGATCAAGCTTATGATGACCTCAGACAGCTCGTATTAATTGAAGAGTTCAAGAGGTGCATCCATAGTGATGTTAAAACCTATCTTGACGAGCAGAATGTGGAAACTTTGGAAAATGCTGCTCGTATGGCTGATGATTATTCCTTGACTCACAAAATTTCATTTGGTAATAAATCGTCCTCTCAGCAGTTTTCTGGTAAAAAAATAAACATTTCAATCTCATTCGAGTACTTCCAAATTTCACAACAGCTCAACTGTTAGGAATCAAACATCTGATAAGACTGATCAGAAATCCTTATCTCTTCCTACGTGCACTTATTGTAAAAAGAAAGGGCACGTTATTTCTGATTGCTTCAAGTTGAAAAATAAGCAACAGAGAAAAGACAGAGCTTTTCCAAATGCTCTTATTTCTACGAGGTCACGGTCTTGTATTGAAAGCAATACATTTGTTGGGTCAAACAAACCCCAGTCTGATTCTATTTTGGAGGCTTATGAACCATTCATGTCAGAAGGTTCTATATCACTTATTGGTGATTCTGCCAAGCCTATCCCAATTAAAATATTAAGGGACACTGGAGCTTCTCAGAGTCTTTTATTATCAGGTACTTTGCCTTTGTCTGAGGAGTCTTCTTCAAGTGAAAGTGTTCTTGTTCCGGGAGTAGAGTGCGGCTTTGTAAATGTTCCTCTCCATTGTGTAAATTTGGCGTCAGACTTAGTTTCTGGACCTGTGACTGTTGGGGCAGTGACTTCTTTACCCATAGAGGGTGTTCATTTATTACTAGGCAATGACCTAGCTGGAGATAAGGTTGTGGTTAATCCACTTGTAACTGACAAGCCTTGTTTGGATCAGAAAGTTGATCCTGTCGAAACTGAAATCCCTGATTTGTACCCTGCTTGTGCAGTTACTAGAGCTATGGCAAAAAGAGCTCTTGAGAGTGATGTTGATCAGGATATTATTCCTTTAGCTGACACATGTATTGGTCAGTCTTTTGATGAGGTCACTTTTTCCTCAGGTATTGATCAATCAAACGGTATTGATGACAGTGATCCTCTTTTGGCAACTCATTCTCTTTGTTCTACTCAGGGTGACAAACGACAATCTCTTGTGGTTGAACAGGAGCAAGATCCCGAGATATCTTGTTTGTTTCAGAGGGCTATTAGTGAAACTGAAGCCACACAAGTTCCAGTGTGTTACTTTGTGAAAAATGGGGTCCTTATGAGGAAATGGAGACCACCTGATGTACCCGCTGGTGACGAGTGGTCAGTGAGCTATCAAATTGTTGTTCCTAAGTCATATCGACAGGAAATTCTTAATTTAGCCCATGAAACTCCTTTGGCTGGTCATTTAGGAGTCCGTAAGACTTATCACAAAATCTTGAATCATTTTTATTGGCCGAAACTCAAAAGTGATGTTTCTAAATACTGCAGATCTTGTCACACTTGTGAAATGGTAGGAAAACCCAATCAGAAGATACCTAAGGCTCATCTGCAACCTATTCCTGCATTTGATGAACCATTTAGTAGAATAATGGTAGACTGTGTTGGTCCTTTGCCTAAAACCAAGTTAGGCAACCAATACTTGTTGACCATCATGTGTGCATCTACAATATTTCCAGAGGCAATTCCTCTGAGAAATATAAAAACTAAAACTATTGTGAAAGCTTTGGTGAAGTTTTTTACACTTGTTGGCCTTCCCAAATCTGTCCAGTCAGATCAAGGGTCCAATTTTATGTCTGGAATTTTCCAACAAGTTATGCATGAATTAGGCATCCAACAGTTTAAATCTTCTGCCTATCACCCTGAAAGTCAAGGTGCTTTGGAAAGATTTCATCAAACTTTTAAGAATATGATTCGATCATATTGCTTTGATACAGAAAAGGATTGGGATGAGGGTGTTTATTTGTTGTTGTTTGCTGTTAGGGAATCAGTTCAAGAGTCGTTGGGTTTTAGTCCCTTTGAACTAGTTTTTGGTCATACTGTCCGTGGACCATTGAAATTATTGAAAGAGAAACTTCTTTCAAATGAAGATTCGAAGATTAATCTTCTTGATTATGTCTCTGATTTCAAATACAAGTTGTCAAAGGCCTGTGAAGTAGCAAGAACTAATCTTCACAATACCCAGTCAAAAATGAAATTAAGGTATGACAGAAATTCACAGGAAAGGAGTTTTAAACCTGGTGACAAAGTTCTGGCTCTCTTTCCCATACCTCAGAATCCTCTTCAGTCTAAATTTTTTGGTCCTTATACCGTTGAAAAGAAAGTAAATGACTTAAATTATATCATTAACACTCCTGGGAGACGGAAACAGAAACAACTTTGTCATATAAATATGTTAAAGGAATATTTTGACAGAGATAGCCGAGCTAATTATTCTGTTAATTTAGTTGTACCTGTCCCACCCAGTGAAGATATCAACGATGGAGTACGATCAGACTATAGTGACTCTGGTATAACCAATCTTCGGAATTCAGAAATATTGAACAACCTAGACCAGAAACTTTCACATCTACAACAACAGGAAAGAAATGAACTAAAACAGCTATTACATGACTATGAGCACTTGTTTCCTGATGTTCCAACACGAACAAGTAAAATTTATCATGATGTTGACATTGTAGATTCTGCGCCTGTGAAACAGCATCCTTATAGGATGAATCCTCTCAAACAGAACTATCTGAAGAAAGAAATTCAGTATCTACTGGAGAATGATTTCATAGAACCAAGTAAAAGTAACTGGAGTTCACCATGTATTCTTGTTCCCAAGCCAGATAATACATTCCGTATGTGTACTGACTATAGAAAAGTCAACAGTGTCACCAAAACTGATTCATTTCCAATCCCAAGAATGGACGATTGCATTGATAAAATTGGAAATGCGGAATATGTCACCAAGTTTGACCTTTTAAAAGGATTCTGGCAAATTCCACTGACGGAAAGGGCAAAAGAAATTTCAGCATTTGCAACTCCAGATGGACTTTATCAATATAAAGTCATGCCGTTTGGAATGAAAAATTCGCCTGCAACGTTTCAACGTCTGATGAACATGATAACATTTGGTCTTGATAATTGTGACGCTTATATCGATGACGTCATTATCTACAACAACACCTGGGAAGATCATTTGGAAACCATTCGAAAATTCTTCGATCGACTCAGTGATGCGAATCTGACAATTAATTTGAGCAAAAGTGAGTTTTGCCATGCTTGTGTCACATTTTTAGGACATATTGTGGGACAAGGTCAAGTTAAACCTATAGAAGCTAAGGTCAAAGCTATCTCTGAATTTCAAGTTCCAATTTGTAAAAAGCAACTGATGCGATTTCTAGGTATGGCTGGATATTATCGGAAATTTTGTTCCAATTTTTCCAAAATTGCTGAACCTTTGACAAGTTTATTGAGTAAGAAAACCAAATTTCATTGGTCTGACAAGTGTCAGGAATCTTTTGACAAGTTAAAGGCCATGCTTGAGAATGCACCAGTTCTTTCTGCACCAAATTTCAGCCAATCATTTAAATTATCTGTTGATGCAAGTGATGTAGGGGTTGGTGGAGTATTGATTCAGGAAGACAAAAGTGGTGTGGATCACCCTGTGTGTTATTTTTCTAAAAAACTAAACAAGCACCAGAAAAATTATTCCACAATTGAGAAGGAATGTTTGGCTTTGATATTGGCTTTACAGCATTTGGAAGTGTATGTCACCTCAGCTCTTTCTCCAATTATTGTGTACAGTGATCACAATCCCCTTACTTTCATCAACAAAATGAAAGACAAAAATCGGAGATTGTTGAGATGGAGTTTGATATTGCAAGAATATAACATTGACATTAGACACATCAGGGGAAAAGACAATGTGATTGCAGATGCACTCTCACGTGCCTAGAAATGTAATATTGCTTGATGTAATTAAGTCCAGTATCATAAAACATGTTCTTATATAATTTTGGTTATTGTAGTATTAGATGTATATTCAAAAGAAAGCTTTATTATATAAATCTTTCTTTTTCTTTATGAGGGGAGGTGTTATGTATGATGTTTATATAATATTATAAATATTTTAGGAAATTATAAATGTTTCTTCACTTTAATATTTGCTTAAATCTTAATGTTTATCAGGAAAAACATGTTTAACTAGTGTCCTTGACTTAGGTTGTTTTGATCAATATGTTTTCTCAATTTGATTTTTGTTTACAAGTAAAATTCCATTAAGATGACACACATTCTAGAACATTCTGTCATGTGACCAATCTTTATATATACCATGTTTGGTGGACATTTTTTCAGTTTTGACATTACCATCAGTCTTGTAAAGAGCTATTACAGTTGTGAAAATTCATTACAAATTCTAAGAGAGGAATTATTTTAAATATTCATTGGATTATAACAGTGCTCATAAACTTTTGGATTTTGGATTTTTAATTGATGATTTTGGAATTTAAGTGAACTTATTCAGATATTTTGGAATACTTCATTTTGACATCAGCACATCAAGATTACTAGTACATCAGGACTTTGGAGACAAGGACACAGCCGTGAATTCGGAACATTCTATATTTAGGACTTGTGATTAGAACAATCATTCTTATTGGATTATTAGGATTTCAAAACACATTATTGTAAGTGACTTTTTGATTTTTCATTTTAATTATCTAGTAATAAATTGCTTGTTGATTTTTACTTGATTTGTTGGTTTCACTTTCTTTCTGTTACATTTTTCTTAGACCATAGAGTCGTAAAACCATGCTCCTTGGATCACTTCCGTTGTCAAATCTTCAGTTTCGGAGGTGCGTATTTTTTGCACGTTCTTAACCTGTTCAGTTTCCAAAGTCAGTAAATCTTGCATGTATTCGGCAATCCCATAATGCCTAATTAGAAGTGAACAGTTTTGGTTCCTCTCTTTGCATAGGGTTTAATTTTTAAAGAAAAATAATTTCCCAGATTTTCCTAACTGGTTATCCTGACTATTTAAAAAAGATCTTGCATATCTTAGGTATTGTTAAAAGAACTTTAATTCCCTTTATGTTGGTGTATGATTGATGGGTGTAATTTGGGTTATAGAGTATAAAGCTTGGCCTTACTTCAGATGTGCACCTCTCAAAAAACTGCTAGCTCCGCTTGGTCATTTTCACTTCCTGGACTTCAAAGGTAAAATGTTTTAAAAAACGAGCCGATAACCTTTTTTTTACTTTTTATATATTTTGTAATTCATTCATTGCACTTTGAGAAGCTTGCATTGCCTACTCTGGAAAAATTCCTTGTCCCTATTTGAATAACTGCTGAAGTTAGTGTATTTTGGACTAGTTCAAGCTGATTTTTACAGCACATGGGAGCAGCCATCTCGATTAGCTGTGTGATTAGATCATGCACGATTTCCACAACTAAAACATGTAAAGAACATGTACATGAAAGTAGCATAGAGGTATGCCAACGTTCTCTCCAGTGTGCATGTTGCAAATGCAAACAAACTTCACCTCACACCAGTCACTGTCAGAAGTACGTAATATCTGTGGAGAGCAACTTTTTTTTTAAAAATACTGGAACTTCTGAAGTTTGCAGGCCATTATGTGCTCAGAACTGTCTGTGGCAAGCTGGACAAGAGATGCCGCTTGAGGTTGCTTGATCAACAGAGGACGTGCTGCACAATCCGAGATTTACGCTGCTCGCGCTTCTGCACTGCCTCTGCGTACTCCTCAAGCTCATAGTCTGTAGCTCCAGTCTGTTTTAAACGGACAAAGACTACGCCAGGTGGAACGATCCTGTGCGAGATCTTCCCAAGACTCAAGGTCAATGTTGAAGTGTTTCAAGAATGACTAGAGGGAGTCTTTGAAGCGTTTCTTCTTGAGAACGCTTTCCCTCCTCCAGCTTATTATTATCATCTTATTTTTTGAATGATTCAATATTTTAGTTTATATATGCACACTGACGTAGTATTCGTCAAGTGATGTTTTCTCGATGTCTAACACAAGTGATGTTGTCTCGATGTCTAACACAAGTGATGTTGTCTCGATGTCTAACACAAGTGATGTTGTCTCGATGTCTAACACAAGAAATGTCTGTTTTAAGCGGACAAAGACTGTGCCGTATGCGTTTGGTATCCCTGTAACATAATACCTAAAAGCCCCTCTTAGGGTTGCATCGACATAGCCTCGCGTTGCCTATAAGCTAGAGAATGATGATCGTGAGTATGCGGTAATCAATTAATGTCAACACCCTCATAAGTAAATTTAATCAAATTTGAAATAACTGATTAGAAATGGATGCTATGGGTGAATTATTTTGAAATGAACCAGCTATTTGGTTAAAGATAATTTCTCTTCAAGTTTATCAAAATATTCAAATCTCTTATCGAAACAGCAATGCTAACGCACGTTTTATCAGAACTGAACCTTTTAAAATTTTGAGGAGTGTTGTCCTAGACAAACTTTCTCACGAACATTTTTCAGTCAGAATGCGAACAAAATGTCACAAGACAACAATTTCATTGACAGTATTAAGTTTGTTGACAGTATTAAGTTCAATGACAGTATTAAGTTTCTTGACAGTCTTAATTTACAGTATTAAGTTCATTGACAGTATTAAGGGCAGTATTAAGTTCATTGACGGTATTAATTGACAGTATTAAGTTCATTGACACTATTAATTGACAGTATTAAGTTCATTTACAGTATTAATTGACAGAATTAAGTTCATAGATAGTATTTAGTTTTCTCGTGAGTTTCTTATTTCTCAATATGTAAATAGACATGTATAAACATATTTTTGACTTTGTTTCTTAGTGTGTACATTTCATATCTTTTTATATGTTGTCTGAAAGTTTTTTCTCCCACCAAACTTGTAACCGACACTCAAGTGATTGTAAAATATTGATCGATCCTATTTCTTGCACTTTGCAATCAATTGTGCCTGATGGATCGTTGGGATTCGAGTCAAACCAAATTGAAAAATTTTTTTAATCAATTACATGGTGGTTTGCTACAAATTTTAAATTAGAACATGACGCCTCATTGGCATTTGATATGTCTCTACCTACTCCTACAATTTTCTCGCACATCGCTCATCGCACATCTCACTCTTTGAAATATCGCAAACAGATAATTATATAGGAAATATTATGTTTAAATAATGTTACAGCGATATCAACTCTATAAGTGTAGAAAAAGTAACCTTAGGAAATTCATAAAACACACAAAGATAGATAGATATATATATAGGTAGGTAGATAGATAAATAGATAGAAGGAGGTTGAATGTGTGAAAGAAAGATATAATTAAGCATACATACATGCATACATACATGCACTCTGCATGCATTATATACATGCATACAGATTAAGAATTCACTGCTCAGTAAAATTAGCTACCTTTTTTTGAGAAGTATACCGTGGGATGCTTTTACGTTCACCACTTTATTCTGTCTCCTTACCTGGGATAGTCTCCAACCATCAGCTGTTAACGTGACAACCACTATTGACATAGGTTCTATACCATAATCAGAGCTTTTATAATTGACCTAGATGACGTTACAACCTACCTCGGTGGAAGGCAAAATATATGGTAACTGTAAAGGACAGTGATGAATAAGGCTCAGTAATTCTAAAACAGCAAATTTTCACACATCTTTTATCATGTAAAATTAAAATGTTTTAACATTATTTCAATCCGTTATTGGATCGTAAAATTTCATTGGTTTTGAGTGTAAGTAATCCTGCCACCTAGGGTAGGATAGAAATGACGAGTCACGTGACCTTGTTACGTAGTGAGTGAAAGAACTAATAACCATTAGACAGGACGTGAATGTAGAAGGGGTGTTGGTATTTTTCAATAGAAAAGACAGAGAAATGACAGCAGCCATGAATGTTGTGATCTTCATCTTTTCTGCAAGTCTTTACTTCGGTAAGTTGATGATATATGTGGGAAAGTTCATTTTCTTATACAAAAAGTATACTTTTGCCGTTGCAGTTTTTACTCAAAATGTTTAGATAATATGTTAGTGGAGGATGATCACATCCATTATATCTTACCAAAATTCCATTCAAACTTTATTTATTTACTTTCTAACCATATATACAAAGATTGTATCACTTTTATTATCTGTGATAACACCACTTTCATTTCACCATTTTTTTTTTCTCCACACACTTTTAACGATTTTCCACAAATGTAACTGCCAAACGCGCATTGATAGGGAGACAGACAGACAGATAGAGAGATATTAATCGGCTCCTGATATGGTTATCAAAAGTAAACTAATGTGGCAACATAAAACAGCAACAACTAACCAACATTAATAGTAGTAGCAGAAGTAGTAGTGTTAGTAGTAACAGGGAGAAGAGGAGGAGGAGAAGAGAAAGTTGTAATAAGAAGATTAAATAATTGTTGTTGATTGTTTTCAATATGGTTGTCGTATCATAAACGTAGTCACAGTACTCAATCTGATAAGCTGTGGTTTTAGAATATGTACATATCGTAGTAGCAGCGCTACTTGTCATTGTAGTTATAGTAGTAGTAGTAGCAACAGCCGATGTAATACTGATAATAATAATAGCAGTAGTTGTAGAAAAAGCAGCTGTAGATCCTGTAGTCGTGATGTGGTGGATATTGGGCATGATTGTCGCATTGGTGGTGATAGTACGAATGGCGCAGTAGACTGCCAGTAGTAGTTGTTGTTGCATTTTATTCCGTAGAAGTAACAGCGGATTATATAACAGCAGCGTGAACATTAATATTATTAGTAATATTAGTAGTAGCATTTGTCAAAGTCCGAAAAGCCCGTCCCTACAGACTTGACATCTGTCAAATAATTGCACAGCTGATATCAAGGAAAACAGTACAACCTTTCTGAATTTAACTCTTAGTTTCTGAATTACAGTTCGCTTGTTTATTTCATTTCGAGGTTTCTTAAGCAGCAAATCATAAAATCGATTCTCATGTATTTTCGAGACATTCCTATTTCCTCTAAAAGCACAATGTAGAATGGACCTTTCCAAAATTTGCTCTAAGCCCCGCCCACGTCTATTTAAGATAAGCAAAGATTTTCTAATGTATCTTACATTACTAAATTTTACTGACTAAACGAAATTTTAGCAAAATCAAAACAGTAGTTGCTGGGATATTTTGATTCAAAGTTGCTGTATATTTTAGTCTGGGTTGTTGGAAAACTTCTGACAGGTTGCCCCACATCATGTAACAACTACTCACAACAGGTCTCAGCTGATTGTCCTCACGTTGTGCATAGGTAAATGGAAAAGAACATGCTAAGCAAGGTTGACTTGGCATGTAGAAAAGTGTCTATTAATTAACTCTGACGCAACAAGTTTCATAAAGGGTCATTGTCATCTACTACCGTTAATTATACCCAATGCGTTGGCATCTGGTCAGTAATTATATAAGTAATTCTGTTTGGAGACTAGTGTGATATCATTTTTGAGCGGAAAAACCTTTGTATGTTGTTACTGCACAGTTCGTTGTTTACACACGCTGATACATTTTAATGCCCCTTTCGTCTCTGCACATACATACATACCCCCACCCCCCACCGCCCCATATATATATATATATGTGTGTGTGTGTGTGTTTGTGTGTTAGGCAGGTTAAGCGGTCACTATTTTACAAGGATACGAGTTCGACAGTATTTGAAACGGATGTAAATGAAAAAGTAAGGTGGATGCACTGTCGTTCCGCGAGTATCCCGATGTTGCTACAACCCCAGCAACACAAATATCGTGTTAGACATCGTCGCCGAAAGATCATTCGACAAATGTTATCACTCGAAGCAATTGGTTTTTTTTTTTTGTTTTTTTTTTAAATATATTTCGACCTAATCGGAGTCGCTTCTACCTTTTCTGTGAAGCCAGAAGATCCCAACATAAAGCAAACATAACATATTCTTGCACAATAATGTAGCACGCAGCATATGATCTGGGTCCTGAAGACATATAGACTAAATATTAGGTTATATTAACATATTCAAACTAAGAAATATTTTGTTAACTGAAAGGAGTTTTGGAATCTTATTTTTAGCTCTACTGGACATAAACCATAAGAGCTTATATAACGGCCTGTTTTCTGTCGTCAGATGTCCGTCTGTCTGTTAGCACAAGTTTGTTATCGCTACTCCTCCTAAACTACCAGAAAAATTGCCATGAAACTTTACACACACATTCATCCCAAGGTCTAGATGGTCTTAAATGCAAATGGTGTTGCTCAGATATCCAATGTGGCCACTACAGCAGTCATGTCTAGTTGACCTTGTTATTGGTACACCTGAACGGACAGTCACATGGGGTTTTTACCTGAAGACTTTTTATGATTTCTAGTTGGTCTGAATATAGGCACCACATCAGCAAACTTGAAAATCTTGTTATTCCTTACTCCACCTGAATGGATGGTCATATCAACATGGGATTTTCACTAAAAGACTTCTTATTATGTCTAGTTAGTCCTAGGTAGCCGCGGTAGCTCAGTTGGTAGATTGTCGGACAAATAATCCAAGGGTAACGAGTTCGAAACCCGACCCAGGCCAGCCTGGGTCACCTGCCTCAGTGTGTCCTTCCCATTTCCTCAGCATGATATAGTTAATAATGTGTTAACAGTGCCGTTAAAACCAAGAAAACAAAACAAAGCAAAACAAAAAATAGAATAGTTGGTCATAAATGAAAATGGTACTGATCGGACACTCAATATGGCCAGTACAGCAGCCATGTTGAAAATGTTGTCATTGCTACTCCTCCTGAACGGAAAGTCATATCAGCATGGAGTTTTCAACAGAAGGCTTATTATGGTGTCTAGTTGGTCTTAAATAAAATTACTGCGGATCTGATATATAGAAATCTTATCGCTACCCCTCCTAAAATTCGTTTTTCACCCGAAGATTTCTTATGATGCATAGTTGGTACTATATGAAAATGGTGTCGATCTTAAATCCAGTGTGGCCCCCACGCCAGCTATCTTGAAAATCTTGTTATTGCTGCTCCTCCTAAATGGAAGGTCATATCGACATGGGGTTTTCACCGGAAGGCTAATTATGATATCTAGTTGTACTGAATGAAAATAGTGCCAATCTGACCTCCAATATGGCTGCCATAATGAACATATTGAAAATCTCGTCTCAAATTCTCCTGAATGGATGGTCATATCAACATGAGTTTTCACCAAAAGTCTTCTAATGGATTCTAGTTTGTCCTGGATGAAAATGGTGCAGATCTTACATCCAATATGACTGCCACGTGGGAGTTTCACCCATATATTTCTTATGATACCTTGTTGGTCCTAAATGAAAATGGTACCAATGGTACATCCAATATAGCTGCCACAACGGTGGTCTTGAACATCTTGCTGTCACTATGAATGGCTGGTCATAGTGAGATAGGTTTTTCACCAAAAGACTTCTAATGATGTCTAGTTGGTCCTAAATGAGAATGGTGCCAATCTGACATCCAATATGTCCACCACAGCTAGTAATTTGAAAATATTGTTATTGCTGATGAATATCAGAGATGGTTTCAGCAGTAACAAGGAAGAAATGATCTTATCTTAAATTCATAGAGCGGCAGTTCCTTCGAGGGGCTCTTGTTCGAAATCGATACAGAGAATAAAATGAAATGACGGACATTGAAAATTGATTTTATTTATTATGCCGTCGTGTAAATGAACAATGAAAAAGCATCGAATTGCGAAATGACAAAATCTGAATCAATTCTAAGGAAAATAAGAAAGACAAAAAACCCCAACAAACAATAACAAAAAAAAAAAAAAAAAAAAAAAAACAAACTACTAACCTTCTTAACACCTGGTCTACAAATTAAATCCAGGTATAAATTCCACAAAACTCATTTTAACACAATATGAATATGTTCCACAAAATAAAGCAATGCAATATGTCTAGGTAGATTTGGGTTGGACTGTTAGAAACTTTTAAACTTTCAAGTAAATTTTCCTTCAGTACGTGAAATAACGGTAATTCAGAACATTGCAGCACATGTACAAATGACGAATGTTGAGGATTTGAAAAAGACAGGAGAATGATCACGCGAGCAGTCAAAAATGATTGGCGATATGCAGAAAGAAGAAAAAAGACGAGATGCTGGGAAAGAGGCACATAATGGAAAGATGTGACCTAGATGAAAAAAGCGAGTTAATCTAATACAAATCGGAAAGAAGGCCTCTATCATACAATAAATCTGTCCGACAATATTCTCTCACGTGATATATCTGGTATTCCACTCGCAGGTATTGTTTAATTAATATTTAACCTAGCTAAGCAATTAGAGTAATTATCCGCATGCAATGATATGGCGGAAAGAACCATAGGCGCTGTGATATACACATTGCCAAGTACTATAACGAGGATCAGTCACACTGGCCCGCTTTATTGTCTAGTGTGTTTCCTGCTACTGAATCTACAAAGTACATCCTGTATTATTTGCTGTCCGATCGAGAGTGTCGTCTGCTATTAAGTGTAGCCTTGCCACGTTCATGTAGATTCAGAATCAACACATAGTGCTACGGAGACCATTGATTTGTAAATTCATTGTCGATGGAACTGAATCATGTAGGATGTAAAATGTCACTCTTAAATTCATAGTCGATAGAACTGAATCATGTAGGATGTAAAATGTCACACTTAAATTCATAGTCGATAGAACTGAATCATGTAGGATGTAAAATGTCACACTTAAATTCAAAGTCGATAGAACTGAATCATGTAGGATGTAAAATGTCACACTTAAATTCATAGTCGATAGAACTGAATCATGTAGGATGTAAAATGTCACACTTAAATTCATAGTCGATAGAACTGAATCATGTAGGATGTAAAATGTCACTCTTAAATTCATAGTCGATAGAACTGAATCATGTAGGATGTAAAATGTCACACTTAAATTCATAGTCGATAGAACTGAATCATGTAGGATGTAAAATGTCACACTTAAATTCATAGTCGATAGAACTGAATCATGTAGGATGTAAAATGTCACACTTAAATTCAAAGTCGATAGAACTGAATCATGTAGGAAGTAAAATGTCACACTTAAATTCATAGTCGATAGAACTGAATCATGTAGGATGTAAAATGTCACACTTAAATTCAAAGTTAAGTGGCAATGCCATTCAGAACGAACATGGGATCCTAGATATAATAATATACCCGAGCATTCAAGATGTTCATGTCACTGGACATGGGCAGGGTGAAAACGTAAAAAGCCACTTAAACACAAGCAGATGAACTGATTGGCGTTCTGAAAACTCTCGCTTTTGTTTGTGTATAAACTATAAAATATTTGAAACTTGTCTAGACTAAATACTCTGTATATCAGTCCTAGACATTAATTAAGTTCAACTACATTTTTAATAATCTAAACCCTGTTCCGTGTGCAGATCTTTGATAAAATCTCGTCATTTAAATTAACGTTGTCGCTAAGTTCACTTTTTGAACTGAATTGAACTTTTTTTTATTGTCAAATTACTAGTTATTATGGTTCATTGAAACTGAATACTTCAGCGGTAATTACCACGAATCACCCAAACCCCTGCTTTCTGTGTGGTCACTTAAGTGTAACATTTAACCGGGGTTAATTTGATTCTCAAATGATAACGGAAGCGACTCATTCTTTCCTATTTCTCGGGAATAAAAGCAATATAAATTTAATTCTCATGAAACGCTGAGAACTTTTGGTCAAATCAGTTCATTTTAGGATTTATAAGATTTTATGAACCCGGAAAACCCACAAATATAGAGACTATTAAAGTAACACTTTACATTCTCTTTTGCCTGTACATTTGTTTCTCATATTGCTTGTAAGCGTTCGAGACATTTTACATGACTTTTATAAGCAGTATTATACAATAAAATATCAATATTCATGGACACATTAATTCAAGTGCAATAGAATGTGCAGTTTATGAGCAATATTACAGGTGTGGACTTTACTAGTTTCATTCAGTTATTGCGAATTATTCATGGATTTGCCTGCCAATGAACACTTATGATTCATATTATTTTATACAAGAATTAATTTTGGCTGGTGTACACGAGTTTTTTTTTTATGTGATACAGGTTTGCGGAGTCAAAAGGCTCTTGTTTGTAGGTCATCATATCGGTTTATTTATGATTACACTTGTCTGCAGACATTTTCCGAGATAAGGTTTCTTATGCAGCTAATCATAAAATAAATATACATTTATTATCGAGACATTCCAATTTACCTCTGAAAGCGCAATGTAACAAAGGGAAAATATTTCTTTCACTAAACCTTAAAACAATTAAATAGTCATAACGCAACAAGTTTCATTAGGGGTCATTGGGCCATTGTTGTCTACCGCTGTAAATCATGCCCAAAATGGTTTATAGCTTGTCTGTAATTAGGCGAGTATCTCGGTTTGAACATTAATGTCATATCTTAAACCAGTTATATAATGATATACGACATATATATATATATATATATATATATATATATATATATATATATATATATATATATACCAAAATTGGCGGTAATTTATTACATACATTTTTACTGCATAAAATGGGACTTTGACATTACTTACGCCTTACGAGCAAATCTTGCTTTATTGCTAAATGTCAACATTTTTCACTGTTATAAAGTGATTCATTTTACCATTTTCAGCCATTGGCTATTTGTTAATAAATATTCAAGGTTATAGCCTGCCGAATAAGGCTGCGACATTTATACATGCAAACGGCTTTGTTTACTATACTGCTTGTAAACGGGAACAAAATCGGTAACGTGTATACGGACATGCATCTGGCTGTCATTGACGCTGGAAGTACCCATTCCAGTTAAATTCTATCGTTCCTCATCTATGCTAAAACTACGGTTTATTAAGATATTTATGTTAATTCTTTTCCTAAAGAATGGATGATTTTCACATCGAATATGGCATCGCTAAGAAAAACCGAAGTTAACGAGAATCGACTACACCGCACATTGCATAACAGGTTGATTTTCTGATCTTGCTGACAAAACAAAAATCGTTAAAACTTCATTATTTACCTTTTAACGACAAGGTCGTTAATAGAACCTTTGATGAGTAACATTTTATTTTAAAGAAACAAACTTTCAAGATTGTAAGCTACTTCAATTTCTTATTGATCGTAGATCCTGCAAAAGCAGTGTATTACGTCCGGTTGTATTATCGATATTTTTCATCATGAAGATATATGTAGAAATGCGAAACATTATCACGACTATCCTGGGGTTGTTGTACCTAAATTGTCAGATATATTCAACAAAGACCTGTCTTAAGAACTTAACCAAGTCGTAATAAAAGGTAAGAGGTGTACAGTAGTCAAATAATTTCAAGCTGAGCCAGGTGCAGCATGCACATTCTCAATGATTTTACGTATAAATAGCCGTCGTCAAAAATGGGTAGAAACGTTGAGTTTTTAAACGTTTCGATTAAACGGCATCGTTTTGATTATTTACACCGTGTACACCTTAATAAATGTTGTTAAACATTTCGGCCTTTTTGCCAAATATCGTGGAAGATGGTCACGTGACGGTTTTCCCCATCTATGAAAACAGAAAGCGATGTATACAATGTGGCTGGGAATGGATTAATCCTATTACAGTGGCGTACTAAGGGTAAATGGCGCCCGGGGCAACGATGATGGCCCAAAGGGCCAGAATAATAGGGCCGAATTTGTATCAGCTGTTTTGTCTCCCCAAGACCTCTGGCGCCCGGGGCAACCGCCCCGTCATCCCCCCTCCCCGTTAGTACGCTACAGCCCTACTATAATTGATAGGGGGGTGGGGGTGAATTATATGATATCTATTAGATCCTATCCTGCATCCGTTTGCTTTACCACCTTAAGCAAAAACTTTCAGCGTCTACGCATTATCAGATATAACAAATGAAATATAAATAAACAGTGTTCATGTGGTTGCAGCTCACTGAGAATCACGTGATGTTACGGTCAATCTTTCCCAGAGTTCAAAGCGCTACGATACATCTCGACAAAAACTGATGCCATATTTTATGTCATAATTGTATGTCATAATGTAATGATCAAGTTATTTAGAGCTGCGCAGTAAGCGTTAATTATACAAATGCGACTACCTTCCGCAAAAGTATTAATTTGAAGAAAAAAAGATTATTCTCCCGCGTTTCAGAAGCGACGATCATTAAGACAATGAAATATATATTCTGTTACGCGTCAAAGACAAGGAAAACATAGTAAAGATAAACAGACAAACACAAGCACGCATGCGCAGGGACATAACAAGAAGGGTGATATTTTTATATCATTTTCTTGGTGTCGGCATATGAGTGTAGCCATAATGACAATATGTGCTTAATGATTTCAAGATATTTTATTGCCAAATCAGTAATATAAGTCAAAGGGGTTGGATGCAGGTTCTACGAACTTAGAATTGTATTTCACAGATAATACACACAATAAATTAAACAGGCATAAAACACAAACCAATATAACTGACCAAAATGTTGTAACATCAGTAAGTGAATGGATCAGGAAACATGTGCAGGTGGAAATATAGTGATGGTGATATCTCATAATAAATAAAGCATAAAGTCACGCTTTTCTCTACTGGTTGGCTTTCAGTTATCGTGATTGTCCGCGCATGTCCACGTTGCAGTCAGATTTTTGTTCACGTGAGCGTCTGCTACAAGAAGATAGTTAATATAGTATGCAACTCTAATATAGCATCTCTCAAACACACCTTAAAAATGTTAAGTAACACCTTGGGTCACACGCGGGGGTGGAGGGGGGGGGGCATAACTACATTTGGGAAAATGTTGCATTGTGCCTGTAAAATCACCGTCTTTTATATGTAAACATAATTATTTGACGACGAATATGATATATTCTCCAACCATAATGTGAAAAATTTTCAATCAAGGGAAGTGAACACAAATATCAGATTGACTACTAAGCCATGCGGTTTTGTCTCCCTTACATACCAAGCAAAAGTGCGCATTTCAGCTACGGAGGTGTGATTGTAATTTTCTTTAAATGTATGATGATATCTGGAATGTATTATATATGTAATTTATGTTTATTATGTCGTCACTTTTATCCTGCTCATTTAAATAAAAAGTTGTTTATCGAAATAATGAACAAATTCTCAAATCATAAGTGGTGTTAAGACAAAATAATAATAATAATAATATTAATAATAATAATAATGAGGACTTTGTACAGTGCCTAATCTTTAGAAGCTCTACGCGCTTTACAACATTAGATAACACATAAAAACATATATAAAGACATGATTACAAAAACAAAAACCATGAAATTAGAAAACAAAAACATGATGAAAATAATTAAGGTAAGGAAACATTATTAAGTCCTTAAGTCTGTTCTTGCAGTTGAAATAGGTGAGTTTTAAGAGCACTCTTGAATGAGATCACAGTATCCTTGTGTCTAAGTTCAATGGGCAATTCGATCCACGTAGCTGGGCTCTGATATGCAAAAGAACTTTGTCCGTATGACTTCGTTTTGATATTGGGAATATTGAGAATACGGGTGTCAGAAGAGGAGCGTAAGTATCATGCTGGGGTGTACACATGGGTGAGGTCAGATAGGTATTTTGTAATGGAGCCAGTCAAAGAAATTTAGCATAGAGAACAAATTTTGTGTTTGACTCTGGATCGAATGGGTAGCCAGTGTAGGGTACAGAGGAGGGGGAAGGTGTGATCGGTTCTGCTACTCTAAGGATGATCAGAGCAGCTGTGTTTTTAACTTTTTGAAGTTTCTGTAGTAGATACTGAGACTAACCAGATAGAAGTGAATTACAATAGTCCAGTCTTGAAAGTACTAAGGAACACACAAGTGTTTTAGTGGCATCAACTGAAAGAAATTTGCGAAAGGAACTGATGCGTCTCAGCTCCAGATATGCAGCCTTGCATATGTTCATGACATGTAGGTGTAATAAGAGAGTAGTGTCGACAGTGACACCTAGGTTTCGTACTGAATGTTTGAATGTTGGTGTTGCTTATACTTATTGTTTGAGGTAAGGGATAGGAATGAGAAAGTCTTTGAGTGGTGATCAGAATGGCTTCAATTTTATCATCATTCATCTGCAGCTTGTTACATGTCATCCATGACTTCACATTGGAAATGCACCCCTCTACGCATTGGATGGTAGCATCAACTTCAGTTAGGTGGCTAGATTTGTAAATTTGGATGTCATCAGCGTACAATTGGTGAGACACCTGATGACGATCTATGACACTTGAGAGCGGCCGAGTGTATAGAATGAAGAGAATGGGTCCAAGAACAGAACCCTGTGGAACACCAAAACAGATCAACTGGGCTGGAATGTTTTCCATTTACGGACACAATTTGTGTCCTGTTGACTAAGTAGGACTTGAACCATAGTAAGGCTGTATCGTGAATGCCAAATACATGCTGGAGACGGTGAAGTAATATATCATGGTCCAATGTGTCAAATGTTGCTGACAAGTCAAGGAGGGTGAGGACTGTAATCGTTTCACTATATAAAGCAGAGAGAAGGTGGTTAACTACTTTCAGAAGGGTAGTTTCGGCACGGTGACGAGGGCGATATGCAGAATGTACATTGCTAAAAAGACTATTTGAATTCAGATGAGATACAAGTTGGGATACAACAACTTTTTCTAAGATTTTTTACATGAATGGGAGGTTAGAAGCTGGGCGGTTGTTCTTTAAATTTTTATGGTCGAGCGTCGGTTTATTCAACAGAGGCTTTACAATGGCAGTTTTGAAAAATGATGGAAATTTCCCTGATAAGAGAGAAGTATTAATAACATCGTTAGTGAAGGCAATATTGGATCTAAGCACTCAAGTAGCAGTGATGTCGGAATCGGATCAAGTTCACATGACTTTGGGGCATTCTAATAAGTCCATAGAGACAGGCTCAAATGCCGTTAAAGGTCGCCGTAAAATCAATGTTACTTTTAAAATCATTATACAGTGACATTATTTTCGTACTGAAAAGTGGGTGAATTCGCGGACTATCTATTGCCAAACTTCGTGAAGGAAGCAAACAAAGACAAGACTAAAAAATAGGGTATAAACCAATTTTTTCTTCTGTGGAGATAATCGTCATATATTGTGTTGAACGGAATTCCCAACCCTTTGTATTTTGTTACTGCACTGTTCGCTGTTACTTCCCTTAAGGTAAATAATTATAGATACAATATATAATACATTTCGACTCTGCACAACGTAAAGTCTTATTGGTTACTGGGGAAAATCATAGCTCATCATTATTGTTGGTTAGTTGGGGTCTTAGACCCCCGAATTGCCAGAGACTAGAACTTCTCTTATAATATCCTAATTGCACAGATCATATAATAAAAGTGTAAATTGAATACATTGAGTCAGTGTTAATCCCTCCCCCACCTCCCAGTGTTTAGTTAGTATCGGACATCGCCGAACACAAAATAGACATATGTTTTCATTGGCGACAGACCAGTGCTGGATAAAAAATGAAACGTACCTGCTCAGGTAACAATTTAACGACAGGTGCTAACAGTATATCATGTGCACCTTTTTGACTCCCTTGTAATTTGTTATTTTTCCCCCCGTTTGCGATACCTAAGATAACTGTATAGACAAAAGAATGATCATTTCCTTTCCATATAGCTATTACTATTCTTCTATTTCACGGGGGGAGGGATGAATTAGCAATGGCGGTTATTTCTTTATATGCTGTGGACAGACCATACGACTCCTTACTGTATTATTTCCTGCAAGAGATAAATTTAAAATTAACATATATCAGTTGTTTTCCAGTAATGGCAAAAGTACAAACATAACCAAAAGAATGAAAATTTGAAACCCGCCTCAAACGTGAGAATCAGATAAAGACAAACACAATCTCGTGTATAAAATTTGACACTGCGGGTGAATTCTATCATGTTCTATTATTTGATCTTGGAATAAAATTAACCTAGATAATTGTCATTGTCCGGCATTGATAAAGATTGTACACTTTTATTTTTTGTATATTTCTATTTTTAAAAATTATCTTTTTGTGGATACTTAAATTCGTGGAAGTGTTTGTTGTCTTTACCGAAAAACAAGCTTTGGCTGGGTCTTGAAATTCAGGATTTGAAGCGACCATGAAATCCACAAAAATTGGTTCACCACGAAAACAATGGATTCACAATTTTCGTTTTCTGTGCTCCATAAACCTCATCTTGCACCTTTCTGTCATAGTTGTATAATAATGAAGTAAATAATAAACATATTTCATATTTATTTACCCAAACGCTCTCTTTCTTTGTACTAAAAAAAATTGAAAAATTACTTGCTGGCAATACAAACTATAAATCTGGAAATGAATATTTCATGTATATTAACTGAAGCGATTTTATAATATTAGACCCTAAAATCAACCTAAATTAAAGCGGTGTTCCTTCTTGCTTTTTTCCAACGTATACGTCTGCAGGTATCGTTACGTAATTTTGACCGGGTGAAAAGAGCACAAGAAATGGAAGACCATAAAAAACTGGGTTTCATATTTCCTTTTATGGAAATGTTGTTCTAAATTTTTATATAATGCAATTTATTTCATTCGTATTACAATCAAACAGGGCGTGGATGTAAAAAAGATAGTTTTACAGTAGAAGACTGTTTCAAGATGGCAGCCACCACCGTTAGTGTAAATTATTTATAAAATGCATTTGTTTATTCGCATTACGTGGATGTGTAAAGTATGTAGATATCGTTACAGTGCCAAGATAGCAGCCACCACCGTTGTTTTAAATTGTTCATTAAATGTAATTTAATTCGCATTAGGTGCGAACAGCATGGATGTACCAATGATGTAAATGTTTTACAGCAGAAGACAGTGTTAAGATGGCATCTACCACAGTTCGCGTACAGTATATGTACTACTTCTGTTCAAGTAAAGTACTGCATTACAATGTCGTCTTGTAATTGAGATTTCATAGTAATTATTAACTCTAACTGTTGGATCTTATCAAAAGTAAAGAAAATAGTCAGTTTTGTAATTTGAAAGGTGTAATTTTGTATTCGAAGTCAGCATAATATGATGATTGTTTTCAAGGTGTAATTTCCAAGTGTTCAAATATACCTCCTTTTGCCGTATTGAATTCATCTAAGGAGGAAAACCAATTTTGTTTTGTTCATTTGAAAGCTACATTCATTCACAAAATTGATTTTAACTAAAATACTAAAATAGTTTCCTCCGTTATGAAAACTGAATTATAATTTGGCTGTTATTATCCGTTTCCGAGAAAGTGCGTGATACACATAAATCATGTAAGGGAAAAACGAAATTTGCTAGCGTTTATTTATCTTTTTTATGGCAGACTTCTTGTGGGACTTACCTCCACGAAGGAAGGAAAATAAAAATACTTTGTTAGGCTGATCATCCACTTTCACCTCTACACTCCTACCTTCCCACTCTAGCGTGCACTGTTCGCCAAATCGACCTTTTTCGCAAATACCCAAGCCGTCTTTCGAGTTTTGAGACATTTTGATATCTTGCGAGAGAGAGAGAGAGAGAGAGAGAGAGAGAGAGAGAGAGAGAGAGAGAGAGAGAAAGAGAGAGAGAGAGAGATAGAGAGAGAGAGAGATATGTTGTGGAAGTGTGCTTATGGCCTAGTGGGTTGGGGTGCTGGTGCATGAGAGCTCGGCGATAGGTAGTTACTCGCAACACAGGTTCGATTCCTGCTCGAAACGAATTATAACCCTCTTAATTCTTTGATTACACTGGTCTACAGTCAAAATGCTTCCGCAATAAATGTTGTCAAGCATTACTAATTCTGGGTCACTGAGAACGAAAATGATGCTTACAATTATTGATTGGCTCTAGTTTTAAAGATAAGGTGTAATTTCCAAGTGTTCAAATATACCTCCTTTTGCCGTATTGAATTCATCTAAGGAGGAAAACCAATTTTGTTTTGTTCATTTGAAAGCTACATTCATTCACAAAATTGATTTTAACTAAAATACTAAAATAGTTTCCTCCGTTATGAAAACTGAATTATAATTTGGCTGTTATTATCCGTTTCCGAGAAAGTGCGTGATACACATAAATCATGTAAGGGAAAAACGAAATTTGCTAGCGTTTATTTATCTTTTTTATGGCAGACTTCTTGTGGGACTTACCTCCACGAAGGAAGGAAAATAAAAATACTTTGTTAGGCTGATCATCCACTTTCACCTCTACACTCCTACCTTCCCACTCTAGCGTGCACTGTTCGCCAAATCGACCTTTTTCGCAAATACCCAAGCCGTCTTTCGAGTTTTGAGACATTTTGATATCTTGCGAGAGAGAGAGAGAGAGAGAGAGAGAGAGAGAGAGAGAGAGAGAGAGAGAGATAGAGAGAGAGAGAGATATGTTGTGGAAGTGTGCTTATGGCCTAGTGGGTTGGGGTGCTGGTGCATGAGAGCTCGGCGATAGGTAGTTACTCGCAACACAGGTTCGATTCCTGCTCGGAACGAATTATAACCCTCTTAATTCTTTGATTACACTGGTCTACAGTCAAAATGCTTCCGCCATAAATGTTGTCAAACATTACTAATTCTGGGTCACTGAGAACGAAAATGATGCTTAAAATTATTGATTGGCTCTAGTTTTAAAGATATTATACTGGGTCAGTATATACGACCATTGACTTGGGAATGGCGGAGGATAAGTGAGTTATAAAGGGAAGGGATCTCAATTTAAACCAAAAATGACTAATATACATCTTTGACTGGATCTATAAATACATCTATGACTGGGTTTGGACAGTACTTGCTTTTTAGGCAAAACAACGAATGATGCAATCTGAAGCTGGTATTGCGTCATACATGATATAAATTGCATCATGTTATTCCTAGAAGTCATGGATGATGCAATCATAACTAAACTTACATCACTCTGCTAAAGAAATTGCCCTATATCAGCTCTACAAATCATACAGTGTCGTGCTCTCTTGTTTGTCAGTGTTTGATTTTGCAAAGGAACACATTTCTGTTTAGCCAAAGTGAGCAGAGATGCCTCGTACTTGTGTGAACACTGTAGATAACTTCTGCTATGTTTGTGGTGAAGTGACTTTTGCATCACAAAAGCGCAGTATAACCACTATGGTTTAGAAAGCCTATCACCTTTATTTTGGCTGCAAAACTGGAGATCAGGACAAGAGGTGGGCCCCACACATATGCTGCAACACTTGTGCAACAAATCTTTGCCAGTGGTTGAACAGGAAAAGGAAATCTATGCCTTTTGCAGTGCCAATGATTTGGAGAGAGCCAACAGATCATATCAGCAATTGTTACTTCTGCATGGTGCCTCCAGTTGGGAAAGGTGTGTCAAAGAAGAAAAAGTGGACTGTGCATTATCCAAACATTCCGTCAGCTATACGCCCAGTACCCCACGGAGAAGGACTGCCGGTTCCTGATGCACCAGAATCATTCTCACTTGAGTCAGACGAGGAAGAGGAAGTGGATGAAACTTCTACTCCTGAACTATCAATGTCACATGACCCATATTTGTTCCCATCCTCCTCTTCTGAACCAAACCTCATAACACAAGGTGAACTGAATGACATTGTCAGGGATTTGGAACTACTTAAGAGTAAGGCAGAGCTGTTGGGCTCCAGACTACAGCAGTGGAATCTCCTGGCAGGTGATGTTAGGGTTTCCATGTTCCGCGACCGTCAAAAGGATCTTGTCCCATTCTTCTTCATGGAAGGTGATCTTGTAGCCTGCAACAACATCGATGGTGTGATGGCAGCCCTCAACATCGTTCATGATCCAGATGAGTGGAGACCGTTCATTGATTCATCGAAGACGAGTCTTAACGCTGTTTTGCTGCCTAATGGCAGTGTTTTGCAATCAATTCCAGTTGGTCATGCAGTCCATATGAAGGAAACCAATGAAAACACGAAACAACTTTTGAGGTGCATAAACTATGACCAATATCAGTGGCAGCTTTGTGGCGATTTCAAGGTTCTTGCTCTCTTGCTTGGTCTGCAGACTGGATACACAAAGTACTGCTGTTTACTCTGCGAATGGGATAGTCGTACGAGAGATTCCCCCTACATAAAGAGAGATTGGCCACTCCGACAGTTATTGGAGCCTGGGATGAAAAGTATTCAGCATCCATCACTTGTTGAATCAAGGAAGATTATGTTACCACCTTTGCACATCAAGCTGGGTCTGATGAAGAACTTTGTCAAGGCCATGGAGAAAACATAAGCAGCTTTCAAGTACCTCCGTGGAAATTTTCCAAGGTTAAGTGAAGCTAAGATAAAGGAAGGTGTCTTTGTTGGTCCTCAGATTCGTGAACTTCTTCGAGATAATGCATTTCACTATGCACTGCGTGGCAAGGAAAAGACAGCATGGAAAGCCTTCCAGTTGGTGGCAACAAATTTTCTCGGAAACAACGAGGCAAACAACTACAGGGAGTTGGTGGGAAACCTCCTCAAGGCATACAAAAGCCTTGGTTGCAACATGTCACTAAAGATATATTTTTTGCACTCTCATCTAGATTGTTTTCCACCGAACCGCGGAGCAGTGAGCGACGAGCACGGTGAGCGATTTCACCAGGACATTGCAACAATGGAGAAACGCTATCGTAAACACATGAAAAGACCTAGGTTTACAATTTATGATTAAAACTCTACTATGTACACAATATACATAGACGTAAAATGTAAAAACTTAAATATCTTGGAAACAGTAGACAATCAGTTGTTTTAATTGTCATATTTTAATTCAGCACATCAAAATCCCTAATAAATAGCACATTTTATCTCTGAAGCAGACGACTTCGAAAAAACTGTAGACCAGTTTTTATATAGTGTCAAAATTAACCCAATTAGTAGCTATTCTCTCTCTCTCTCTCTCTCTCTCTATATATACATATATATATATATATATATATATATATATATATATATATATACACACATATATATATATATACATATATATATATATATATTGAGAGAGAGTGATAGATAGATAGATAGATAGATAGATAGACAGACAAACAAACAGACATAGATAGATAGATAGATAGATAGATAGATAGATAGATAGATAGATAGATAGATAGATAGATAGATAGATAGATATAGATATCAGGGTTCTACAAATCCACTTGCTTGACGCCCAATAGTTTGTTTTGGCATGGGAATGACCTGAATGTTTGTGAGGGTCGAAATCGATCACTAATAGTCCCGACCATTATATTAGTTGGAGAGCCAGCATTTCTGGGCACTGGAAGTTTTCGATTGCATAACTAAAGACAAAAAATAGTTACATTTTTGAGCCACAGTGCGTTCTTCAGACACGTTTTTCAGTCCCCCAAATAAATTCTGCCTAGAAAATTTGGCGGCAACTTCTCTACTCCAGCTACAATCAACCCACACTTGCCATTGAGAACATGGTGAAGGAAATGCAAATTACTTTTGAATGTTCTAAATGAAATGAAAAGCTTCATGCACCATTTTCAACTTCAAAATCAGAAAATGTGAAGGATCTTCAACAAACTTGTAGCAACCAAAGTAGAAAGTTTAATTAGAGAGGACTGAAGAAACTTTACGTTGCGTGAAAGTATCAAAAACTGAAGGGACTGTGTACATATTATTAAGGAATTTTTACATCGAAAGTTGGAAGGGAAACCTGTTTGCTTTAAATAGATCCGATAAAGGTATGGACTTTCTGTTAATTATAAAATTGTAAGTTACATAATGGCAAAGATTTAGTTTTGAGGAAAAAGTAACCGATTTTTGTTATCGGCTGGCGGCGAATGTAAACGTTGATGCATGTTTATTATCTCAGAGACACTCCAAAATAGATCAATAGAACCAATATAGAGCATATGCAGCTTTGATAAAGATTAGATTGAGTATTTATCTGTATAGTGCACGATTTGCATGTTATCTTCAATACCAATTAGTGGTGATTATGTTTTGTGCACCTGTGGTTTAGAATCCATCTAAATTACTCTTTTCAATATATTAAATCTATTCATCTGCTTCTGATTAGAGGTAAACACTAGACATGAGCTAGTTTGTTTATTTTTCTCCAACTGCGCGAGTGGCAACAACGCACGTACCAGCATTTACATTCGGCAGAAGTCTGGACAAACAGTAGATTAAATTTTTCATATCATCTAAGCACTAGAACTTTGTTACAGTGCACTTTACAAGTATGTAATTAGCATACCTGCCAACCATTCCGAATCATTTCGATTATCAAACCATTGCACCAAACTCCAAATATGAAACCAGAAATTAAATGGAAACAAAATAAAGAAATGATCATTCAATGCGTTAATGTTCATGGGCGCAGCCATATTTACCGTCGAATCTCGCTTTTGCTCGCTTGAAACGATATGTGGTGGATGTCATGCGACTTCCGGTTTATCTTGCTCATGAGCTGCAGAAAGATAATTTACCATGTGTTTGACATAAATAACGTTCTGATAATTATGTAGTAGGCAAATAATGAAACAAATAGAACACTTCAGGCGAAGACCTAGAAGGGTGTCAAGGCTAAGTTAAGCAGAAATATCGCGATGAATATGCTAATACGTTTCCGGATGTCGTAAGCAGTTCTCAACAGCAGCGAGTTACGCTTTTCGCAAGATTTGTAGGATGAATATATAGCCATTTGCTGTGGTGGAGTAACTGATGTAAGGACACATTTGAGCTCCAAGATAACACTTAGCCTACAGAAAGGCGGTACAGAGTAATGAGAACACTTCTTTGTACACACACACACACACACACACACACACACACACACACACAGAGGCCTGCATTCCGATTCGGCATTTATGAATTTGCACAAAGCTGTAATCTGATTAAAGTCGAGATCTACTTATAATAAGTAAACCTGACAGGCTCAGATCAATATTCATGTTCTGAATGATGTTTTTCACTTAAATAAATGTGAAAACTGTAACTAAATAGATGAATCGAAAGGCCAGCAGAAAATGAGATCGGACCGGTGTCCGTCAGATTCCCGTTATGTCAAAGATTTCAGTTTAAATCAGATTGCACAAAGGCGATAACTGTACGTGATGTGGTGTGTGTGCGTGCGTGTGTGTGTGTGTGTGTGTGTGTGTGTGTGTGTGTGTGTGTGTGTGTGTGTGTGTGATTACTCGTACAATAGGAACAGAGGCCATAATCGGAAGTTGAATGAACAATAATAGTATAACTACATTAGTACAACAGTCATGTTATGTGAGCTACAAATAAAATGCTTAAAGCAGACAACAATCAACACGAATACACACCCTCGTACTGTGAGCAGCATGCACTCGCACTCGTATCGTATGTTTCAATATGAAACATACAACATGAAACATAGAACATAAAACATACGACACGAGTGCGAGTGAATGCAGCTCACAGTGTTTTATCAGTAAATCACCTAATACTAGAGATATTCCAGTAACTCATATGGGCTTTATTGATTTGACATTTAATTTTATTTATAAATGCGTGTATCTCTCAACTTTATCTCCTTTAGCTGATGCGCAAATAACGTGCAACAAAACTATGGCATTACCAGGATACAAAAACGTCACACTTGAATGCACGAGGAGCGGCAGCGGTGTTGCAAACTGCACTCGCAAAGAGGTCACTTGGTTGAGTAAAAATGGAAGTTTCAATATTGGATCTGGAGAGCTACGGACTTACGGTCCCCTCGGTACAATGGATGCCAAATGTAAAGTAAGTGTTCTTTTTTATATTATTGTAATAAGAAAAACACATGGACAGTAATTTTAGTTTCGGTCAAGCCACAGCTTTGATTTTAAATGTTAAGTTGGCTTTGTATTGCCATCTAGTGTCTTGGGTTTTGTCACGTGATCCCGCATGTTGGGTATATATATATATATATATATATATATATATATATATATATATATATATATATATATATATATATATATATATATATATACGGGCCAATTGTGGTTGTGAGGGTGGTGTAGCGTGGAGTGATGATGTATGGAATAAGCAACAGCTAAAGATAAGATGTGCCCTTGGAGTAAAGTAGTACAAGCCACCTAGCCTGAGCAATAACATTTGGCCATAGATCGCCAAACAGGTTAATGCAGAATTAAGGATCTCGAAAGGTTAAGGATTAGGGAGCTTCAAGGTCCGTTAAGAAAACACGGAGATTTTGATAGCCAGTATCTAACAAAAATAATGTTTAAGATACGTTTCTCTCATTACTTCACCTCTGTTCATCTCTGGGGACTCGAGTGGCCGAGTGGTCTAAAGCGCTTGCCTTAACAGATCACTGGCATCTCACCTCTGTCCGCGTGGGTTCGAGTCTCGGCTCGGCCAACGTGGGTATGTGAGAAAGCTTGCCAGTAGCTTCCCGTGGGTTGGTGGGTTCTTCCACCACCAGATATACTGGCCGCCATGTGCTGAATAATGACGTTAAACCCGCAAAACCAAACGAAACCTGTTCGTCTCTGTCTATCTTGAAGGAACAACGATTATGACCATGATCAGTAGGCAACCAAGACCACGACCCAGTCAACGACCCAGACCACGATCAGTCGACGACTATGATCACGACCAGTCGACGACTCAGACCACTATCAGTCGACGACTCCGATCACGACCAGTTGACGACTCAGACCACGATCAGTCGACGACTCAGAATACGATCCATTCAGCACCACAGAATACGATCAAGTCGGCGACACAGAACACTATCTGGTCGGCGACTCGCGGCAAGATATAGTTAGAAGGTTTAATCTACCATATTGTATAATTGTAAATAGTTATTATACTTAATTCTAAAGGTTGCTACTTGTATAAAGTTTTTATCTATTAACCGTTGCTCTATAGAGTAAGTAGTCTTGCAAACAGTGTATATACTTCCATTTCATGTTATATGTTTTACATATCTTTCGGAATGTTTTAGGTGTTAACTGCAATATTTGTTCCTGTTATGTTATTTCTGTATAGCTTATTACCACGGGGTCAAAGCTAAAGGCAGAATGTTAACAATTATATCCTCTTCACAATCGTTAGCAAATTGTGTTCGATCCCCGTTACTTGTTCCTTGGATTACCCAATAACCTCTCTGCAACAGATTTTGGGATCTGTTATCAATAGGTCAAGAGATAGATATTGGTCTAACTAATCTTCAATATAGTATTATAAATGGTACTTTCTTAATAGGACCATTCTTAATTATTGACCTGTTAGCACGTTAAAAAGAAATTTAAAATTGAAAAATTTAAAAAAAAAAATACTATTGCATTTCAGTTCGAGTCTTGTTAAACAGTTTTCCTTTGCCAAAAGATTGCCAGACGTTCTTGATAATCTATTGTGCGGGCAATCCAAAATGTCCAGAATGTGTACCGCTATATGTATTTATGCCCGGGGATGTTAATTGGTGGATAAATTCATTTTGTGTTTTGCAACAGCAGTCCTTACAAAATCAACTAAGTGAGTTTAATCCTACAGTCTTATCCCCTTACTATTACGTATCTATTAGATGTATTTATGATCATCTTATCCTTATTAAAATTACATTTGTTAATTATCTATTGCTCCGTTTATGCCTTATTAAAAATTCCTGAAAGAAATCTTGTGGCATGTCGAAATGGAGTAAATATTTTCTATAGAGGTCTTTGTTAGAACAGTGTTTAGCTATTCCAAAACAGCATATATTTTTACATCTGCCAGTTTAACCTTATAATGCATAACGAGCCCAATTAAGTTTCGTATGTTTCCTTCATTTTTCTACATTTAAAAAAATGAAATCAAGTGTACTAGTCATAAGTTCATATGCACCAAGACTATCCAACTTTGTTACATACTAACTTGGACACAACATATAAAGTCATCATCCTAGGTTATGTTGCATTTTCTATAAATAGTTGCATTTTAATTAAATCACTGCATTTTTTAGTGCAGGTGATCTTTTCGGAACAGTCATAATCACACCTGTTTGCTTTATTATTCTACGCAAAAGCCAAGAGGATGAACTCAATAAACATCTTATTTTCTGCTTATATTCTAGTGCTG
Source organism: Margaritifera margaritifera (assembly GCA_029931535.1). NCBI lineage: Eukaryota > Metazoa > Mollusca > Bivalvia > Unionida > Margaritiferidae > Margaritifera > Margaritifera margaritifera. The sequence continues at coordinate 249,298 of JAQPZY010001088.1, forward strand.
ATTATGTTTTAATGCAAGTAATATTTTTCACTGGTTAGCATATCTCCAGGAAATATCAGATATACAAAAGATATTAATGATATTCTTTGGGACTACAATAGGATGCAATAACGGTTGATTGGCTCAATTGGTGTAGTGATACCTTGAAGAGATGACAAAAATTGCACATATTTCATAAATTTGCTTTATCTATATTTGAAGCAATACTGAAACATAACTGCAAAGTTTTGTTGCATTTGCTCCATTGTAGTTTTGCTTCAGAGTACAATTTTATGTGACAAGACTTCGGTCTCTATGGAATGTTGTGTGTAATTCCATAGGTGACAAATGTAAGGTCCAAACACAAGGACTCACTTTCCATATATAGTACATCAAAAATGAAGCTTTCTAGATATTTTTGGGCAAGTTCGAATACATTTTCTGCAAATAAATCATTTCATTTTTAGAGACCAATTTTATTAAATTTTTTTGGTCATCTGTAAATATTTATATTTTAAAAAAATGAACAAAAGGTCTGAATTTTGGCCAAAATCTCCAGCCAGGTTGTAGCTTTGGAAGTAAAATGCCTCTAAAAGGTTCAAAATGGTACTTCTTCTCTCTCGATATCTTCTATCCCTATCTCTCAAAAAAATGGATCTGGAGAAAGCATATCACTTGTGTGTACCAAGGGTGAAATATGAGAAACGTTGAGATCTATGGGCCATTTCTGGAAATATAAAACTGCATAGATATTTGTTGCCTTTTTTTTTACACACTTTGGAATTAAAACGAGTGTCATAATCTCATTTGTATGTTAATTTCCAATCAGTAGATATTAGTGGATATCTAAACTGTTGAGAATGGTGAATTTTAAAATTTGATGCATTTAGAACAAAAGAAAAAGTATATACCTCACAATTGACCAGACCAGGAGCCCAGTATATGTCTTATCATACGTGTGTCATCATGAATGGACAATTCAGACTCTTTTCTATGGAAAATTGTCAAGAAATGTCAGAGTTCTTAATTTGTGTCAAGACAGAAAAAGCATTACTCCAGTTATGTTTGCAGTGTCTAAATAAATTACTATAGTTCCATGACATTGGAAGAACCGAACCACCCGCATGTATCCCATTCACAATGTACCAGTACCCCAAGGGTGTAAAAAAACACATTCGAGTAACAAGTAAGTTTTGTTTGCATGCAAGTAAAGTTTCAAATAAACTCAAATCTATGCAGCCTTGTGACAAATTAGTGTTAATATTAGGTGCATTTTTATTTTAAGAAAAGCAATCTTGTCTAAATCTGATGCTTTTCACTATTAAAAATAAAGAAAGCTATATTTTTAAGCTTTGTAATCCTCAAATACGCACCAAATAACTGATTTATTTACTTATTTCATTTGTATGCATACACTAATTAGGTATGAAGAAAAACCTGAAACTTCTGTCATTCTAGCTTTATTCTAAATTAAGTTATAACCATAGCCCCTTTATCCTCTCCCACTGGATCGGCCCCTGTTAACTACCCTCAAATAGTAGGTACTTATCGGTGATCGTAAGTACCATTGACTAGTTTTGCAAGCCACGTGTGAGTCGCCCCAACATTTCTCCAGCTGCACCTGTCTATCAATATTTCTTGAAAGAATAACTGAATAGAAACAAGAAATCAGTGACAAGAGATGTTAACTCGACAGAAGACTGTGTGAGAACGAGATTTGATGCCTTAATCCTACTGATATAGTGCGACATTGACCTTGACCTTTAGGATCGTGCATACTAAAATACCACTATTACATGTTTGCTCAAACCCCTGAATTCCATCCATAGAATACGATAGAATTTTGAAACACAACCCGTCGACGTCATCGTTATTAAAAAGTAAAAGTAGTATTTGCGGTCACATTACTCCGCAATGGAAAACACTAAAGGTATCACGGTACCAACTGCGCAAGCCCAGGGGGGCGGAGCTTAAGGTGTAGGGAACATTGTATTCACAAATAAACAACAAAACTAGCTGTGATTGGTGTATTATGTAAGAGTTGTAGTTTCTGTCTGGCTTTAAAAAAAGTTGAGTCTCTTAGCAACATGTGAGATTATGTTAATTCATATATAGATCATGTTTTGCATTTTTTATGATTTTTTAAAAATGTGATACACATCACTGAAAATGTGTCTGTTGTGACTGGATAACTCTTACCCCTGTCTAGTTCCAGCAGAGTTATCTCTCTTAAATGCAATGGAGTACCTGGTTCTATCACTGTCAAATTGACAATCTAACATTGCTCTCTATGACAGTGTGTGACATGCATGCTAAAGTAGGAGAGAAGGTATATTTATTTCACCAAATGTTAACATTAAGGTCTATGGAAAAACAATTGGTACCGTGATACCTAAAAGGCCTGTGGTGTATATAATACAAAGTTGTGCAACAGGGACAGTATACTGAGATATACCGTACCAGAATAATAGGAAAACTATATACCAGACATACTATTGAAGTAACATTGCTTGAAAAATGCTAAACACAGCTAATATTCAACATAATCACGTTCTCTGGTGATTGCTGCCCTCTGTCGCATATGATCTATAGACTCTTGTATACATGTTTCACACCTACAAGGGCTATGTAATCTGGACAGCACATGATGGTATGTTATTTCAAATATGACAATCTTTATACATGTATATACATTTTTCAATGTGTCGTAAAGTAGCTTTTTCTCCCCATACGGACGAACGGGAAACGTAGTTCATCCTATATTTTATAACAGTAAAGTGGCAGATCTACAGCCGACGGTGATTTACAGCAAATAAGCACCGCCCGACAGTCATAATATCACAACACTGACAGGCGACAGATATTCACACAGCTTATCAACAGTGTTAGGCCGGTACCGTTGTTGAACCATGCCGTCCAAACACCTGCTGAACGGATGTAAATTGCCTGCCTGCCCTCAGGTATTATGACTGTCATGCGTTGGGTTGTTAGTAGCATTTCGACATAGCCTATATATGTTCTTTAAAAATATTTATATTTTCTTATCTCAGTGTTAAACTTGTGTCCACTTTTCTCATTACAACCCTACTCAACAAGCTTGCAGCCATATAATAATCAAGTCCATCAGTCCATATAATAATCAAGTCCATCAGTCCATATATCAACTATTTGGCTTCCACGAGGCAACAGTACTGGAAATTAAACGATATCAGCCAAATTTGATGTGGAACGTTACACAGATGAAACCTTGGCAGTGTTCTTTCCAGTAAGCTGTAGGGGGCGACAACAATTTTGTTATTTTGTTTGCTGCACTGATCCCCCTATTCCTTGTTAACACCACATCACAATAATTGATGTTGCCCTTACACCTTTATTGTTCAATCAGACCAGCAAGTTATTTCACATTGCAAGAAATTTTTTTAAAATATATATATATATAGATATATATATATATATATATATATATATATATATATATATATATATATATATATATATATATATATATATATATATATATATATATATATCTGAAGACCTACCTGATTCAGTACTTTGATGCATATTCACGGTAAAATGGACTCACTGGGAGCTAGCTGGCCAAACTACTGGTACGTTTACTACCCTGAAAATTTCAGGGCGAAATTTCTTAGACAAGTTTGATTTTATGCTTTCTATGTTATCATTGAGAAAAGTTATGACCCCTGATTCCCAGTCTCTCTAACTTAACATTCCGAAATATAACTGTACGAGAATTGTTGCATTTAAACTAAATTTGTCATGCAGCTTTTATTGTCGAGTCTGCCTTGGTGAAAGCTCGACATAGCGATCAACTTGGTGTCTTTATGCGCGTCTGTATGTCCGTCCGCACCCTAATTTAAGGTACATGTTCAAAGCTTTTACACTAAGCTTATCATCAAGATCTCAGATGAGTCTGATAATGAGTGAGACCCATTTATGGTATATACTCGCGTATAATTCGGGTCCAAATGCAAACAACATAGACCCTGATCTGCCGTCGCATGATGCGCCGGTATATCAGGGTCTATGTTGTTTGTTCTATTGATTAGTCCTTGCAAACTGCATAGACCCAGATCTGCCGGCGCATAATGCGCCGGCAGATCTGGGTCTATGCAGTTTGCATCTTATTATACGAGAGTATATACGGTATATTAATGAGGTGATCCTGCATCTGATTTGCCGATTTTGGTATTATTCTGGAAGCCATATTTCTGGTCTAATTTGGATCAAACCTGGAATATAACCTTATATTACCATTATCTCGCATGAGTTAGATAATGATCAAGATCTATGGATATTAATGCTGTGATCGTACATCTGATTGGCTGGGCTTGTGAAGAAATAATCTTGCATCTGATTGGCTGGACTTGTGAAGAATTAATCTTGCATCTGATTGGCTGGACTTGTGAAGAATTAATCTTGCATCTGATTGGCTGGACTTGTTAAGAATCAGGAGATTGTATTTAGGATTAAATATTTATTACACTTTATAAATACAATTATGAGCGAGATCTACTTATATTAATGTGTTGATCTTGTATCAGATTAGGAGAGCTTATCAACACTTAAGCGAATCTATTTCCTTCCAGATTTTTATCAAAGTTAGTAAATAGGTTTATATCGTCAAGATATTCAATGGGTTTTGTTAAGAGCGACATCTACGCACACTGATAAGGAAATCCTGCACTTGATTGGATAAACTTCTTTCCACTCGAGGGATGGTATTTCTGATCTGATTTTAAACGTACTTGGTAAATAGCCTATATCACCAATAATTTGGATGATTAAAACGTTATTTAATACAAAATTTGTATCAATATCGAACTTGAATCATCTCGCTCCTTTGATACTTTCATTTTCTGATGGCTCTATCAATATCGTTAATACTTTGATTAAAACTTCTTATTCCATTTCCATCGTACAACAAGTTGTTTGAACTTATTCGACTTTCTCTTAACGTCCCACTATGATATAAAATTGAAGGTGGAGAGAAGCGAATAAATCAGGGACAAATCCGTAACAATAGATGAGGGACCATTACCTTTGCACATTTCGAAATTGGTGACAAAACTCGGGACTAACGATGTGCAGAATGAGCAGGCTATCGCCGCACGTTTCCAATCCCTTATGATCATGAGATATGTGGATAAATTATGCCTTAGATGAATCAGAAACAGAATAGGACTCATCAAGGATAAACCATTAAAGCCTAAGTTCAAATGGTGTATATATTATTGTGCCACTGTATCAAAATTATTGTAACACTGTATCAAAATTATTGTACCACTGTATCAAAATTTTTTTACCACTGTATCAAAATTATTGTACCACTGTATCAAAATTATTGTACCACTGTGTCAAATATTGTTTTAGTTTCAATATAGACCATTCTCTATTATATCCTTAACTATCTTTATAGATAAGCAACTCTACATTGGTAGCTACTCTTCAAATCTATGAAGTCGCCGAGATTCACTTCAATACTACTTTCACAGTGAAGTTCAACATCAGTAATGACGTTAAGGAAGAATCCGTGATACTTGTTAGAAAAGGTAAGTAGCATCCTTAGGGAGTAGAGTGTCGATACTTAGGCTTTTGTCTGTTTCCAAAATCAGCTACAATAACCACGCTGCACTGAAAGTTGCCTCCTTTACACGGACAGTCTATATACTGTTCCTGTCTATTGCAGTCAAAATCCCGCAGTGATACACACAGTTGCTCCCGTGTAGCCGTAGTTTAGCAGTAACAATCAATATACATGCATGCAGACTGTTCAGTTACAGTCGTGCCCATGTGTTACGACTCTAGGTCTTAAAAATATGTAACAGAAAGAAAGTGAAACCAACAATGTAAGTAAGTAAAATCAACAAGCAATTTATTTCGAGATAATTAAAGTGAAAATTCAAAAGACTTTTATAATATGTGAGTTAAATTCCAAAAAATCATAAATTCCAATAGCCGTGAATGTCCTGATGTGCCACAAAGATGTAATCTGGAATGTATTGGAATGAATTCACACAAATCCCAAAAATCATGTATTAATTCAAAACTTAATGAGCATTTTTATATTTCCAATGAATATTGTAAATAAATAATTCCTCTCAAACTATATCTGATTTCAACAACACAACTAAAATAGATTCCTTACAGACTGATCTTTTAGAACCGAAATTCTAGAATAGGAATGAATTTGTTTACCAAACTCTGTATACAAATACACATGTCTACATGACCTATGTCACATCAGAATATGAGTAATTTTTATGGTTTTCATTTGCATATGTTTCCTAAACTCCTTGATATACTCTCAAGATACTTGGCAAGAATCATTATGATTAAGGCAGCAACGTTTATCAACATTTCTCAACGTCTACACGGTTTACAATAACCGAAACATTGTGGCTTAAGCGAAACGATTAGAAGCTCAACCATTCGCCCTATCAACCGTTAGGCTTACTGAGGAGCTGGCAGCTATTATAATGTGCAATACCATATCTCGCCAGCTTGCGATTGTATCGTTATTTATGACAGGATTCAGTTTGTAAGACCTGTCTTTGTTGAATATACCTGACATTTTCAGTAAAACATCCATAGGGTCGACGTGATATTGTTTCCAACTGCTACTTTTACATATATTTGACAAAAGTCGATAATGCAGCCAGGCGTACTGCCTTGACATGTGCATATAATGCTTTTGTAGGGTCTACAATGACTGAAAAAAAAACTATGCAATGGTTTACAAACTTGAAACAGTGTTTCTTTAAATTCAAATGTTACTAATCAAATGTTATGTTAACAAAAACTGTAATGTCAGAAATTTTGTATCCGCCTTTTTAGTAAATGAACCTGATGTGAATAATGTTGTGTAATGTGCGCTACATCCAATTCTCTTCAACTTCTACTTTTTCCAAGCTATTCCACATTTGAGGTGAAAATCATACATAATTTAAGAAGAGAATTAACAGAAAAAAGTAGTTCTTTTTAGCAGAGATGTGGAGATATATAATGTATTTGGAATGGGTAGTTCCTGCTTCATTGACAGCCACAAGCCGATTTTGTAAACGTTTACAGTCAACTAAATTAAGCCGTCTAGACGTGTAAATGTTGCAGCTTAATTATGAATCTAAGACAATTCATCCGACGACATGCTAGCTCGCCCCTTTTACCTGGAGTCATTGTTCCAGTCATAGTTAATTTGCGTTAAGGTTTTGGTTAAAGTTTATTCGTTCGCTTATATTTCCTAGCCCCTTGATGGATTCTCATCATACTTGGAATACATTACTATGTAGCTAAGAAAATTCCTCCTACGACACCCTAGTTCGCAGTCAAAGAAAACTTGGTAATTAGGTTTTGGGTAAATTGTGTTGATTTTTTTTTTATGTACTTGGGATGAATTATTTTGAACCGAAGACAATTCATTATGCGACACGCATGATTGCCTCTTTGACCTCAAGGTCAAAGTCACTCTTAGAAAATTTGCATTAAGTTTCTTTGTTAAAGTTTTTAAAGTTGCTTTTATTTGCCATTATTCACTTCACAAAACTGGTAATGACATATTCTGAAAGTTTTCCTATTTGTCTACCGTGTTTCAGAAATCATATTGTTAGGGGCCATTTCGCGACCCTAACCTGGTCCCGAACCGGCACATCACAATTTTGAAAAATAACATGAGTTTATCGAAAATATAATTGTTTAGCACCCTATTGTTATATATATATATATATATATATATATATATATATATATATATATATATATATATATATATATATATATATATATATATATATGCAGATACCTATATAGACAGCTAGTTATTTAAGTATAATAAAAATTAATGTTACATATAATGAGATAATTTGTAAGGAAAGAAATTTCAGTACAGAAGTTTCTGACGTTCATAGCATACTACGGTAAATTGATGCTATTTCTTTTTGTTTTAAGTAAGTATTTTTTCTTTTGTTTATGATGTATTTACTTATTTATTTTAAAATATACCTATTTCATCTCCAAATTTTCATTTTGTTTATTTGCCCCAAGATAAATAAAGTTAAATAATGGCATCGTGAGATTTTAAAATGGCACGGGTGCCAATTAACAATTTTATTTAAGAATGATTTAACAATTATTTCATATTTGAGGCTGCAACGTTTACAAGTATAAACGGCTTAGTTTAGTTTACTGCCTGTAAACGTGTACAAAATCGGTAAACGCGCAAACGAACATGCATGTGGCTCTTAGTGAAGCAGAAACTACCCGTTCCAATAAAATTCATTTATTATGTATTTATTTATTTTAAACTAGACGTATTTCATCTCTAAAGTTTCATTTTGCTTGTTTGCTCTAAGATAATTAGTTGGATACCGGCATTGTGAGATTTATTTTGAAACCGCACAGGTGCCAATTAACATCTTTTTAAGAATTACTGACAAATTCATTCACATTTGACACTCGAGAGGATACAAATATTATTGTTTTTAGAAACGGCACAACTTGTACACCGGCAAACAACAGCAAAACTGGTCTCGGTCGCGAAACTGCACTGGACCCATTGTGCGAACCGTTTGAGTAATAGAAACACTGCTTGTTACGAAACGGCAGTGCGCTGGTTTAGGACCAAGTTCGGTCGCAAAAAGCCCCAGTGACATTTCAGGTCCAGGTAAATTATCTAGTTACGAAACGGTCTACTGCTGTTTAAAACAAGGTAAGGTCGCAAAACGGCTCTGTGCTTGGAAAGATTCGCCAGGTTACTTGGTCCTGAGACGACGCTTGGTCCTAAACAGTGTTACAATATCAAGAAAATAACAAGTTAATAAGAAGAAAACCTAATTTCATCCCAAAATACATTAATTTCATATTAATTTTGTTGTACATAAGCTTATTTTTAGTTTTATTAAATAAGAGAAGGATTTTCCAATATTCACTTCAATACAAACAATACAAATTAATTTTTACGTCTCAGCTGCGTACGTGCCTGATATAGAGAAAATGTGCAGGTATAATGTACACTTTTATACTCTCTCTCTCTCTCTCTCTCTCTCTCTCTCTCTCTCTCTCTCTCTCTATCTCTCTCTCTCTCTCTCTCTTTATGTGTGTGTGTGTGTGTGTGTTGAAAGGTTGTATTCATCATTGAGGTTAATGGAACTAGAAATACAGACAGACATATGCCGAGTAAAATAACCCCTTCAAATCAAGGAAACAAGACTACTCATCCCTATCTTTTTTTTTCCCCGACAAGGATGACCTTAATAGTAAAATTATGGATATACAAGTAAAATGGCATGCTGTGGACTGGCAACCACTTACTTTTATACATTGCGCAAAATCTAACATTGACTTCCATAGGTGCAGCACCAGTCCACTAAGCTAATAAAACGTTTATTTTTCAGATTAGAGTAGCAGTGAATACATTAATTATTTATCAAAAGCAACAATAGAGATACATTTGTTGTTTAAAAACTATATTGGCCATTCTCTCCGATTTCATTTTTAAAAAAATGAAAAATAATTTAATCTATCTTCTTTTTAGTTTATATTACCACGTTTAGAATTACACAGGGAAGGGATACCGGTATTTTATTTTGCATTATATTTATGCATAATATCTCTAATTGCAAGCTCTTGGTACGTATAATTACTAAGGTGGCGCTCTCCAGTTTCGTACTTTGCATAGGGTTAGAAATTTAAAGAAAAAGAATTAGCCAGGGTTTCCTCACTGGCTGTCCTGGCTATTTAAAAAAGACCTTGTATATCTTAGGTATTGTTAAAAGAACTTTGAATTCCCTTTATTTTGGTGTATGATTGATGGGTGAAATTAGGGTTATAGAGTATACAGCTTGGTCTTACTTAAGATGTGCACCTCTCAAAAAACTGCTTGCTCCGCTTGGTCATTTTCACTTCCTGGACTTCAAATGTAAATAAAAAAAAAGAGCCGATAACTTTTTTTACTTTTTGGATATTTTTTAATTCATTCATAGTACTTTCAGAGGCTGGTATTGTCTGCTCTGGCAAAGTTCTTTTCCCTATTTTAATAACTGCTGAAAATAGTGCACTTTTGACTAATTCAGGCTGATTTATCGAGTACTTTGGAGCGGCCATTTTGTCCGCTGTGTGCTTAGATCATGTCCAGTTTCCACAAGTACAATATGTAAAGAAATTTCAGCCACAGTACATGAAAGTAACATAGAGGTATGCCAACATTCTCCCCCTAAATTAGATCCTTTATGACTTCTGCCAGTGACTCCGTCAGTTACTTCGGAAACTTCACTCGTGTTCTATGAACACGTCATTTTGGTAAGGACGCTTGATAGGTAATACACATTTATTAATCCTTAGAAATTCCACAGGATTGCTAGTAAATAAGGGGAAATATACGTTGTCCACTATGTATGTATTTATTTATTTATTTATTAATTTATTTATTTATTTATTTGCAGAAGACGTCAGCGGAGCAAGTAGTATGCAAGAAATATCTTTACTGCTGAGTGCAAGCCTAGCACTGATTGTAAAATATTTCAGCAAATCAAATTGATAATATCCATCTAAACGACAGACCAAACAAGGCAACCTAATGTAATTTTTTTTTACCAAATCCAAAAATATATAGGAAATATGCCACACTTTTTGTAACTCAGCCTTCATTTTCTCAAAACATTTTGCGTACCAGGCCATTCTCAAGCTCAGTCTGAAAGTTTGATATTCTGTAATTTCAATTAGAATCAAGTTAGAATTAACTTTTAGAATCTTTCTAACGTTCGTTTCTTTACTAGTACTCTAAATTTTAATGACGTAATAGTACTTTATGTAAATCGTATCTGATTTTGGAGTTTTGAGTTGACCTTGAACATTAGTTTCGTGCTCAAAAGGTTTCAATAATACAAAACCTAGTGTTGAGAATACCGAGCCAGTACCCAATATCTCAAATTGTTGTTTAGCACCAAACTCGGGCTCACACTCGAGACCTAAATTCTGATACGAGAATTAAGATTTGTCGTCAGCATTAAAATTAAAGGCTCGAGGAAAAGCGATCCATGTTTTGAAAATAATTCTTTTTCAGTTGTCTGGCTCTAACTTAACTCAACGTCACACTTAATACCTTAATTCAGGTATGATATTTAGAATATTTCTCCAGCATTAAAATTAAATATGGGAGAGAAAGGGGTCGATGTTTAAAGAAAATAAATACTGAAAGCTTATGGTTTTAACTCTTTTCTAAACGAGTTAAAATGTCAACATGCTTTTACTTTGATCTCAACTTCGAGATTTGTGCGCAGAAAGTTTTCGAGAATACCAGGTCATGCTTTTCTTTATTATAAGTCAAAGAGCATAATGTGAAAAACGCACATGTATTTATCAGCAGGGAAAACAGTTTCATATCGATTTGTGTCTCTGCCCTTTCAAAAAACAAAAACCAGAATTCTGTCACTTTCACATATTACAGAATAATTTAAAACAGTATCATTACAGAACCCGTCCTCTTAGACCCGCATCCAACTAAAGACCTTGTTCACCCTTGATGGTGAGAGAGATCATATCCGGTTCATCCTTGACGGTGACAGAGATCATATCCCGTTCATCCTTGATGGTGACAGAGATTATATCCCGTTTATTCTTGACGGTGACATAGATCATATCCCGTTCACCCTTGACGGTGACAGAGATCATATCCCGTTCATCCTTGATGGTGACAGAGATTATATCCCGTTCACTCTTGACGGTGACAGAGATCATATCCCGTTTTCCCTTGACGGTGACAGAGATCAAATCCCGTTCATCCTTTGACGGTGACAGAGATCATATCTCGTTCACCTTTGACGGTGACGGCGATCATATCCCGTTCATCCTTGACGGTGACAGAGATCATATCCCGTTCACCCTTGACGGTGACAGAGATCATATCCCGTTCATCCTTGACGGTGACAGAGATTGTATCCCAAATATTTTGCATATTTCTACTGGGGCTGCATAAAAAAGTAGCGTCACCTTCAGCAAAGTACTTTACTTGCCAATGAACGATATAACCTTCATAGTTTTGCTATGCCGTAGAACAACAAACCAAACCAAAGTCAGACCCAGACAACTGAAATTTTAGAACGTTTGAATTATTTTCCCTCTTTTAGGAACCCTTTTTAAAGGGAGCATAAAATAGTATCCCTGTCGTCAATGTTAGCATCTAGACACGAATACTACCTAATTGGATGATTAATGACCAGATAGACGGATTGAAGGATTAAAACTCCAGCTCCTGTTTTTAAAAAGAAAACGTGTATAGTCACGTCAATACGTTCAAGTGTGCGTGCGTTAGTAAAAAGTTACGCTAGTTGAAATATTCACGTTTCATGTCTAAATCAGTTGTTCATCGCCATACTCAGTTTCTTAAAGTTCTTTTCATTCACAGTGATTGATTGTCCTTGACTGCATTTTTTTTTTTTTTTTTTTTTTTTTTGGGGGGGGGGGTGTTTTTTGTCAATTTTGTAATGAGGAGATCGCCAGTAATTTCTGTCAATATGTATTAACTTGAATAAATTTACAATAAAATGAATGTCATATCCCTAATGACTCCTTTTTTCGTAATTTAATCCATACTTATCCATCTATCTTTTAGGTGTATGTTGCTTTGTTTCTATCTACTTGCCTATCTATTCATTCATCCATCTATCAACCACCCATCCATCCGTAGATGTTGATCGATTAATCAATCAATCTATATATTTATCTATCTCTCTGTCAATCTACTCTATTGATGCTCTGAAAAAATCATTAACGTTATAAGTATCAAGTGTATTTAGTGTTAATAATGCCCAGGTAAATTGATTTATATTATAGTATTTTTCATCAATTTTATTTTTATTTTTGCCGCTGGATCGGTAATTAACTCCTTAAACTTTTTATTTTTTTCATCGTTGATAAAGTCTCTGTATTTGTTAAACAATTCGGAATTCTTATTTTTTATTTGATCTTCTATTTCTTTTGGAAATATTGTTTTGTAACGAAATTCAAATTTGTCAGGAACATTAAATATTTTATTTACGTCCACATTTTTTTCATTGTTGTCTGTAAATTCTACTGCTGATTTTACAAGTTCAATAGGTATGGTGTCCAGCAATAAATACTGGTATAAAATTGTACACGCTGCGGCAAACTCACTTAATTTATTATCATCTGCTAGAAGTTCATTTATCTTTAGTTTTGTTCGTATTTTTTCACGTAATTCGGTGTACATTGGTTCCTTAATAAAATTATCAAGTATTTTGTTGTCTTCAGCATTTTTTATTATTTCGTCGTATGATAGTTTGTGTGCATCTGTTTTCCAGAGTATATTTTCAGGTATTTTATCAAGTGTATCTAATTCAGCGTAAAATGCTGTCTTATCAGCTTCTGTAAAGTTTTTTAATCGTAGTTCAATAAATTTGATTCCATCAACTGCTGATTCAATTTCATCTCTGTTATATTTATTTTTAAATCCTTCTGTTTTTGATGATAATAAAATTAAATAACTAGTCGCGAGCATATGGGCATCATCTGGTTCATTATGAACGGCAAGTATTGTTTCAGTATCATTATAATCAAGTCCAATATCTTTAAAGAATCTTCGTTTGGTAAAATTGTTGTACACTTTTTCATTTTTACTAAGACTAAACTTTTTCTTTCCGAATATGTTTTCGATACAGTCGGAGTTGTTTTTATGTTCATCACCTTTTCCTTTAGTTACAAATTTTCGTTTTTTAATTAACTTTGTTCGAAGTAGTGTGGAGATATTATCTCGAGACAACTCTAAAATCGTATCGTGCAGTAAATCTTTAATTTTAGTTTCTAGATCAGCAATTTCCTGTGCTGTACAAAACTTAACAAAAATATTGTATTTATCCAGTAATTCTTTGAACTGATTTTGCCGCATTGCAATGACAGATTTTAAATTTAGAATATTATCAGTCTGAGCATAAGATGTATTGTTTATCATGTTGTCCAGCTCCCGAATTGCATCCTGCTGTGATTTTGGTAGTGCATTAAATTCTGGTTTGGAGATGATAGATCTGTCAAACGCTAAAAGATTATTGTAAAAATCGCGACAAATATCAACTATGTCACTCATTATTATATTATTATATTTTGATAATTTGACACGATGTCGTCTACTGTAAAAATCTGAAACCGTGTCAACCCTGGATTTGTTGGTTCGGCATTATTTACTAGCAACCTAAACAACCAGAACTTGCTGAAATTATTTGTTGTCAGAAATGATTGAACAGAATTTGATATATAATAATTAGTTGTTGAATACAAAAATCAGACCAATTAACATCATCAGTAGAACCCTGAAGTTTCCAGTTGTATATTCGCTCTGCACCAGTTGCTCGACCTCTAAGTTGGAGTTTCCACACAGCAACACTTGCAGGACATTCAATTTTAATCCAGAAGTTTGTTGATACACCATTAGTTGCCCACTCGTTTGTATTTGTTGTTGATTGTAAATGATACGCAAATACATTAAAAGGATTATATCCTGGATACGATGATGATACCGTCACAATAAACCCAGTACGATTTCCAGTATTTCCTGATAGTGGTGGAATATAACCAACATTATTTTTAGTTCTAAATGTAGCCGCTACTCTAGCGTCAACATACGCTTTATTTGTTAGGTCATCTGTTGTAGTTGGTGCTGTTGATGCTTTTATCTTGCATCCTATCATTGTAAGATCGCCTGTCATTGAATCACCGACTTTTTTAACTGTTGCGTTACTCAAGTTTACTAATGATGAATACCGTACTGCATCTCCTGAATTTACTGGAAGCGCTACGTTTATCAACGACTTATTGTTCATGTCTAGTGTTCCTGTCATTATACCACCCGAAGTCTGAAATGAGTTTGATATTGCGGAATACGGTACAGCATCTCCTGGATTTATTGGTGTTATAACGTTTGTTATTTTGAAGCTGTTCAGATTGATATTGCCTGTCATCGTTCCACCCGATTTTAGTAACGCTTGATCGTTTAGGTATTTAACACTAACTGCATAATCGTTTGCAAGCAGTTGGTTTGTAATATCAAGTCCGTTTAACACAAATCCACCCATATTTAGCGAGCCTAACATTGTACTTCCGAGACGTGGTATGTATTCTGTCATCTTTGTATTTAGTTGCGTATAACTTACAGCATCAGTTGCATTTGGTGGATACGTTGTTGGAAGTCCTGTTACTTTAGCGTTATTTGACAGTGTTAATGTTCCTGTCATTGTGTCTCCAACACGTTTAACAAATACCGTCGACGAATCAACATATGATTTGTTTGTTAGGTCAGCATTATTTAAAGGAACATATAACGTCATAATTTTGTTTGTGCCAGCGTCAAGTGCACCTGTCATTGTATCTCCAACACGTTTAACAAATACCGTAGACGAATCAACATACGATTTGTTGGTTAGGTCAGTATTATTTACAGGAACATATGACGATGTTATTTTGTTTGAGCCCATAGTAAGTACTCCGGTCATTACATCTCCTGTTTTTAATACATGAGCGTTGTTAGATAATGTTAAATGATTTAGGCTAACCGCCTGTGTTGGATCTGTATCTGCTGGTTGATAATCTGTCACCAAGCCAGTTATTTTACGACCGGACATATTTAAATCCCCAATCATTGTATCGCCGGATTTAGTAACTTTTGTTGCATCTAGTGTTGTTAGTTGACTCAGACTTACAGCCTGCGTGTTATTAGGATTAATTACAGGATAATCTGTTTCTAAGCCTATAACTCTGCTGTTGCTCATGGTTAGGTTACCAGTCATTGTATCACCAGATTTTTTTTACTAATCCTGATGTGTCTGCAGTACCTGTTGCTGCTGGAGTATTCTCTGTTGTATTTATTAACGTTCCAAATTTGCTGTAATAAGACATTATTACTTTTAGTTACACAATTTTTACATTTACTTGTAATATAAAATGTCAATCATAAACTTTGATGACCCGTCCCGAAATACTAAAACTAAGCATCAACATGAATTACCTGACACACATTACTTGATTGTTGGGCGAACTGGCTCAGGCAAAACTAATTTGTTGATGAACCTAATAACGATGAAAATGCTGGCTTATGATCGAGTGTATATCTACACGATTAATCCACAACAACAAAAATACGATCTTTTACAAAAGTTTAATTACAAGGTCTTGAAACCAGTATCTGGTGAAGATATTATTACATTTCATTCTCCGGAAGATGTTATTCCTGTTGCTGAACTAGACGCTGAGGAAAATAAAGTTGTTGTGTTTGATGATATACCACTAACATTGCGAGATACTAAACTTGTTGAGTCTTATTTCGCTCTGTCAAGAAACAAACGCTGTAATTCTGTTTATCTCGCGCAAGGTTATTTTACAGTTCCAAAGCCAATAAGACGAAACACAGGTTGTTTTATTTTGTTTGGTGGGCTTGATAATAATGATGTAGGTAGAATTGCTAACGATTTCTGCGGAGCTGATGTTACTAAAGATGAGTTTATTAAATTGTACAGATACGCCACCACTAACAAATACGATTTCTTTTTGTATGACAAGTACGCTACGGATCCAAAAAAAATGTTTCGAAAAAATTTAACTCAGTTTCTGTAAAAAAAACGTCTAATTACCTTAATAATAATGGAAAGAAATTATTTAGAGCGAGTTCATAGTACTAACGGGCGAATAGAGTTACTAAGACAACTTGCTGAGGTTAAGTACAAAAATCAAAGATTGTTTCAGTCTACTAGGCAAGGTGAAAAACTACAAGAAGAATCTCTTCTGCGTTTTTTAAAACCTGTTCGAAAGTTTTTTATTGGTACGTTTAAGGATGATGCTGGTAAGGAACACGAAATGGATTTAACAACAGCAATTTCTCGTGGATTTAAACCAACGCAAGATACTCTTACTGCTATGTCGCAACAACTAAAAAAGTTAGATTTACTTGAAGGTGATGATCAAGGCTCCAGAAGTCGGTCTGATAGCGGCAAAACAACTCCACATCATAGGAGTAGAGAAACTCCAGAAGAATATGAGGATGATGCTAAAAATTGGTTCTTGGACCAACAAAAACTAGAACTTCAGGAAGCACTAGACCAGGAACTGCAACAAAGTCAAGAGGACCAGGAACAAGTATGGCGAATGCGTGAGGATGCACTAGCAAAGGAAAGGAAGCAGCGAGCAGAAGAAGAGGTTGAAGAACGAGAACGATTTGAAGCACGACTAATAGAAGAACAAGAAGCTAAAAGACAGTTACGTGAGGAACTGCACAAACGAACAGAAGAATAAAAACAATCAGAACAAGAGCGAGATAAACGAACAGAAGAATTAAGACAATCAGAACAAGAGCGAGATAAATTAGATGAAGAACGACTAGCAGAAGCTCGAAAACAAACAGAAGAAGGATTTAGGATGGGAGATTATTTTAAAAAAGAAATGAATAAAATGACAACTTTATTAGAAGAATCAGAAGAAGATAAAGAAAATATAAGACAACAAGCACAACAACAAGTACAAAAACTAGCACAACAAAAAGAACAGCAACAAGAAAAACAAAGGCTTGAAGTAGAACTACTGCGTAAAGAACTAGAAAGAATAGAACAGCAACGTAAAGAAGAACAATCAAGAGACCCAGAGGCTGACAGATACCTTCACATAGAATCTAAACGAGCCAAAGTTAAAGAAAACATAGGCAAATACGACAAAGAACTAGAAAAGATGTTTAATCTACAGCAGCAACGGAAAAAAGAAGGTAAAGACCTATCAACCGACCAACAAAAACAATTTGAAAAACTGGAGGATGAGGAGAGACAGCTAAAAGAAGAAGACAGGAAATTAGCAGATCAACTACGAGATATAACAAGAAGAACACTGCCATTTGAGGAAAGATTACGAGAATCACAAGAAGAACAAGAATACCAAAAAACACTACAAGAAATAATGGGAACTCCAGAAGACCAAGCACTAAGAGACTTTATCCAAGAGCGGAACAAACAACGTGAGCTACATATAGAAAGAAGTAAGCAGCCAGACAAATTTAAACCATATTTTGAGGAACGTAAAAGACAAGAGGAGGAACGTAAAAGACAAGAGGAGGACAAACAAATGGCAGAGGAAAGCCGTATAAATCAGGCTGCAGCACGTAAAAAACGAGAAGAATTGGAACGTCAGGAAGATGAAAAACGCACAAAGGAAAGTATAGAACGTGAGAAGAAAAGATTAGGTATTAAGGAAGATGTAATGCCTGCGGATATAAAAAAAATTATATCTGAAATAAAGCCACTTGAAGACGAAGAGGAAGAGGAAGAAGACATTGGAGCCACTGCGTCTGCGTCTGAACCAAAACAAAGTGAAGAGTATGTTGAATTACAAAAACAGGAGATAACAGGGCAACGCAAAACTCACGGCGCTGTGAAAACTAAACTTTATGAGAAGATTAAGCATACTCTGCACGCAAAACAAAGACTTGAGCCATCCTTTAATCCTCAAGGCAGACAGGGTATTGAATTGATTGACAAAATTATTAAAAATAGTGAGGAAATTAAGCAGAGAGTGAATAAAGCGAAGGAGGAATCACAAACACTACCATTAGACGTTGTAAAAAGAAAAATAGCAGCTACTCAAGATCTTTTTGAACGAGACAAAAAAGATATGGCAGACAGCGCGTTCAAAGAAAGAATTTTAGATCATACTAAATTTTTATCATCTATTTACAAACATTCGTATGATGAACGTACATCTGATGGTGAACGAGTTCCTTCTACAGCTGACGAACTAGCCAAAGCAAAAACAATGTCTGAAACCGCTTTATCATTAGAGATAATGAGACTAAGACGTGAAAATATAAGTCTTGGAATACATCGAGGAAGAGCTAAAACGAGGCCAGAAAAAAACAAATTTGCTCGCCAGCAATCCTATAACACTGCAATAAGGGAGATATACCAGTATGAAATTAGCAAGCGTGAAAGATTAGGTGTGGAAGCAGAAAAGCGTGTAAAAACTTACCTACCGGAGACTAAAAGTCGTGCAGAACAAGAGGTTGCTAAAATTCAAGCAATAATAGCACAAAGAAACGAAAAAGAAGAAAAGACAAGAAAACGACGTGACCCTAACGCTCCTATGCCAACATATGCTGACGAACCAGACCATGCTAAAATACCAACAATTCGTGATATGACGCCTGCTAGACGCGAGCAGCAGATAAAAGCAACAGAAAAACTGATCGCCAACCTTGAACATAAAAAACGAGATTATGAACATAATGATTACTACACTAATGCAGTAAACCAGTATAAACACCTAATGTTGGACCCATAAAAGAACCAGGAAAAAATAGGTCCTCTTATGGCTGACACAAATTATGCCCCCGGTCTGAGGGAATACGACCAACTTCAAAAGAAGATATACAGGTATGAGGAGTATCTGGAAAGACTGCGATTATCTATGACACACGGCAAGGGTATTAGTCGCACAACAACACTTAAAAAGTTAGCTCAGATTCGATTAAAAAATATGTCTCAAACTGAAAAAAGACGACAAAGTAAAAAGCTGATGCAAGAAAATATTATTAAAAAATTTAAACCTATTCGAGATTATTTTATTGGCAAGGATTTGAATTTGCTGGAGGCACTTACTAAAACTGCAAAGGTATTAAGATCTTTAAAAATAAACGCGACGTTTTTGACAGACTGACTGTATTTATATCGTCAAAACAGGCTGGTAATGTGGGTGTAGAACTTGATAATGAGATTGTGGAATTATTGGATTATCTTCGAAGTAACAAACACATAACCGCTAAAAGGTACAAAGACTTTATCACAAAATTTATAAACTGAATTTTATCGACCTTATCCTAATAAAATAATGTCCGCCGTAACTTTACTTTTGGACTCATCTGCAACTTCACAGGACAGCGCAAATTTTAGAGTATCTTATTATCCCGTTATTGAACTCGAACCAAAAATAGATTACGAACTCGGGTTGATATCAGCGACTATGTGGCACTCGTTTCTTAACGTCAGAAGCAACGTCAACAACAACTTTACTTTTGTAGTTGGTGGAGTCACTAACACCATTACGATCTCACCCGGTGCGTATAACATCTCAGACATCAACAAGTTTATTAAAAGCGCAATAACCAAACTCGGGTTTAACAGCGACGATTTTAGTCTTGAACCCAACTACAACACTTTACGCTCAGCAATGCACCTAAAAAATAATTTTATAGTTGATTTTACTGCGCTTGATACGATTGCTCCACTGCTCGGATTTAATCGTCAAGTTTATGGTTCTCTGCTCAACACAGATGTGATTGTAAACGGCGAATCACAGGTGAATATCACAGAGGTCAGCAGTATTTTGATTAACTGTTCTACTATTTACGGATCGCATACGTCAAAAGGAAACAGAGGTCAAACAATTTATTCGTTTAGCCCTGATGTGCCGCCTGGTTCGTTAATGCAAATCTCGCCAAAACAAGTAATCTATTATCCTCTAAACGTCAAAGATAGAATTGCTGATATTACTATGACACTAACAGATCAATCCGGAAGACAATTAAATTTTAATAATGAGCAAGTGACGTGCTATCTACACCTGCGAAAAATTGTGAGGATTGCTTTTGTATAAAAATGTATCGAAGACGAAAAATTATGAACAAAAAAATAGTAGGAGGATTTTTAGGAGGTATTTATTCGAAGATCGTTTATAATAGGCCTGGTATTGCTCGCAAAATAGCACCGATTGCTATTTACGCAACAAAAAGTGGAGGAGGTATATTTGATTTTATTACAAGTTTGGCGGGTAAAGCAGCACCAATTGCATTTGACGCCGCTAAATCTTTTGCCACAGGTGCATTATCAGCTGCTGGAACTGCTGTTGGACCAAAGATTGCTGATAAAATCAAGGGAGTACCTGTACCTCAACAAGTTATACATATGCCGCAGATCACCACTCAGAAACATATTAATGAAGTAATAAAAGATATAGCTCCAACGCCGGAGATAGCACGTGCAATGATAAAAACTACAAAAGATTTTCGTCCGCCACCTGTCATACCCCACCCAGTTTTTTATTAATTTTATGTAAAATAATATAAATAAAATGTCTATCAGATCCTATCTAAATATTAAAGACGTTTATGACGTAGATACATCTGCGACAGAATTTGAATATATTGAATACCAAGAAGATCAACCTAATGTTGTAGACAAGAGAGGAAATCTTATTTTGAGAACTCTAGACGAAGATCTTTATCTATTACCGCACAAAGGTTATATCGAAGTCCGAGGAAATCTTATGGACGTTGCTGCAGGAGCTGCTCCTGCGGCATATCCGGCTGGTGCTGTTGTGTCGTTAGTTAATAACGGTTGGAGTTTATTCTCGGAAGCGAGATACATTATTAACGACCAAGAGATCGAACACATAAGACATCTTCCTGTCGCGAGTACGATAATGAACATAGTAGCTTTTTCTGAAGATTATTCTAGATCGATCTCGACAAACATGTTCTGGATAAAAGATGGAAGTACTGGAGGCGCAATGCCATTCGAGTTTAGAACAGGAGCTGGTGATCCTGCTAATAACGACAATAATCTTGTTGGAAATGCTGCGGCTGATGATGCAGCAGGTGTTGGTACTCATGTGAGATTAGCTGCAACACGGCTCAGACAATCAAATTGTAACGAAGGTTATGCAAAAAGTATTTGGTTTTTGTAAAGATGTTACTTCTGTCGTTAGAAGCATGAGACATCGAATCGAATTAATGACTAATCGTGAAAATGATACGATACTTAGAGACGCTGTTGTAACCGCAAACGCGGGTAGGTTTATTATCAGTTACTTGTCTTTGTGGATGCCAAAAATCACACCATCAACATTAATGTCATTAGAACTAGAGCAGTCGTTGACAGCATACTCCAGAAGATTGTATTTCGAACAGCGGAGAACCTACGAGCATAACATGCCAGCAGGTGGAGAAAGTGGCACTTGGAGAATAGACACAGTTCCATCTGAACGATTACCAAGGCACATCTTTGTAGTTTTTCAGTTAGCTGCCAGATCTAATAATCAGGAAGAAAATAATATGATTTTTGATCATATGTTTGTTTCTCGTATACTCGTTAAAATGGCTTCGAGGCAGTACCCAGAACGAGCTTTAGAATGCAATTTTAGTCCGATAAGTAGAAACGTTTCTCGTGCATATTTTACGTTAATGGAACCTATGCAAAAGTATCAGGATACAGCAGACGGATCTCAAATATCTCTTGACGAATTTGCTAGACTGTACCCTATATTTCACTTTGATTTGTCAACGCACTCGGAAAGGTTGATAGGCACACCGGCAGATATTGAAATTCAGTGGAACCTAAATAATGCTCTGTACAGAACGGCGATAACAGCAGTAGCTGCTGCAGGTGGTAGAGCGTTTGGCGGTGTTGCAACAACCGGAGGATACGGAGCTCTATTAGCAGCACCTTAAAACATCTACCCACTAATCACATCCGACAGATACGTTGTTCTTGACGCGGTTAACGGCAGAATGTCTATCAAAGTATAAAATTTTATCGATTGTTTTAATAATAATGACACGCCGAATTTATCATAGAAAACGACGAGGAGGATCTTATGGAGCTACCAAAAATACTACCTATTCTCGGAACATTAGGAATAGCTGCAGCATCAGGTGCAATATCAGGAGCAACTAAAAAAGCTGTATCTGGAGACGGCATAAGAAGAAGACGACGAAGACTGTATGGATCTGGAATTAAACGAGCCACACTTGCCCGAAGAAGAATTTTTATCTAAAGTAACTAAAATAAAATGATAAGAGTAAGAAGAAGACGAGGAGGATTTATTGGTCCATTACTAGCAGGAATAGCTGGTTCGCTTTTACCAAATTTGTTAGGACTAGGACGAGGAGTAGGAAAAAAAAGACGAGCAAGACGAAGAGGGTACGGATTAACTCTACCAGGAACAAGACGAACAGGGTATGGAATAAGGCGAAGACGGCGCGTCCTGTCGCGTTAAGCAACTTTGAAATTATGGATTATCTTAAAAATATTAAAAATTTTAATGGTGTTTTTTCCAAAGATCAACTACTAAACGTACCAAAAACAAAATATACTCACTGCATCATTAACATACAAAATTTTGATGATGGTGTTGGAACTCACTGGGTCGCCTTGCACAACAACAATTACTTTGACTTGTACGGATTTCCTCCTAGTGACGCCGTCAAAAGGTACGTACAAAGTTTTGCAAAGTACAAAAATACACCATTAAATTACTCATCAACTCAAATTCAGCCAACAGGAACAATAACATGTGGTTATTACTGTATTTTGTTTATCAAATGGATGAACTCTGGCAAATCGTTTTTAGATTTTATCTTACAATTCGAATCAAGACCAAGTTTAAACAACGACGCAATATGTCTAAAGTTATTCGCGATAAGTCGTTAACAAATTTTATCTAAACTTTAGTATAAACAATAATGCTAACGTACTGCCTGAAGTGTAAAACAAAAACGGAAAGTGATGACGAGCAAACGGCAACAACAAAAAATAATAGAACTATGATAAAAAGCGTATGTGATGTATGCGGTCGAAAAAAGAGTGCCTTTATTAAGTCAAAAGAAGATCCTGTGATAAAACCAGATAGCGAAATATTAAATTTGCTCTCGGTTTAGACAACAACCAGTGTAGAATAATAATAATATTAATAATAATGAACTGTAATTGTAACTCTCCATGTTGTATTTGTGTAGAGGGTAATGCTATTCACGTATTTTGCACCAAATGCAAGCGAAGTAAAATTATTGGTGGTGCAATTGATATCCACAACATCATCGGAAGATTACCAAGACCAAAAGGCGGTTGGTCACTACCAAGGCATAGATACACAGGACCTTGGAATCCTTTAGAAAATCAACTTGATGAAAACGATCAACCGCTTCCAGGACAAGAACCTTATAATCAAGTTGATGCTACAGCTATGAGACACGACATCTGCTATCGTGATAATCCTGCAGACAAACATATGTGCGATAATAAAATGTTAGACGAACTTCGAGAGATCAAACCTAATGGCCTTAGAGAAAGATTTGATAGACGACTTGTGCAGGGAGTAATCGGAGCAAAATATAAACTCGGAATTGGTATACCCAATTCTGGTCTTGGGCAGGACCAACTTGCCGCAGAACTACACAGACCAAAAGTTTCAAAGAAGGCGTGTTGTAGCAAATGCTGTGGATGACACTTGGGCAGTTGATCTTGCAGACATGTCCTCACTCGCGAGCGATAACGACGACAACAAGTTTTTATTGAATATAGTAGACATACAAAGCCGTTTTGCTTTTAGTACACCAATAAAAAATAAAATGGGAAGTACGATAACGACAGCGTTTAGTAAAATTATTGCAGACAGCTCGCGTCAACCTAATAAAATCTGGACGGATCATGGCGTAGAATTTTACAATAAACAATTCGAAAATTGGTTGAAACAGCATAATATTACAAAGTACGTCACAGGCAACGAAGGTAAAAGCGTAATAGTGGAGCGATTTAATCGAACTGTCAAAGAAAAAATCTACAAGTGGATGACGACAAATAATACTAGCAGATACGTCGATCAACAACCACAAATTGTTTCCGAATACAATAATACGAAACATAGGTCTTTAGGTATGATACCTGTTGAGGCGATGTCAAATCCTATATTAGCAAACGAAAATTTGTATCGTAAACATAAATTTAATGTAGGCGATAAAGTCAGAATTTCACTCGTAAAAAAATCTTTTGAAAAAGGATTTACACCAAACTGGACTGAAGAAGTGTTTGTGGTGAATAATATACTTACAACAATTCCTGTTACGTACAAACTCACAGACCAGAATGAGGAAGAAATCACAGGAAGTTTTTACGAACAAGAACTACAAAAGACAGAACAAGATATATTTATGATTGAAAAAGTAATAGCGAGGCGAGGAAATAAATTATTAGTAAAGTGGAGAGGATACGGCGACAGTTTTAATAGCTGGGTTCCAACAAAGTCTATACACCCTCCAGAATTTGCTGATAAATCTTAAAATAATTGTCTAAAATATATTTACATTTGACAGGACGACATTTTAGGATTAATTCGTTTCGACGGTCGTCTGAAAGATCGAGCGAGTTAAGGATTCTGAGACAAATATAATCAAATTTGATATTTTTCTTGCGGTCCGGAATTTTAGCGTTTAAAAAAGTTTTTAGTTTACTTTGAAACTGTTCTTGTTCAGCTAAAGTAAAATTAAACTTTTTTAATTTTTTAGCAACGTGATATTTAGCGTTATAGACTCCACGTTTAGTAAAGTTATTGTAAGGCCTCTTATCAACGACGGTTTGTATTATATCATTATCAACAATTTCCCCTGGTTCAGGTTCGTATGGTGTTGTAGGTTGAGTTTGACTCGTAAAATAATAATGATGTAAAAAAGCAAAGGCGTCTTCCTTTGTTACAGAGTCTATTCGCTCGTGCTGTTTATTGTTTGGGGTATCATCCATTTCGTTAGTAATTTTAATCTCGCTAACATTATTATAATAACCTAACATTATTGTCTAAGTAAGTAATAGTAATGACAACAAGAGATGTAATATACGGAAATGTTATAAACGTAACAAATATAAATCAAGCAATAGTAAACTGCTTTAAAACCAGAACAAACTTAGTACTTGAAGTATCTAAGTTTCATGTGCCGCATCGCAGGGAAAACGTGTGTAGAGTAGCAATGACAGATGCTGAGTTTAACACTTTTGAAACAACAGGAAAAGTTTACCTGGATTATAATCAGGAGGCCTTAGTATAACATATCAGATTATGCTCGACTTTTCCAGAAATCTGCTACATACTAAAAAATATATAAAATAAAACATTAAAAAATGTCACAAAAATGCTGCAAAGCAGCTGTAACAATCAAAAATAAATTTACGTTAGAAGAAACAATGAAAAATATTTTAAAGAATATAAAAGTGGATGATGCGATCTTTGTAGAAATAGAACTACCGGATTTAGATACTATAATGTTAAGCGCTCACGAGTTAGAGCTGCTACAACAGCAAAAGAAAATCTGGGTTAGATTTACAAAAGACGACGTCGCAAATTATTATCAGAATTGTGTATCAAATGCGGAGTTTATAAAAATATGTAATACTAAAAATATAAATGACAATAAAATATCATTATAAAGGTTATATTCAAAATATTGTTGACCTTGAAAAGGCTGTAAGGTATTGTTTTAATACTTCTGATACTAAAGGTAGTATTACGCTTAGAATTGTAAATAACGCACCTTCAGGCCAAAAAAAAGATAGTATTCTTCTAACAGCAGAAGAGATCAAATCTTTTAAGGAAAACGGAAGAATAATCGTCGAGTGGAACATAGAAGACGTTATGCTCCACGTGCACAATTGCGTGCCAAAAGAGGACCTGATTAGAATACTGAAATCAGGTTAAACGTACTCGAATTTTATTTTACGTTGTAGTTTTTTGGAGAAAGCTGAGTTTGTTATTTTATCAGCAACAAATTTTACAGATTGCCGATGAATATCAAAATACTTGCCTGCGAATGAAATAGAAGCAAATCTTGGTTGAGCTCCGGTTGTCAGATCTGTTGAAATTACAGGGCGGGCTGGGCCAAAATTACAACCAGTAGCATTTCTTCCTCGTATACTATTTTCTCTTGGCGTGACTAAATCCAGATTTTCAATTCTGTTGTCCGCTTTTATAGAATTTTTGTGATCTATCACAAGTCCTTTTAGTATTTGTCCGTTAAAAACTTCGTAAACAAACCTGTGACAGTATACTGTTTTATGACCATCAGGAAATGTAAATTTCAAATAACCCGAATTGTTTAGGCAGCCAACAACCTTTTTTGTTCTGACGTGTCTTATCATTCCTCTATCAGATGCCTCGTAATTTGTGTAAACCGGATGCTGTTGATATTCAGACTGCAGTCCGAGATTATCTACATTATTATCGAGAAATGATCCATTAACGTAATACACTCTTTGACCTGGTGGAATTTCTCCAACAAAACAAGTGTAAATAAAATCTTTGACAAACATCTCAAAACCAACACACAAAATTTTATAGCCTGCTGGTGTTTTTATAATCAGCATATCTGTGTCATCATCACAAAATACCTTACCTGTCATCGTTCCATAATATCCGGTAAGTTCAGGATGCATGTAATGCTTGTTAAGTTCATTATACTCAGGAATAAGCTCAGAATATTTCATTGCTATATAATATAGTATTTAAATATATCTTTAAATGATTGTTTTAGTACAACAAATTAAAGAAATATATTTATAATAATAATGATGCGGAAATCAGCACAAGTTAAAAAGATTGCGTCTGCTTTTGCTGGCTTTGATAGCTCCTGGCAGGTGGACTTAGCGGACGGAACTGTAACGTTATCGCCAGCAGAGTTATACAACATAATAGCACCAACAATAATACAAGAGCGAGCCAAACACCTTGGTATTAGAATTTTAGTCCAGTACAAAGTAATATTTGCAAAACTGCAACCCGGTAAAGATCAACAAGAAATCGAAGCTTATATTTCCTCAAAATCAAAGACAGCTCTGCTTGTTTCCGACCTAAACAAAATAATAACAAAAATAATTTATAATGAACTCGAACATAAAATAGCAGAGTATGTTTCATCAGGTTCAGCGTGGATGTTACAAAAAATACAAGCTGTTATATTTCACACAAATAAATTCGAACCACTACTAGGAAAATCTTATGTAGAATTACCAGAAAGAACTAATAACAGCAGGTGTATCATAAATGTTAAAAATAATGACAACAAGTGCTTCTTATGGGCTATACTTTCAGCATTGCATACACCTGACAAGAATCCTAACAGAGTATCACAATACAAAAACTACGAGAATACATTAAATTTTACTGGTATTGAATTTCCTGTTGCAGAATCACAAATTCCAAAATTCGAAAAACAGAATAATATTAGCATCAACGTGTTTGGTCTTGAAGAAACAGGTAAAAAAATAAAATATTACCCTAGATTAATAAGCAAAACAGCCTCGCAAAATACAATCAACTTGGTGTATTATAAAAATCATTATTGTTATATTAAAAATTTTGATGGACTCGTTGTATCACAGCACAACAAACATAAAGGTAAAATGTACTTTTGTTACAGATGCCTTCACGGATGCCAGTCACAAGAAGTTCTTAATAAGCATCTTGAGTATTGCACAGAAATTCAAAAAGTGACATTACCAGAAAAAGGAAAAGAAACATTAAGCTTTACACACTACAACAATCAACTTAAAGTACCTTTTGTTATTTACGCAGATTTTGAATCATTACTTGTACCTATCACAACCGTACCTAATAATCCAGAGATATCATCAACTATAGAAATACAAAATCATGTTCCTTGTGGTGTTGTTTATAAGGTAGTATGTGTAGATCCAAATTTATCAGAAGATATTAAACTGTATCGTGGAAAAGATCCGGCTAAGTGGCTTCTGTCAAACTTAATTGACGAGGCAAACAAAATGCTAGCACTATACAAACGACCAAAAAATATGATACCTTTATCAAAGCAACAACAAGACGAATTTAAACTGTCAAATATATGTCATATCTGTCAGCAGCAAATTCAACACAATTCGGATAAAGTTAAAGATCATTGTCATATAACAGGAGAGTATCGCGGTCCAGCACATGATAATTGCAATCTGCGTTTCAAATGTCCGGAATTTGTTCCAATAGTATTTCACAATCTTAGAGGATACGACGCGCATATAATCGTAGAAGCTTTTAATAATCCTAGTCTGCAAAACAAAAAAATTAATTATATTGCAAATACAGACGAAAAATATATGTCTGTAACTATAGGACCACTAAGATTTATTGACAGCCTACAATTTAAATCATCACCACTAGACGTACTAGCAGGTAGTTGTGGTAAGTTTAGTAATCTCGAAGAACACTTTAATGAGAACAGTAGCATACTAAAACAAAAAGGAATTTATCCGTACGAGTATATGAGTAACTGGGACAAATTTGATGAAACATGTCTTCCACCACAAAAAGAATTTTATTCTCAACTAAAAATGGAGAAACCTTCTGACAAAGATTATAGTCACGCGCAAAAGGTTTGGAACACTTTGAACTGTAAAACTTTAGGAGATTATCACGACATTTACCTTAAGACTGATGTACTGTTGCTGGCGGATATTTTTGAAGAGTTTAGATCCACTTGCTTAAACTACTATAAGCTTGATCCTTGTTGGTATTACTCGTCTCCAGGATTATCATGGGACGCAGCACTAAAACTAACAAAGGTTAATCTAAAATTGTTGACAGACCCAACTATGTTCTACTTTATAGAAAGATCAATACGAGGTGGAATAAGTGTCATCACCAAAAAGCACGCGGTTGCTAACAACAAGTATCTTCAAAAACACGACCTTAACAAACCCTCAAGTTATATTACTTATCCTACGCAAATAATCTTTATGGTTGGGCGATGTCGCAACCAATGCCTGTCGACGAATTCCGCTGGATAACAGGAGAACAGTACCTAACAGAAACCAGTAAAACTGTTCCAGAAGACACAGGATACTTTGTTGAGGTCGATCTAATTTATCCTAATCATCTTCACAAGTTGCATAACGATTACCCATTTTGTGCTGAACAGCTGCTAATTACAGACGACATGCTTTCACAAGAACAACTTGATCTAAAAATAAAATATAATCTTGGAAAAAATGTGATGCATAAACTTGTACCGAATCTCATGAGCAAAAAGAGATACGTAATTCATCATCAAGCGTTAAAACAGGCTATAGAACACGGTATTATAATATCATATGTTCATCGCGCACTAAAATTTCGACAGTATTGTTGGCTCAAAGAGTATATCGAGTTCAACACGAGTAAAAGAACAGTCGCAACAACAGATTCTGAAAAGGACTTCTTCAAGTTAATGAATAATAGTGTATTTGATAAGACGATGGAGAATATCAGAAAACGAAGAAATATAGAACTTATTAACAATCCTATCAGAAGAGATAAAGTTGTTTCAGAAGATACGTTTGTGTCGATGAAAATTTTTAGAGAGAACTTAGTTGCAGTTCATAAACGCAAAACAGACCTAAAGTTAAATAAACCTATCTACGTCGGATCTGCTGTACTAGATATATCAAAAATATTAATATACGAGTTTCACTACGATTACTTCAAACAAAAGTATCCTAACTCTGAGTTGTTATTTAGCGATACAGATTCATTTTGCTATTATGTTGAAACAGAGGACTTATACAAAGATATTTATGATAACCGCGAATTATTCGATCTATCAGATTACCCGAAAGAAAGTCCATTAAGTGCGACGACAATAAAAAAGTAATTGGTAAATTCAAAGACGAAACAAACTTTACACCTATCAGAGAATTTGTTGGACTAAGAAGTAAAATGTATAGTATCAAAACAGATGATGATAAAACAAAAAAGAAAGCGAAGGGTATTGTCAAAACTATCGTTAATAAACAGATCTCATTTGATAATTACCTTAACGCGCTTAAAGGAGAACATAATATTGTGACGATGACAACTATAAACTCAGACAAACATAATCTTAAAACGAACGTTATTAATAAAGCAGGTCTGTGTAACTTTGACGATAAAAGAATTTGCCACGACGGAATTAATACATTCGCATTTGGGTATAATTATGAAGAGGTTAAAGATGATGATGAGCATAAGGGTATTCTCGATATAATCTTTAATTGATTTTTATCTAAACTATAGTATACAATGAACCGAAAAAGAAATCAACCAGAACTACTTACAAGTTTGGATAACCTTTTTTCTAGATTTATGGAGAAAATGATGCATAGTATGATGACAGAAGACACAAAAATATTCGAAGACGCAATTAATGAAATAAGGGATAAGGAACCAGGAACCAGTATAGATGATAAAGAAACATCAGACTCCACAGGCAATAATGAAATATCAGATTCTGCATATGATAACGAAGCATCAGACTCTGCAAAGATTAACATAAATATTACGTTTAAGAAATAAATTATCAACTATGAAAAAAGGTATATTTTCTCTAATTGATTTTTATCTAAACAATAAGAATAAGGGGGGCGGGGGGGATAAATTTGCCCGTACCAAGCCGTCTTCAAATTTGGTTTCAGGTTAAGTAGTAAGTTAGATAGCGGATTCTCGGCACAATGGGGACTAGACGAAGTGAAAACCCGGAGAGCCCTGAAGGGGATCGTAGGGTTTGAACGAGGATAGGACCTGTTGTGCCGAAATCCGCTATCTAACTTACTACTGTTGTCAAAGCTAGTAGATGTTTATCTACACCTAAACATCAGTAAAGATATCATCGAGATAAACAACAATAACCATGACAGTATTATGATTAAAAATGAGGTTTGTTAAATGAATCAAGTACGTACTTAATGCGAATAAATGCACTTGTCGACTAACTTTACAGTACAACTTGAAAATCTCGTAAACTTTACAAGGTCTGTCTACAATGATTCAACAAAAATAAAAACCGACTTTTTTGGGAACAAATTAGATTTAAAATAACACACTGCGACTAAGTATATGAAGCAACGTTTTTGAATCAACCACATGAATATTAAAAGTGTGCACAAATTTAAAAACTGTTCAAACTGTGGAAAACAAAGTATCTGTTGTAGACGGAGTTTTGTTGGTTTGTTGATAACACCTCGAGACAAATTATCAAGTTTAAACTATACTCTGGTGGTTTTATATCGTTTTATCTTGCATACTAACAGTAAACCTCTCCATCAGAGACGACCGACAAAGAAACATATGTAAGACATAGTTTACTATGATCTCGAAAGTCCAGTTGCTTACACAAATCACTCAATTAAAGGGTGGTAAAATGAAAATAAAATACGCTGAATAGAAGAAGGCTGAACTGAACAATATACGGTCAGACAATCAAGCAAGAAAATGATTCACGTAAAAAAGAGTGTTATTCACGTCGATGACCAGTGGCAGGCAGAACATGTTGACATCCATGCATATGAAAAATACAATGATGGACACCAGTATATTTCAACAGTGATAGGTACCTTCTCAAAATACTCTTGGACTGAAAAAAGGCAAAAACTGAAAGGGGGGCTGATATACACCACGCTTTAAAAGCAATTTTTCAAGACAGAAAGCATGGAAAGATTGTTTGATGAAGGAAAATAATTTTTGCAAACAATGTTTAAGACTTTGTTGGAAAGGCAAATATTGAATACTTTTCAGCATATGTAATGGGAATGTTTAATTTACGCTCAAATATATCTTACCTTTCTAGCGACAATTACTTAGAGCCTTTTTGTTACATTTAGGAACTTTAGTAAAATACTCTGTGCCTTTCTGAATTCAGTTATACTGATTTGTTATATTCAGTTGTCTAATTGTACCATCTTGTAACAAAAAGTAGCATTCAGTGAGATATAGTCTGTTATTTTTGAGCGAGATTTACTTAGTGTCGATTTGTAACATTTCGAGACACACTTTTTACCTATATAAATAGTTATCATGCCTGAACAATGTCATTATTTTCCTTATCCTATAAGGTATACATGGAATTTAGCGAGTCGCGTGAAAAACAAATATCTTATCGAGTTAGATTAATTCAATGCTTTAAAAGCTGTAAAACCTTTAAATGCAACTACAGCAGAAGAGGGAAAACAACAAGGAAATATTCAAGAACAAAAATATGTTGTGGGCAGTTTGGTCGAATCAGATAAGAATATTTCAATTGAGGAAACCTTCACCTTACCCAAGGAGATGAATATTCAAAGAGAAGAAAATACACATTTTGCTTATTAAAGTTTATAAGATTGGAAAGAGTTTGAACAGGTTAATACTTATTCAAGAAAACGATAGAAAAAAGTAGATGATGAAACTAAAGAGTTAGATTATGAATTGATCTCAAAGGAAATAAGAACTGGGAAAATAGATGAAGGTTCTAGAGCCTTGTTTACCTAGGACTAATTTTTGCAATATACAAAGTTTAACCCAAAATAGTTTAGCATGTAGAGCCTAAACTTGAAACTGTTACAAAAAATTAATCAACCAATGAATCAATACAGGAAATTTAGTGTTACACCAGTCTAAAAATAAAACTACATCTCATAAATGTTATAAATTCTACTACTTTGTGCCAAAAAAAAAGCCAAAGAACATCATCCGAAAATGGTGTGCATCTCATCATTAGACAATAGTTTCATCGTTAGTTGCATCATGTTGTTTTATAAAATATTAAGATTTAAGATAAGACCATCGAGTAAGTTACATTTTGATGAGTTATTTAAGTTAACTGATTCTGTAGGTTTGTCTGAAGTAAACAAAGACTATCTAATTATTTCAGGATTATTTCCTGATAAGATTGTACCTTAATATAATGGATTTCTTTCATACACTCTACCATTGAAGTTCAACCGCAGTCTACACTTTACTAGTCAATTGTCACTGAAGATGAAGGATACTTTAGGTACAACAGATTAGGTTAAACAATTATAGAACATAGCCGTATCTTTCAAAAAGTTGTAATTAACCCGTAGTATGCACATTTTTTAAAAGTTATCTTTGTCTATTAATGATTAGTATGTGATCAATTACCATTTATTGCGATTTGTGCTGTTGCTGAATAGTTGTACAGCAGTAGAATCTTTAAAGAGTTCGAATTAGAATTAACCCCCCCCCCCCCAACAAAAAGAAAACAAAAAAGTAATTTATCACCTATAGCAGCTGCGCCTGAACTCTCCACTTCTGTACTACTTTAAAGTCCTGAAAAGATTTTAAAAAAACAATTAAAAACACGAGACGACAGATATACGTACCAATAGATACACATAATATTGCACGGAATAGGTGAAATAGATCTGATCCAACGTTATAGTAAACTTAAAAAAGGACAAAAGAAGAGATGCATGAATGCCTATACCAGCGACTTTGTAGCATCAATTTTTGGTGATGTGTGCATGGTCGAGATGGTATAGGGGTTGGTGCGTGCAGGCAAGGCGATGGGTGCCGTAACCCGCGAACTCGGACTCGAATCTTTCATAGAGTATGAATTAAAAATTCTCTAACCTGTATGATAATATTATTTATTCGTATTTAAAAATGCTGTTAATTTTATCAAGCATTCTCCTGTAGGATCCAAGGATAGCACTTTCCGCTATGTTTGATGTATGTTTGTATTTCTCTATAATAACCTCTATATAAATTGATTTCTGTCGTAGGGATCCGGATTGATAGTGTACTTAGATGAGAATTAATTACGTGGTCGATATGCGGGTGTGTCTGCTACGCACGAATGCCTAAACCAGCGGCTTTGTAGCATCACTGTTTGGTGATGTGTGCATGGTCGAGATGGTATATGGGCTAGTGCGTGCAAGCAAGGCGATGGGTGCCGTAACCCGCGAACTCGAGTTCAAATCTCTAACCTGTATGACAATATTATATATATATATACAGACAGACAGACAAAGACAGACAGATATATATATATATATATATATATATATATATATATATATATATATATATATATATATATATATATTCCACACACACATATACATATACCTAAACTTGTTCTATTAAGGATACTGATATCCGGTGTAAATCACGAGCAGCTATTGTTTATCAGCACGTGGTATGAAAATCATAAAGAAATACTTCTTCAATCTCCTTTCAGACACGTGACTCAGTACCACATACGAGCAAAATGGCGGTCGTGTTTTCTTTTTTACTCTTTCTGGTGACTTTTTCAACATTTGGTGAGTAGAACTTCATCACAGTTGTACAGTGTCTTTTGATAAGTGTCATGGATTTCTAAATAAGTACTTGTAGCTTAATTCAGCATACAAAATTCACGTATACACGGTGTGAATGGTGCCATTCTAAGTTGTGAAAGCGAAGAAGACATGTTTGCACACCTCAATAATATCTTAACCATAAACATGACCTTAACCTTTAAATTTTTCAATTTTATGTAGATATTAACAATTCCTTGCTTATATTTTTGCTCTTCTCTAATATATATATATATATATAAAAACAACATTGCAAAGTGCAAAACTGGGGTGAAACCAGCATAAGCGCTTTCGAAATCTACAGATTCATTTCTCTTAAGCACAGAGCAGCACAGGACGATTATACACATGATACAAGAACACAACACACAAAAATTAATTACTTGACAGTATCTCCATAATGTTTGACTGCGGATATTACAAAAACGATACAAGAAACAAAAAATAAATAAATAAACGGAACAAAGCTGTACGGCCCTACTAGTTACGCTGCACCTTAAATGAGCACTTGAAAGTGGTTAGAACAAAGGAATCTAACTACCGAGGTAAGCAAGTAGACCGGTAATGAAAAATGCGTGACCTTTTTTTTGTTTTATCCCAGTTACAGTATTTTCTTTAACTGGCGATGACTTCAGACCAGTAAAACGTTTGTTCTAAAGTAGTTTTTGTTGTTGTTGTTGTTGTTGTTGTGGGTTTAACGCCATTTTTCAGCACATGATAGTCTATACATGGCGGCCAGTTTTATCTGGTGGAGGAAGAACCCGGGAAAACTCCGGGAAGAACCACCGACCCACGGGAAGCTACTGGCAAGCTTTCTCACATATCCACATTGGCCGAGCCGGAGACTCGAACCCACGCGGACAGAGGTGAGATGTCAGTGATTGGTAAAGGCGTCTAAAGTAGTAAAAGTAGTATTATAAATTTGTCTTGAGACAAATTAAAAAATAAAATAAAAAAGAATGACACGTATATGCTTTTGTTATAATCAAATTGTCTTGTGACTAGTAAAAAAATAAAATAAAAAAGAATGACATGTATATGCATTTGTTATAATAAAATTGTTGCACATAAAAATGAAAGTTGGGATCATGAGTTGAGAAAGCGAATAATGGGAGGAAAGTTTCTTACCATTAAGGAAATTTAAAAAATGTTGGATTTAGGACCTTGCTGCAGTCAATGTCCTTCCACTTTCCCCTTGTCACAAATTATACCATAGTTGAGAGAGAGAGAGAGAGAGAGAGAGAGAGAGAGAGAGAGAGAGAGAGAGTTTGCTTTGGTGCTTTACGGCACATCAACAAAATTAGGTTATTTTGTGCCGAGGCAATTGGAGTAAAGTGCCTTGCCCAAGGACACACCACGGTAGCTGACCAAGGCTGGTCCGATTATGGGATTCGAACCCGCACCCTTTCGGTCGTGAGTCCGGCACGCTAACAACTGAGCCACCGCGGCTCCGAGAGAGAGAGAGAGAGAAGGAATGGGGCAGTAACAGGAAGTCCTACCACAAAGTCCGATAAGCTCTGTGCACAGTTATTTGGTGTAAAGGTACTTTTATGCAGGTGCACTAAAGACAAAGGTTGGCACAGGGGTTAGAAACGGTAAAATTTAACGATTTGGATCCGTCACAAATCATCCCATTACGATAGATAGATTTTTCGTCAACTATACCCACGGACATGTACAATAGTTTGCCCTCGAGAATTTGCTTTGTTTTTCACGGGCATAGTTGTTGTTATCCCCATGCTTGTTAAACAAATGTTGAAACTGAAGAAAATCTGCCCCTCCGAACGTGGTGCGTGATTAATGTCACGCGGTTCCTCTTATACCGTTTAAAATAGAGACTTTAAACTTGGGATATGATTAGGGTTGGACTGTAGATGTGCACAACGGTTCTGGACTTTTGATCAATTTCCCTTGGATGGGGCTAGAGGGATGGGGCTGGTTTTAAATAACATAACAACTAATGCGTTGATAGCTTTACATGTCTGAGAACAGGTATGTATGAACAATAACCCAAGCATCAACACATATCAAATAGGTTTTGAATGAGACTCCTGTGTCTTGCCACGAGCGCGGACAAGTGTAGCTCCTGTATCAAAACATGGAAATTATTGCGAGTATCACCCTACAACCATAATACGCACAGGGATAGGATATGATGAATACAGATACAGTATGCAAGCGACATGGGTCCCTGGTCTATCCTTAATCCCAGGAACTTGGTTCTGGGGTTACTGATTTAGGTTCGTTCGTTGGTTGTAACGGTACTTTTAACACATTATTGGCTATGTCGTTCCCGGGAAATGGGAGTTAATTCTTTTTCCAAGTATACACCGAAGCAGCCGACCCAGGCTGTCCTAGGCGGGAATCGAACCCGCGACCCTTGGATTACAATTCCTGTACTCTATACCAACTGAGTAATCGTGGTTCCCTACTGATTTAGGGGCCGGGAAAATTAAGTTGGTGCTGGAATATGTTTTACAGACGCTGTCCAGTTGCTGCTGTTGTCTGTTGTTGTTTCTGTTGTTGTCTTTGTTTTGTTTTGCTGTTGCTTTTTATTGTTTGGGGTTGTTTGTTTTTTTGGTTACGTCCAAAAGTAACAACAAGCGACACTATAGACCAACTTACACCTTCTCAGAGGAGGCATACGAGCTAGGTCCTTGTGCAATAAGTAAGAGGTCATTCAAAAATACACTGTCCTCGAATGCATCCGGAAAATCATAAAATCCTGTCCCATTTCATAGTAAACATAATCACAAAATATCCGGCCACATTTCATATTGAACAAACTTTTTACACGCTATGCATCATTTCTGCTTTATTTTAGCGTGTGATTTCGGCAATCGCTTCAAACCTTAGACCGTTTTAACCCTAAATAACCTCAGAAATTGACACTCTTCAATACGCAAAGAGCAAGCTTGGTCGTAATTGCGGTCTAAGTATTTTTATGTTCAATCATGATTCTACATTTCGACATGTTGGTGGCAGCTCTCTTGAGCAAACATTGTCTAGACACCTTACTTTAGCTCGCAAATCAAAATGATAAAATAATTTGTCTATATGCAAGACTTATAATAACATTTTATGACGTCAATAATGAAGTTATGGCGCCATATAATGCAAAGACGTAATAACCGA
The DNA here is from genome assembly GCA_029931535.1 of Margaritifera margaritifera. Classification (NCBI taxonomy): domain Eukaryota; kingdom Metazoa; phylum Mollusca; class Bivalvia; order Unionida; family Margaritiferidae; genus Margaritifera; species Margaritifera margaritifera. The sequence goes on from JAQPZY010001088.1 coordinate 287,322, forward strand.
GGCATCCAAATGTATTTCAAAGTCATTTCACTACACTGCGGTTTCATAAAATAAAAATCGGTATTTTCGTCATGCGATATCTTACATCCCTGCTAATTTCACATCTTACATCCCTGCTAATTTCAAATTAAATTTATGAAACTCGTCCAATAATTTCAATCATCAGCATGCAAAAGTCCGCAAAAAATGTAACTTATTTGACTCGTTTCATAAATTTCATTTTCAATATGCAAGTTCCTCTGTTACGTAGTTGTCGGCTAACACACAGCGTCCGATTTGCTTTGACAAACTTTGCCATGAAAGCGCAAGTTAATATCTCGTGGGTGAACTCGTCTAGGTGCTAAACTCTATTTGAACAGGTGAAACTTCCTACTTTATGTGATTACAGTCCTTAACTACATCCCGGAAGGGGTGGTGATCGTGTTTGCTTGTAACGTCGGAAAAAAGAAAGTTTTTTTATGACTTAGGTGACATTGATTAGTTGAAACAAAGAAACGTGAACCAGAAGTTGTATCAGGATAATGTCCTTAAAGATATTCGAGTTTGCTTTCATGTCTAGTTTTTCAGTATCTCTGAATGACGCTTCTTGGAGAAAAAGTAAGATCAAGAGAATTAAACATTTTTGTTTTTAAAGGCAAAATTATCCCGATACTGCTGTGAGAGGTTCGTATAACTTGATGATATGATGGTATGAACATTTAAATTTCGTCGTACATATTATATATATATATATATATATATATATATATATATATATATATATATATATATATATATATATATATACAGTCATATGGATATGGATTTTATATCTATCTATCTCTCTCTCTCTCTCTCTCTCTCTCTCTCTCTATATATATATATATATATATATATATATATATATATATATATATATGATCTATAATTAATTCCTAGATAGTTCATATAAGACGGTTGTGTACTCTCTTTAGATTAGGAGAACATCCTATTCATATAGTCATATAGTTACAGGCAAACAAACAAAAATATCGACAGGGCACGTAGATTATGTCATTTATGTGACAATGGGGAAACTAAAGATGAATTCTATTTTTTAATAAAATGCCAAAAATACTCAGAATTAAGATTTAAGTTTCTTCCAAAGTACTATTACGAATACCCATCTTATGAAATATTTTGCAATTTACTTTGCAATAAATCTGATAAGGTAATCAGAAAAACAGCACCGTTTTTATGTTTTACCTTCAAGCTACGAAAAATACTTTACAAATAATTCATTATGTATATTCTGTGATATGTATTTAATTATATGACTTACCACCATAATGTACACTTAGAAAATACTCATGTGTTTCCACCCCAATTATGTATTTTCTTCATTATATAATCTTGTACTTGTTCCAGTGGCCTTATACGAAAAACAATAACATTCTTCTATGAACCATCTATGTCCACGGACTCGACTATTTTAGGGTACATAATAGAAAGGCATAAACGCAAATTTTTCTATTATGCCAATGGTTCACGGAAAGTCCTCAAAGATGAGAGAAATTATATTTCAAAACTCTGCTGCAAATTGCACAAACGCAGTAAACCAGGTAGACATACATAAAGTCTTATCTATTCATACATATCATTTTTTGACAGGTGAGAGCTCTAACATAACGATTCATCCTTTGATGGTCGAAGCGATGCTCCGGGAAAATGTTACCCTGGAGTGCCGTGTCAGTACACAGGATACGCGGTATATCATCGATCATCCAGTACTATGGAATCACATTTCCAGTTCCGGACTTTTACGCCAGATATCGATATCGTTTTATTTACAGTCCACTGTAAATACTACTAGATTCAAGTTGAACTATGCAAATGCTATTGGCAGTCCCACGGATTACTCGTTTCAACTGAACATTTTGGGTACAAAAAAAATTATTGTTATATCTGAATATCACTATTGGATGGGAACGTTGATAAATGTGTTCTCAAATTTCAGTTTTATGAAGATGTAATACTTACCGGTCATGAAACGTACGTATGGATAATCTTCCTTGTTTACGTTCAAAAATGCTCTCATAGTTTTCAGGGGGGGGGGGGGGCGGGCAAAAACCTGATGTTCAATCCCAAGTTCTACAAAATTAAGAAATTGCTCAGGGTGAAGGTGGGAACCTCCTGATCGGTAAAGGATCGGTAATTCGTAAAATTTTTACTTGCGACGAATTTCTCAGGTATTTCATTCCTTATACATACCAGCCATGAAACATAGAGATATGACTCAAGTTTCAAAGCGATGTCTCCGAGTGACGAGTACCTTTCTTGTTTCACCTCAACTTAAGGTTCTTCAGTAGGGCTCATTTACAACTTACAAGCAAACTGGTTTCATCATTACCCTCCACATCACGGCAAAACCTTTCAGTCTTTGTCAGATAATAATATATGTAATACAATCAACATTTAGGATCCAATACCTTATTGCAATAGATGACTGGAAGAAAAACAAAAATCTTGGAACCAAAATATGAAGGTCTATTTTGTTTTGCCAATTCATGACGGATGAAGGTAACCCCGTCTTCTATTCATTCATTCATTCTTGACCCAGTCTCAAAACTTGAAGGTCACTGCAACTCAGTGGTGTAGCAGCCGGCCAAGCAACGAGAACGGGGAAGAGGGACGGGGTGAGCCAGGCCCCGTGGGGGCCCAAAATTCATTCAAACAACTTTTTTTATTTGGATTGGCCCCAGAATTAAGTTTTGCCGGGGGGGGGGGGCAGAATTTCTTGCTACACCACTGCCGCAATTCCTGAAAGTTTTAATAGCAATTAAAAACTTAAGAGTATTTGTAAAGCGCGTGTCTCCCCGCTTTCTCCCAGCCACCCTCCAAACAATGTGACCGTAAGATCTAGTCCCAGGATGCAGGAATATACCCAGGGGTAAATTTTAGTTGCATATCTGAAATCGTATTTTCATGCCAAGTAAGTGTATACATGATGATAGCGTGAGAATCTCCATCGTTTCGAGATTATGACCAAGAGCCAAGTCCCTGAGGATTACAGATGGACATCGGGGCAGGACTTTAGGAATCAGGTAAATCGGAGAATAGTCATATGCGAACAATTTTTGCCAATGCTATTATCAGTGCATTTAGAGAAAAGCATCAAAGTGTACATACCATAAGCAAGAAATCTCTGTCGATTTACAATTGAGAGAAACAGATTTATTGATGGCTGACTGTACATTTGGAATGTTTTCTGAACAATTGACCTATTCAGAGTCCACTTTGTTAATTAATTCTTGTTCGAATGGTCTGCCAATATGCTATGTTTTCCAGTTCTGCTTTCAAAACAAAATTTTGTGTTTTATTGCCAAATTTTATAAGTCTCTTGTTTTGTTGGAAAGCTGTGGCGACAGGGTGCCTCTCTCCTTGTTGATATACTGGACAACAATGGAGTTACCTTCCTGCTTCTTGATATACTAAACAAACAGTGAAGTTGTCTTTCTGTTTATTGATATACTGGACAACAGTGGAGTTGTCGCACGAGGTCAGCACAGTTTGTTCTTGTAACTGTTTCAGAAAATGCTTCACTGTCAAGTATGCTGTCTCCATTTCCAGACAAATGATATGTTCTTTTTGTTGATTTTGTGAATGAGGTGATTCCTCCGATGACATTTTTAATTTGACTTCGAAATATCTGTCGTTGTAATTGATGATGTTTGTAATAATGTAGAAATATGCCCTTCGTAATGTTTGCTGAATGTAATCACCACTGCAGATGAGATTTCAGATGCTGAGTAATAGGGATTATAGATTCTTATATGATGTTTTTCAATAACAAGATAGATGTAGTCGAATTGGGCGCATATATTGGCGATTAACCCAGCCAATGAAGAAAGTCCTGAAATGATGACTGACACTTAACTGTTTCTTACGAGCAGGACCCGATTTGTTTTCCCACTAGATTATTGTAGCTGTTCTTTTCCTTCTTTTTGAATACTGAACTGCTGTGCAAGACGTTTATAAATACTCCATCCCCGGGCAGAGGTAAATACAGAACTTGACCTGGAAATCTTTATATTCTTTCAGGTCAATGCCAGACATTGCTGCCGTCCCTAGAAATTATATACTGATACGCTCTTGTTCTGTCCATTTTCTCCACAGTCATCGTAGACATTTAAAAAGATCCTGCACTAATTGGACTGCGCTGTTAGTGTTAACATCATATGACTTTAACTTGTTTAACAGCGTCATTCAAGATCTTTGCATATAAGCAATGTAGATAATCAGCATTATTTAGACCAGTTATCCCTGATGAGCTACGGTTTTAATTGACAAGAGAAGCTTAGAATACCATTGGCCACCCTAGCCCCATTATGTTACAACTGTAGACTCTAATTTATGTTCAACCATGCGATCAAGAAAATTGTTATTACTTGAAACTTGCAAAACTCTAACTCTCTTCTTGTGTACTTGGAGAAAAATGATTGCTATTTCTCCTTATATATCTTCAGTCTTTCTTCGCATCTACAAGACCTTGGAGATATATCCACTGGATACACAATAATGCCTATAGTATTTCGTTGCTTTCATCCTCCCTGAATATTTCCACCCGTGAGTTCTTAGCTCACTATTCCCTTTCTCCAGTAAATATTTTCCAATATGGTCTGCGTTCTTACTGCTTGCTCTTTTGCCCCCTATATCATGTCTAGAACGACTCTCTGACAAGTCATCAGCATGCAGAAAAAAGTTCCGTAAGTCACGTTCCTGCTGTTCAGGTTGAAGGGATAGCGCATCGTTGTGTAAAATGTGTGGATCCAAATTCATCATTTAAATTACTTTCCAGAGGTATCTGACGCCTACGTGCTCTCGAGGAGCCGTTCTCTGAGTTTTCTGGTCTATGCGTTGCTAAACCATACGTTTCCAGATGCTTGAAACTTTGTTGGTTTGGCAATAAACTCGCCATTTTATTGAATTAGTCACCAACGTTTTCAAGGATGTTAATGCGTTTCTCCATATCATTTTTTGTAGGCTTTGTCGTACTTTTGGGGGTACGCTTCCTTGAGCTCGAGGTCGATTAGGAGGACGCCATGTTTGCCATTTCCGTGCCAAACCCCTGGCACCACAAATGGTGGCTCTTTCATCACCATTGGCAGCCTTAAAATCCGCTTCTGCCATGCTAACACATGCATACATACATAAATAATGCCCCCCCCCCCCCAAAAAAAAAAAAAAAAAATAAATCACAAAATAACCCTCAACAACTCGTAAAATCTGAAACAAAAAATGCTACAGGTGATGCAGGGGTGAACATGTGGTTGTCACACTTGAAGACAAATTGATATGAGCATGCGCACAATGACTTAGATCTTTCGGAGATACTAATATTGCAAACCATTGCCAGTTGTGAATGTCAACAAGGAATATTATCCATATGTCCGCTTCCTGAAGGATTAGTATAACGAATACAACAACATTAACGGGAGGGGGGGGGGAGATAATTAAGAGAGGTGAATTATATGCGAATAAATAGTTTTGGAATATTTAATACTGGCTGAATATGAGGGTGGCTGTTTAAGAGAAATTAACTTTAAGGGAGTATACACTGTTTACTGTATTAGAGTACCAGGGTTAATATTGTACTGCATTTGTCATAATTGTAGACCTTAAAAGTCAATTGACTTCAAATTTTGAATATAATTTTCACCACACTCTTCCCATTATCTCAGTATCACTCATACCCCTGGTTTCATCCCCTAGATGGGACCACAGGGGTCAAGAATTTCATTGGAGACATAGTTTGTTTAAATTATTTTGTTAAAGCTTCTTCATCACTAATATTTCCATAATCTCTTTACCAGTTCTCTTAATCATTATAATATAATATCATCTCACGTTGCCCTTGTGCATTTCACTACTGCCAGTGTGTCATATCCCTAGATGGGGCCGGGAGGGGGGGCGGGAGGGGGGCCGGGAGGGGGGTCGGGGCCGGGGGAGGGCTAATATGCACGTAGACAGTCTTCGTTAAAGACCTGTTTTGTCTGCGGACAGCTTTGGTTAATTTTGTTTTTCCATTACTTTCATTTGCGTCTGAATAAAGTCTTTACTTATTCACTTCACATTTCAAATATAATATCATCACCACATATTCCTCTTCTGTCAGTATAACTCATGTCGAAGGGTTCTGCTCCTTCTGTTTCATCACTTATATTTCCATAAACGTTTTCATCAATTTCCTTCTTTTTAAAATATAAAATCAACACATATTGCACTTATGCATCATACAACTCCTGTCTTGAGTCGCGTCCCTAGATAGGGCCATAGTGTAAAGAAATACATTCAGACACATTTTTGCTTAGCGTTTCGTCCTCGCTGATATTTCAGTTATGGCTTTGTGTTCTTAGATGAGCCACAACGATCGAGATTACTTTTGTGAAGACACATGACACCAATGTAAGCCTGAAAAATAGAACCATCTGTTCAAAGCACTGATCCTTGATCCAAAATCTCAGAATAATCATCCACTTCCATTCCCCTCTTTACCACAACTGCCCCTGGCTCATATACTGGGTGGGGCCGTTGGGGCTAATATGTAGGGCACATTTTGGTTTAAGCTTGTTTATATTTCTTATGTTGTAATAAACTTTCATCACATATTTGGATCATTTGAGGCATCTACACTTTCTTTTCTGCCTTTACCACTGTTGCTCCCATGGCTTGCCCAGTTTATATTTGGTACAATTATGATCCAGTGCGAGTGGAGCCCATATGGCCAAGATCTAGGATATCCTTTAATATTTTTTTCGTTACTTTATTTAGATAAAGCTCCCCAAATGAAATGCATATTTACAATATAACATCATCGTATACTTACCTGTGATGTCGTACCACTATTACTCATTGTTTTTGTCTTTAGATGAAGTCAATGAGTCAGTAACTTCTTCACTTCCTGTTGCATTCTTGACATTGGTTTATGATTCTAGTTGGATCCATGGGAGGTAATGGAGTTTTACATTTCGATACTGCACACTGACTGCTGATCTGAGGGGAATACTGTGTGTTTCTTAAAATGCATTGCCTCTTTTTATATTTTTATGAAGCTTACATACGTTTGAAAGAAAACCATGGAATTGGGAAATGCCAACTTACAATTTTCGTATGGAACTGAGACTGCAACAGCTATATTGCATTCCACCGACGACGGTACGCGCTGTATCATATTCGGCTATGAAACAGTACGCACAATGCCACATTCGACCAACTACGGTATTCTCTAAACCATATTCGACTGGTCGAATACCGTCGTTGATTGAATGTTATACAACTCATATCATCAGCTGTCAGGAGCGATAAAGTTCTTTCCGTCTCAATCGAAAACAAAGATCGCAAATCGGTCATTACCACGTCAAACTGTTATTCGATCTTCCACCTACGATCTTGATCTTAGCACAATTAGTGAATTGATCAAAGTTTTAAATATATGGCAACCAAAGCAAACAAAACTTTGGAATTACATTTAGGTGCGTATGTCTTGTGGCATGCTTTTTGTTGAATTAGACCGAAGATGAATCTTGTTTCCTGACGCTTTTTACTCCATTTATCAAAGTAATCTATGGAAATACAGTTGCACCTAATGCGTCAAATGCTTTCCTTGTAGGTGTAATGGACGAAGATGATGGAAAATTTGTATGTGAACAAACAAGTAACGACATTACCATCGCCAGAAAAGAAGTTCCGTTTACCGTACTGCGTGAGTACTTCATGGATTCATGGATCGTCTGTAAACGAGAGAGTTTTTTTTTCACAAGACGAAAACGTGAAATAATACATTATTTACTTTCAAATGCAACTTAGAGTACTATTTTTTCGGACTGAGTGTAGTGTTTGTCTTTGCTGTACCGACGGAAAACACCACCTTCCTAAGACAGTTTCACTTCATAGGCTATTGTCTGTTTTCGAAACTAGCTACAATAAATAAGCTGACTGAGGGTTACTTCCTGTTGCTTGGATAGTTTTTGTACTCTTCCTCCTCATTTCAGTCAAAACCGGACTCTGAACGATACTGTATGTCTCTATGTTGAAGTAGATTATCAGCATCGACCAATGTACATATATGCATGCTGTTCAGTTATTTTGAACAGAGGCACGTATTAATTGTTGTGATCAGTCGTGAGCAAAGACAATCGCACGAGGGTTGCCTGAAGTTGTCAGTTTCATGTTTGAGAAAAGCAGGCACTGCTTCTCTCAGCTGGAAACGATATTAATTGCACTCTCCATAAAGTAGCTTCTTTACATTTATTTAACCTTGCCGCCAATTTTGAATTTAGTATTTATCATGTGTTTACCAAAAATCTTACGACTGTGTATTCCAAAAAGGCCTGGTCTTGCAAACTCACTTAAAAACATGCACAGAAATTAGAAAGACAATTAAAACAAATTCTTGACATGACAAGCTTATACAGTAAAATGTGGCACTTGACCTACCTTTCTAAAAATGATTCCCATTATAAACTTTTGCATCAACTCCCGTTTAGTATACAAGAACATATTTATAATTGTACTTGTCTGTCTGCATGTATGTATGAATGAATGCATGTGTGTATGCCCTATGGTAGTTACGGTATACATATTTTTGTGCATTATGTCTGTATATTAATAGATTTACTTTGTATATATCTGCAGGTACAGTGTATACAGCAGTGTGTTGAATTTGTTTTGCGGTTTTTATCCTTTTTTTTCTTCTTCAGATGACATAGAATCTCTGACTTTAGAAATGCGCATAGCCAACCAAACTTTAACCTCCAATCGCACTATTCATCCAAAGGAACCTAGTGTGTTTGAGACGGAAGTAAGATCGTGTATGATAACATGCGTAGTGAACGGCAGCAATCCGCAACCTCTTCTCAATTTGAGAGTTGGTGAAAATGTTCTGTCCGTCCAGCCAAACGTAAGAGTTTCACCAATCCAAAATTTGAGACGCATACTTAATTCAAAATGCTATTAAAATATAATTTTAGGTCGATTTAACCGTATCTATTTATTTTTGGGACAATTCTAACATTCGTCGATAGTTGAAAGAAAGCCTATTGCTGTAGAAACATTTTCTGACACGACAACAAAGTGTTAGCTAAGACTGGTTTAATCAACTAATTTGAGGCACATTTTTCCCAATAAAGCAGACTTAAATAATAATAATAATAATAATAATAATAATAAGAAGAAGAAGAAGAACAAGAAGAAGACTAAGAAGAAGAATATCAATATCAACAACAAAACTCCGATTTTGCGCATAGGCACCTTTAGCAATTTATATTAATTAGAGCTGTAGCACTATGGTATATTTGTGATTTTTATCAATTGTATATATTCTCTATATAGCACAGAATACACATGTACCATACATAGACGATAATACTGAACCTTTATTGAATGGGTTTTCTTCATTGTATTTACAACAGTTCCCCAAAATAATTAAACTTACGCATATTTTGAACTAAAGCTAGAGGCTGGAGAAGAAGAAATAAGCAAATCACGTGACCCAAGTAGACTGTGACCCTTACTTATTGATATAACTTGTTACAGGTCTCCGTGTCTTAGTTGGAGATTGAGTTTCTAATGATCAACAATCTAAATTGAACATTCCACGGTAATGTCTTTTTAATTGGTTGATACAAAAATATCAGACTTGAAAATTGAATTATCTTAAGACCTGTTGTGTACTGATTATCCTGAATTTCTAGTTCTACAATTTGAACTTTGTGACTTCAAATGAGCTCAGCAGAAACTATACATTGTAATTAATTCTAACTGCTATAGTACATATATTAAAGCATGACAAATACAAATAGGTAAATATATTTAATCAGCTGTCATTAAAGAAACAATCTTTTTTTCGTCCGTTTCCAAAACATCATCAAAAATTGACAAAACATTCACTTTTTTTTTATGTGATTCGTTAAACATGCAGTTGTCAAGTTGAGGTTGCTCACCCGTAGCATCTGTGATCAGTATGGCTTGGATGCATAACCACTGCTGTACTGTGTCAGGGAATTTATACATGTGCTATCCTGTAAATTTATAATGGCTGTTTCAAAATAGCTTTAAAATATTATGGACTTTGTCAAGTTTGACTGAAGTTTCAGAAACTAACTCAAATTACTTTATACTTCCAGTGGCATTTTATAACTAATATGTAATATAGACACTTATATATAGTTAGAATTAAGTACATGTATAATTTATGCTGTATTCATTTTAAGATATTCTGTATTATCACGTAAACTACTTTGTATCCAAATCGAATGCAGGGTAGTATATTTAGCCATTTCCTAACAATTCAATGTATATTCTTTTTCTTTGGATGTCAAGCAATTACATTGTCATAATATCTATAAATTAATATTAAACTCGGCAAAGAAATTGTCGTCTGGATCTGTTTCACTAAGAAGGTGTCATCTTCCTTTGGCTGTCATTTTGGAGGCCACCTGATGTTAGTTTCTAACGAAAATGCAAATATGTATAATTCTATGAATATAAAACCTACACGAGTAAATTACTTGACATTAACACAATGTTTAATTTCACTCTTGCAGACCTTTTACACGTGTAAATGTTACTCGGAAATATTGTCTTTACTACATATTGTTATATGAAAGTGTATAGGAAATATGAAGCAGGCATACGTATTGCATTACAACTTGCGTTACAACGGAAGCAACTCTTACCAAAAGTTACCACTAATGAAACTGAAAAGGAGTTTTAGTAGCCTCGTTTTGAAATTAATATGGCCGACACAGGAATTAGGCCTATAGGAGAATGTTCTTCACATTTTGCCTTGGCTTTAGTGTCACTCAACATATCAAAATGTCTTCCTCAGAATTAGAGTTTTTCACATCTATCCCATTGCTTGGTTGGTAACAATGATTGTTTTTAAAGTTATAGCATTCAACAGGCTTCAGGCATTCAAATACAGTTATAAAATCTTATAATTTACTTAAATGAGCAGTTTCCTTTAATCTAGAATAAAAAGGTGTTATATTTTAAAACTTAAAAGTGATTTTGCATCCATGTGACAAAATTATACCTGTGACAAAATTATTGATATTGTCTGAAGTATCATTGGCAAGATAATGTGGAATGAGGAGAAATTGTGAGATTTTTTGTGAAATCGGGGCTTGCAGCTCTTGGAGCCTAATGTTCATCTACCCTAAACAAACAATACTGTTTCTTCTTAAAAGTATGTAATCTTTCTTTCAATTTGTTGTGCATAAATCCGACTTTTTTGGTTCTGTGGCAACTGAAGTCAGACTGCGTCACCTAGTGTGACAAATTTGGGTTTTTTTCGCATCTCAAAACTGGATTAATATTTAATATTGCTCTCTCTCTCTCTCTCTCTCTCTCTCTCTCTCTCTCTCTCTCTCTCTCTCTCTCTCTGCCTAATTATTGCCGTTCCACGGCTGATTTATATATGATTCCCCTGTGACGAGGGCATGTAGAATCTGTGTTGTTTGTTGGTGTGGGGGATGCGTATATTGTCAGCTTTGGTTAAAGTGTTTGCCCCCCCCCCCCACCCCGCCCAGCACTTCTATTTCGGTCACCCCTAACAATATTTACTTTATATTATAGAATATAACATTGTCACATATTTCGCTGTTCTCGGTACCACTGGTGCTCATCATGAGTTATGTCTCTTGGTGGGCCATAGTGTACCAATTATAACTGGGGGCTTAATCTGATTAAAATTTATTTCATTACTTATATTTGTGTAACCTTTTCCTTAATTCACTTCATATTTGTAATGATATCATCACATGCTCCCTTTTCTCAGTACCACCCCTGGGTAGTAACATTGGGTCAAGAGTTATACCACAGTTTTTGGTAACACTTTTTATCACTTATATTTTCGTAAACTCTTATTATGTTCACTTCATATTCGGAATATACTATCATCACATATTTTCCTGCTCTCAGTACTACTTGTGCTCCTCAGTTCTCTTCCTGGTTGGGGTGGGGGTGGGGTGGGGGCAGGCATGGTGTAAGAATTATATTATTCGGGACACATTTTTGGTAAACAATTTTTTATCACTTGCTTCTCCGAAACACATTACCCAATTCACTTCAGATTTAGAACATAATGTCAGATGTTTAACTTCTCTTATCATCACTCCTGCACCTGGGTTCTGGTCCTGGTGGGGCCATTGGGTTAGGAAGTTTATTGAGGACACACTTTGCTTACAGTTTTTGTTTCAAATTTATTTCCTCTGTGATTTTTTCAATTACCCATTACTAAATTCACTTCAAATTTGGAATATAATATCACCACGTGCTGCTCTTCTCTCAATACGACTCCTGTCTCATTGTTATATGCTTGGCATATTATTGCGAACATTATTTTGTTTAATATGTTACGACTTATATTGAAAAAAAAACCTTATCCAATTCACTGCATACTAAGAATATAGCATCACCACACATTTTCCCTTCTTCCCCTTAGCACACCTACCCCTAGGTCAAGTCCGTTGACGGGGTCATGGAGATCAATATCTAGGATACCTTTTACTTAAATTCTTTTATTGCATTTCTTATGGTTTAATAAACGTAAATCCAACTCACTACAAACTTGGAATATTTATAAATTCCAAACATCCTTTTCGTCCAATACCGATTTTGTCCTCTGGGTTATGTACCTGAATGAAGCTTTGGGCTCAAGAAGTGGGACACTTTTGGTTTACGTTTTTCTTTTCGTTCTCTTTTCCTTTTGCTTCCTAATATTTTAATAGAATTTCCCCCAATTCATATTAGGAATTTTTGATCCCATACTTCTCTTTCACCGTATACTACTGTTGGCCCTATGTGCCACTTTGGGGCCAAGAACTATGACACTTGGTTTATTTGTTCTTTATGCTTTATTTCGATAAATTTATCCAATTCAGGGCATATATGAATTATAATATCATCACATTCTTACCTAGTTGGGGCAATGGGCTCATTTAAGTATGTACTTAGACATCGACAGCTCGTCTCAGGAGCAGAACATGTGTTTCTTACTTTTACATTTCTTGTTAATCGATGAGCCCGTTTATTTGAAATATAATGGCAACCGAACATCGATTTTCATTTCCGTGTTTGAAATATTTCAATATCTTGACTCTTTAACAAATCCTGATTTATTCTATCAGGTAACATCAAGGTTGGTAGGTTCCAGGAGAGCATATGAGGTCAAGGTCATGCAGAATGTCTCTCTGGCGGGTTACGTGAACAAGTCTGTTGTAGATGTTACATGCGAAGCCAAACATCCTTCGAACCATTTCCCGCTTCGTTCTGCCGGCATCAGACTTGATGTTCAGCCTGGTACGATTCTTTTTCTTTCTGAAAAATGTTATGTGTGAAATACAAAAAAGTGTAAAAACTAAAAAAAATATTTATTGATTAGTGTTTAACAGTACATCAACACATGATAGGTTATATCGTGTTGAGGCATTTACTATAAAGTGCCTTCCCCAGAGACACACCACGATTGGCGGGTCATGTGAAGAAGTCTATTGTAGACGTCACATGCGAAGCCAAACCTCCTGGTAACCGCTTCCCGCTTCGTTCTGCCGGCATCAGCCTGGTAATGAGTGTTTCCCTTTCTGAAACATTTATGTGTGAAATACAAGAAAGTGCAAAAACTAAAAAAAAAATTATTAATTCGTGTTTAACGGTAAATCAACACATGATAGGTTATATCCTGCAGAGGCATAAATAAAAAAAAGAATTCCCCAGAGACACACCACGGTGGCCGACCCAACCTGATCTGGGCAGGATTCAAATCCATACCCTTCTGGTCTTGAGTACGACACGCTAAACACTGAGACAATATGGCTCCCTTACAAAAATCGTCAGAATTGGACAACACAATGATTAAAACAGCAAGAACTGACAAACGGCATCAAATAATGGTTGGTGTGGAACCTTCAGATTTAGCTGGAAAATTGTTTTTTTTAGGCCGGTCTACTATATGTCAGTTTAAAACAAACATTAATTCCCCCACCCCTGCCCCGTTTAACCTCCACTTACATCTAATTTCTATATTATCTATGTTAAAGACTATATTTTACTTGTTGTAATTGTTGTTGTCAGCATCGTAATTGCTCGTGTACATTGCGCGCCCAACTACAAACAGCGTTGACACAGATGTGCAGACGTATACCTAATGCGCTAGCAAATCGGAGTCTTCCCTGTTCGTTCTAACCATGATATCAATCGAACAGCATAGATTCTGATCTACTGGCAAATTATGCAACATGATATATGGATCTGTGTTGCTCGCTGTTCAATTCTCGGTACACAAACTAAATTACAAAATTCCTCTGAACACCACTAAAGTTTCGCATCAGCTTTTACAAGAATGTTATGACCAATAATGCCAGTGATAATACAGATTTGTATCTTTTCTCGACTTTGGCTGACCTGTATTTATATGCGTCCGCCTTTGCAAGTGGTTTACAATGGCTTGAATCCTGTCGTGACAATAATGAAGGATATGACTTTTATCCTCCGGAAACCTAAAACACTATAGATTATAACATTCAACATTGTTCTCTCTCTCTCTCTCTCTCTCTCTCTCTCTCTCTCTCTCTCTCTCTCTCTCTCTCTCTCTCTCTCTCTCTCAAACGCTGAATCCATTGTAACTCGTTTAACCTCTAGGGACTAAATAATTTTGTTTGCTAAAACAGATTATCTTTGATAAAGGAGAATAAATGCAAAGAGTGTGTCTAAATCTGGACTTAAAGCTTAACTATATTGAATCAGGGTGTATTATGAGCGGTGTCCACTGCCTTTGATAAATAAATAAATAAAAAAATATAAATGCATACAATGAATATCGTTATAATTATATAAATGTCAAGACTTTTAGATAGTTATATAGATTGCACTGCGAGTTAAAAACATATCATAGACTCATGATAGATAGATCCAAAGATAAGCTATACTCTACGAGTTGAAAACATATCAAAGACTCATGATAGATAGATTCAAAGATAGGTTATTCTCTACGAGTTGAAAACATATCAAAGACTCATGATATATAGATCCAAAGATAGGATATACTTTCGAGTTGAAAACACATAAAAGACTCTGAAGAATGTTTTTCCCTGTCGTATTCTAGATATGGTTTATTTTTTAAACCGATTTTTTCTTTCTTGTAGCCATTTCAGCAATGTGTAAGAATCCAGAACCTAAAGAGATTGGTGAAAATGTCACAATCAGTTGCCTTATCAGTGCAAATCGTACTGGTCTGGATTGTTCCAAGGTGACCTTGACTAATGCAACCGGCAACGAAGTATTAACAAAAGTTGGAGTTGACTCTGATACTCTGACCTTCGGACGAATGAGGTTCAACTGTGTCGTAAGTATCGCTCTAAAATATGTATGTATGTATTAGCGTTGAACGGCACGTCAGCACAATAATGGCTGTTTGGTGCCGACTGAACAAGACAATGATATATGGTACATGACTTTTGAGATATTTATCACAAATATTACCAGCATTGTTGACCGCATCGTTTTCGACAAAAATGTCACCACCAAGATATAAAAAACCTGTTTCTCGCCATCTGCAAAAGCAGGCGATAGAATACATTTTATTCCTATGTAGTACTGAATGGACAATTGCTACGTTTTCTCAACACTTTATGAAACATTTTTAACAGGTAAATGTTCACCTAGAATATGACAAAGAGTAAAATTTCCGATCAAGATAAAAAATGGAGACTGAAGTGTTTTAATAAATGTGTCTCTGATTTAGGTATCAAGGTAAGTCAGTGTGAAAAGCATCGTTTAGTTGGCGCCTTTGTAATGAAGTTTCATGGTTGACGGACATCCAAATTTGTTAACATTTTGCCTCGTAGATTTTAATCATCTGAACAGAGTTGAGCCTGAGGGCCATTACTACATCATTGATATTGTTCTTCATACAGCAGATGCGCTATATTGTTGTTTGTTTTTTTGTTTGTTTTTTTTTTGGGGGGGGGGGGAGTGGGGGGTCTGTGTTTGTTTTTTTTGGGGGGGTAGTTCTTGTCACGTCACCATTTTTATGTCCCTGCTTACACAATAAAGTTACTTATATGCGTTGTACTACATACTATATACACATCAAAGTAACTGTGCATGAAGTAAACTGTTTTGTATTTGACTTATTATTTGTATGTTTATTTAATACGCGTTCCACTAGAAAATGGTTGCCAGCGGGTTTAGCAGTGATCGCAGTAAAATACGTATTTTTAATTTTCTTTAAAAGTAGGAAAACACGAAAATTTAATATGTTCTTATTCAAGACCAAACCATGTTTATTTTGTAACAAATTACGACATTGATAATCACATGACAGAATGCTGATATCCAGTCGTTGTTTTCCCGTGATAAAAGTGATTTACAAAATGTCAGAAAGTGAATCACTGATCGCTGTACAGAAACTTCACAAAGTTATCAATTCGTGGCAAAAGTATTTATCAATTACAAAACAAAATAATTTGTGCTGTAAATTGAACAATTTGAGTCAGAGATTTTAAATATAAATCACATAAACGTACCTTCTAAAAACCGCAAAGCAAGCAGTTGTGTGACACGAAGTCAGAGGGAGCATCCATGACTACCAAGGACATTATCTGTGAAAACCCTCATTTCAACATTAAGTTCATCGTAAACAACAACTACTTTATCAATTAAAAGAAAGAAAAGAAATGGTAAATTTTCACCCTAAGTTATACGAGTTCAGATTTCCTTTTGACTTAAAATTTGGTAACATGTTAAAAATAACGCAAGCATTCGTATAATGCAAACACTGATTTACCTACTCTTTTTTTTTCTCTAAAGTTAATATAACATGTCAGTTTCACAAGCGTAAAGGCGGACTACGTCTATTGTTCAAATTTGCATGAACCTATTACAATGTTACGCTCAAGGCGCTACATGTTTATCGTAGTGGTTAACATTACAAAAGGGTCTTAAATTTGGGAAAACTCCTACCTATTGTATAATAAATTTAATATAGTATATCTAGGTTTATGCTAATTTTTAAAAGTGATTTTGGATATGTGGGAACGGTATGTTGATATGATGGAATCGAGAATGCCATATCTATCACAAAACAATAGTCCGAGAACTCATCCCATGACAGCCAGTGAAAAAACCAATAACATGTTTCATACAAATGTCTGATATATCTTAAACAATATGTTATTTAGAGGTTTAAGCATGGCCCATACAACTGTTCTGTAAGTACTTCTCTCCAGTTCAACTTATTTTTTCTGAAAGATCTTGTAAATTGGCTACGAATAAATTAAAACTTTTTTTGCGAAAACAGACTGCGTGTTTTTTTCGGTGGGGGTGTGTGTGTTTTGTTATTTTTGTATTATCATCGCAAAACAACAAAGGTTGGGAATACCGCAGGTAGAAGCATGAATACATCATCTAGGTCAACCTGATTCCTTGGCTTGAATATGGCCAGGAAACAGCAAAAAATATTCACAGAGTCTACAGTAAGCTCTACTTCTTTTGCAGACAATATTCCAAAATATTTGACAGATAAGTACTACTACTTGCATCACACTTCCAGAGATTAGCTGCTTTACTTTGTAATGCTTACCATTTAAAAAAGGGTTGGAGTGAACACATTTTCAGCTTGTTTTGCTGTCTCTGCACAATTTCAAAAAGAGACTTCTATTCGTTCAAGGCCAGAAGATATATTGATGAGATTATTAGGAACTGTATCCACTTGCAATGAGCTTAAAACCGATTAAAAATGATTTCCATTAACTTGGAGATATCTATTTCGTCTCTTTCCAGTCTGGCCTGTAATAAATAGACCGATAACCATAAAGTAATATCCAAATGAAAATATATATTAAAGTCAATTTCACTGACAACAGTTTTTACCAAGAGCAGTACCTTGTGATGCCAACCTGAAATTATTCAAACATTTGTACCTGGATCCTGAAGATGAAGTTTTCCTATACTGTAACTCCTATTCAAATGGTCTTGACCCTATCTCAGTATCCGAGACGCATGTACGTCCATGCAGGAAAACAATTGTACGTTTTTAAAATCATGCTTTCTTTTAAAATGGAAAAATGTTTTTCAATTTCTTGAGTTGTAGTCATAAGGTAGTCAGAGAAATAGCTTTACATCTACAGTATGTCTATCTGGTATATTTTTTTTTTTTTTTTTTTTTTTTTTTTTTTTGTTTTACTGCAGGCGAGTAAAACTTTGGCTACAGAAGGAAACAGCAAGGTTTAATAAAGTTTCAAGATATTCCTGCATCAATTACGTTCAAAAAATACTTTTAGTTGATAACATCTTATCGTTACCTCATCATCAAATCCCGACAATTACAGTTAGTATGGAGTTTCATGGGGTGAAGGTTTAGACTCGCAGCGGGGAAAGGTATCTCCTCTCTAGGTGTTTTTAAATATATTTTTGAAGTTTTTCTTTAGAGTTTATTTTTAATGGGTTCAATTTCTTTGCATATATACAAGACAGTCATAGAAGCTATGCATTTGCACAAAAAATAAAATTATAAATGGTTTAACATAAATTAATATGCAGACCTATATAACAGTTATTGGTTTAACATAAATTAATATGCAGAGCTATATAACAGTTATTGATTTAACATAAGTTAATATGCAGAACTATATAACAGTTATTGATTTAACATAAGTTAATATGCAGAACTATATAACAGTTATTGGTTTAACATAAATTAATATGCAGAGCTATATAACAGTTATTGGTTTAACATAAATAAATATGCAAAGCTATATAACAGTTATTGGTTTAACATAAATAAATATGCAGAGCTATATAACAGTTACTGGTTTAACATAAATAAATATGCAGAGCTATATAACAGTTATTGGTTTAACATAAATAAATATGCAGAGCTATATAACAGTTATTGGTTTAACATAAATTAATATGCAGAGCTATATAACAGTTATTGGTTCGTATAACTGTCAATGCTACTATATCAAAGGCTACAAATTGTATATTTGATCGAGGCATTAGCATCTCCAAAATCACTTTTCGTAATCAGCAGACACGGGGTTCCAATATGATGCAGGTTTTCTTTGTGATACTATAGGTATTCTGAAATATCAATGTCCCCGCCTTCACCTCCAAGTATTGAATAGAAACTTGTAGTGGATGCGTTAGAAGAAATGGTGTACACAATAGCAAGCACTGTGTACAAGACAAGAAATTTCTCAAACTTTTTAGGAAATTTTATGTCATACCTTGTTTCCAACTTTTTAAACGCGGCTCATTTATATTGTGTTTGGTCTTAATATATGCAATTGTAGAGCCATTACATGTGTGTGGAATAATATACCTACGTGCATTTTATATGTGCAAAATAGAGGCGGTCATGAGTATAATACAATATTTGTTTTTGTTTGTATAATCATACTTTAATCCATTATATTTGCAGTTGTAATTCAAAAGGATGGAACTTAATAATAATGCCTAAATTCAACGAAGGCTGTTGTTACCCACCTTACCGCACCCAGTTCTCTTGACGACGTTTGTTTGCGATGTATTTGAAATAAAACTGTTCTAAATTATGAAAGCCTAATACATCTATCTCACAGCGTCTACACAATGTTCCCAAGATTTTATTATGTGTATTTTGTTTACTTTTTAAGAGCTTTGCACAACAGATTAAACTCAAAGTGATTACAGTTATTCTAATTAAGTATGTTTATCGCAGGGTACCAACGTTACAATCCTGAACGTTACCATCATAGTTTATTCCCTAAGAGAAGTTCATTTTTCCACGGGTCTGTACCTGAGATATTCAAGCGGAGACGAATCTACAACTACCAAATTGAATCTCTTTAAATGTAAAGGTAAGCTTTTGAATATTTAAACACTACCGACTTCAAGGATATGACTCCTAAACTCAAATCACTTACCCAATCTTGTCTCACCTGCAACACAAATGCAAGACATATGTTTCATTTTTTTGACGGCCTTGTAGTCGTCGTCGGCGTCGGTGACAGCGTTAATGTCTTTGTATTTAGATCCACTTCTCTGACAATGTTGATGCACTCCTAATGGATTTATTCATATTCGCGGATACTACCCACCACTCACTGGCAGTTACATACTTTTTACAGTCCAATGCTTACGTTATTTTTATTTTATTTTTTCTGTGGATTTAGTCTCGCTACCCTAACGCTCTTGTATTCCTTGATGGGTACATTAACCAGCAGGGGTACTACTATTACAAGGGGCAAACGCAGGTCACAGTGACTTCCATTTAACGCTCCGTTGATTACTTCAATTTTTTGCATTTAGCTCCGTTTTACTAATACCATTACAAGGCCAATTATGCAACTTAATGGGGTGCATTCATTTTGAGGGATACTATACACCAGTAGTGACGTAGGTCACAGTGATCCACTTTTACGCTCCATTGATTATCTTAATCCCTTTTGTTAAACTCCATTTCTCCGAAAGTATTACTTTCACAGTCACAAAACTTAAAAAGGCATTTATTCATAGGTCTTATTTTCATGCTGATGAAATCCTTGCTCACAGTGACCTATTTTTCTTGCTCTAGTGACTTTGCTAGGTATTTGGAATATGCCCTGGCGGGACAGGCGAGATATAAGACTTACACAAGCATGCATTGTTCTCCATACATAATTATTTGTAGATGATCCGATTTTGGATCGATGTTACATTTTTATCTCATATGAGAGGATGACCTAAAACATGACTTAGAAGAAAAGCTGATTTTAATAATAAGAAAGCTAGTGTATACCTTCTGCTTAGTTTAGGCAGAAGTTCCGTTTGTATTATATTAGTTATTGTTTGTAGTTCAACCGTGTCATTACCCAGAGAATGTTATGTCAAATGTACGATAATATTCGTGGTGAACTCAGTTTTGAAAATGTACTTTTTACAAATAACGACTTGCAAAAGGACCCTCTCTCTCTCTCTCTCTCTCTCTCTCTCTCTCTCTCTCTCTCTCTCTCTCTCTCTCTCTCTCTCTCTCTCAGGTAGATAGATCATTACAAGCATGTGACGTGTGACGTTATGTTACATGCAAATGCACCCTCAATATAACAGTGTCCCGTTTTCTTATTGTTCTTAAATGTTACTTTATATCGTACATTTAAATAATAGATATACAGGTAAATAAATGCCTGTAAATACATAATAGAAAATGCAATTGCAGAGGAGAGTCTTGTTCGTGCGACCTGCCATAAAGTTTTTGCAAACATAGGAGAGCGAGATGTGACTGCTGTATGCGATGTTACCACGCCTAACTGCAGTAGCATTCGTTGGGAAGGGAAATGGCAAGGACCTACTCTCGCCGCCATGGAACGGAGAGTCGACGATGTACTAGGTGTCTTGGAATCCGCATGTACGGTAAGACGTAATTTTGTTGACGTTAACCAACTGGCTGTTTTGTTTCGCTGACATAAAATTAAAAATCTAGTTTAACTACGAATGTCATTTGTTTGTATTTATCTAAATATGTTTTGAGACTCTCTTTAAATGTATGTATGTATGTATGTATGTATGTATGTATGTATGTATGTATGTATGTATGTATGTATGTATGTATGAGGAAATTAAGTTCATGTTGGTAAGCTTAAAATACAGTCAACTCTTGTTAAAACAGTGTTCATTACAGGGTTCCTACCGAAAAACAAATGATGGAAACTATCAATGCATTCAACTTAAATTTGATCCTCGGAACGAATATTTAGCTCAGGACTCTGGCAGAGATTTTGCAGTAACAAACATTAATATTTTGTGGATATGTTGCTCTTTACAATTACAGCGCCTACAGGTATGAACTCATTGACAATGAAATAATTTTTTATCACGTCCTCTTTTATCTTAGGTTTTATATTTTGATCGCAGTAGTTTAAATGACATTAAATATTTAGGACAGATTGTTCTTCCTGACTCATTCTTCTCATTTGTACGGGTGCCGATTCGACAACAATAACACAAGAGAGACAATTCTTCAACATAAAGGGAGTGCTCTGCAGAACGATAGATTCATTACAACTACAAGATGACTGGAAACAAACTTGGTCATTGTAACCAGAGTTGATTGAATATGGCTTGCCTATATTTTTCCTTATTAAAATGGGGAACTTTGAACATAAACCATTCTACTTGCGCGAACGTTTGAGCCCAGCTGATTCTCTGTCTCTAATTATGAAGCTATGAAGATATAAAGTTGTAGTCATTTTATCTATCTGGATGGCTAAGGAATATTTACCTAAATATGTCTGTCAAACTCATCATGAAAAGTCTATAATTACAATAACCATTTTTAAATTTAAAAACTCTACAGAAGATAGTAAGTATTGCTTTCATATGTTTTCTAAAAGATAGTTAATTTGTTTTCGTGGACAGAAAAGTTTTATATCTCCAGTTTGAATATTGAATTAAAAGGTTGCTAATCACGAGTAGCTTCAGTCTATCTTCCTCTCATACATACTTGCACGCACACACATTTATCTACCTTCATACATACCTATATACATAGGTGCATACATACATACATACCTATATACATAGGTGCGTACATACATACATACTCTTAAGCAAACACATAATTTTGCATTATGAACAAAACGGTCGTGTATATTGCAGAAGCTAGAGCGAAATACAGGAATAAAAGCAGTTCTGAAGATCAGCAACGTAACTGAGGCAATCTTCCAAGCAAATATATACATGTCGTACAACAACGGTGTCGAACCTGTGAGGGTATCTATACAGATAGAAAAGCGAGGTATGCATACCAGTTAAGACACACATACATAGACATGTGCTATATAGGTATCCAGCTTTATCACATAATTGATACACTTTACATACAGTGTCTGAGGTTTATTATTTTTGACATGTCAACACGTTAACGTATCATTTTCTGTGAATCTGACTGGACCAAATACGCCCATGAAATCCCTGTGCAATATTCTCATTATTGATTGGCTGCTACCGTGGGAGTTTTCCTTGCCCCGCCTACTGGAGCCAATTTATTTTACTATTGCTATCGACAATATGGCGGCCGTCTTTACAATCGGTAGCCGAATGAATGTTGTGAGAAAACAGGCGACTGTCACAAAAAACATACAGTAGTAGTTACATAGGTTAGAATATGGCTCATTTACCGTGCATGGAATTCTCTGAACGCCAAACAAAAACAAAAACACGAGCAAACATTGCATAGTTAAACGGAAAATGTGGGACAACAGAGAAAATCATTCACTCTGTCTAACGCGAACATGCCGACCGCCGGCCTACTGAAATGCATAATGTCGCCTTTACATTACTGATACCACACGGTATGGATCATGCACCTCACCCCCAAGGCAAGCATGATTTAAATGTCAACATCTCTTATGATGAGAATGTCGATAAATGCTGGTCTCAAGTGACAAAAGGTTATTCAACCATGGCATGTTTTCAAAGAAAATAACGCAAATATGCGGTCACAAAAGCATTTAATCTATGAATATAAATTCCATTATAGCCATATGAATGCAGATTGGCACCAGGATATATCCTCCACAGCATCACCTCTAGATTAGTAATTTACCCTTCAGACAAATATTTAACAACTGGAATGCTGTTTCTTC
This sequence comes from Margaritifera margaritifera, assembly GCA_029931535.1. Classification (NCBI taxonomy): domain Eukaryota; kingdom Metazoa; phylum Mollusca; class Bivalvia; order Unionida; family Margaritiferidae; genus Margaritifera; species Margaritifera margaritifera. The sequence goes on from JAQPZY010001088.1 coordinate 310,946, forward strand.
TGCGATATCCAGTAATGCATCTGTGGTGACTGTCCAAGGTGGAATCGATACACTTTTGGATGTAGACAGTCTCAGTGAATTCCATGTATGTGGCGCCACAATTACTCCAGCTGAGCTGACCAAGTGAACTTTGTGACATCGCACAAGAATTTCCATCAGATTCATTGTTGAAAAACGATGTTGTCCGTGTCAAATTTTATATTGATTGGAAGAACATTTGCTCTTTGAATTATAATTTGTAAACAAAAATCTACATTTAAATATTGTTAGTCTAGGATTGTGTAATATTGCTTCAACTTGCGTCTGGGATTAATTTGTACGCGCAAGAATTGAATTGTGCAGCATCTGAGCAATAATGAGTTGAAATGCCTAATTTTTTTCTTTTTTTTCTATCTAGACTCTTTCCACTCTAACTATATGATACACAGAATCTCAAATGGATAATAATTTAATATTGAATTTATGAAACTCTTTGAATAAATTCCAGCTTTCTCTCGCCAAGGCTCGCAAAAGCTGGAAATTATTTAACTCGTTTCATACATTCAATATTGAATCATTACCCATTTGAAATCATATATAGATGCCATTTCACGTAAGAATGCTGGAGGGAAAATAGATGATTTAACTTAGGGACAAAGAAAGGAAGGATTGGATAAATGGAATGAATGATAGATGGATCGATGAATAGATAATTGCGATGGTAATGAGTACGATGACGAGGCAGTAATGGAGAAAACGAAGAAGCGGAAGATAATCAACGTGATGATTATTTTGGTAAAGATGATACTAATGACACAGAATAATGTAGCAATAGCAAGACTTCAGCATCAGTAGATTGTACATATAGAATGAAATATATTAGAAGTGGTTGTGTTGGCTGCAGTAGTAGTAGTAATAGAGTAGTATGGGGAGGAGTAATAGCACAGGATGGTGGTGGTAGTAGTAGCATTAATAATATGATTACCTTTGAAACATTTGAATTTATATTTACAGGCAGATACAGAAGGATAGATATTTATACATTTTTCACAACCTCTTTAACCAAATCATACATATATATATATATATATATATATATATATATATATATATATATATATATATATATATATATATTTAAATCACCCCCTTACCCAATTCAGTAACGTTTCTAATTATTTCAAAGCATCACATATCTACCTTTCTTCCCTTACTACTGCTACACCTGTGTCAAGTTTTTGGCGGGGCCATGGGATTAATGCTTAGAACACTTTTGGGGGTAAACATTTCATGCCATCTTTTATGTTTTAAATAAAATGTATTTATTGTACTTCCAATTTGAAATACTGTATATTCTCAAGTTCCCTTGGATTCCTATCCAGTTGCTGTTTCCTGGGTTATGTTCCTGGATGGGGAAATAAGGAGGAGCAGTAGGACACTTTCTATTAATTTTATTTTCCTATGTGTTATTTTTCCCCAACTCACTCGACGTCACAGTTGAAAATTGTATATGATCGTATACTTCCATTCTTCTCTATACCCTTGTTTCTCCAGGGCTATGTCACTAGGTGGGATCCTATGGGTAAAAAAATACGATGCTTTAAAATAATGTTTTGTTTAAGAATATTTTATTTAAATAAAGACCTACCCATTTCAGTGTGCACATTAATATGTAAACCATCATCACATTCTTACGTGTTGCCTCGTGCTCTTCTTACACATATGTTTATGTCGTGAAAAGGTGTGATATTTTGTTGGTGATATATATATATATATATATATATATATATATATATATATATATACTTATATTGTTTCTTTATCTACTTTACATATCTATTTATAATATATTACAGCATCAATAATTCCTTTGCTTCGTGTAGCATTCATGCCCATCGGTTTGTTCTCTGCTAGGTGCAGTGCCCTTTGATATATTGACAAATTGTTTCGGGAACACATTACGTTTTATAAAGCACAGTTCTTGATTTTGTCCCTCATTTTATGAAGCAATTTGTAAATGCAGTGTGTATCTTTGATGATAAATACATGGGTTACTTAAGTATACATCTCCGGACTGTGTTAGAGCCCAATTACCTGATAGACATTGACCTAAACTAATAAATAATTTTTGTTATCTTCAGGTACCAATTCCCCACATAGAAATTCTGGAACCGAACCGTCAGAAAGAGCCATTTTTGTCGTTATGATGTGTGCTGTGATTTCAGTTTTGTATGAATAATTCTATGAATTCGGTGTGGAAAAGGACAACATTCATTGATGATATTTCCGATTTCCCTGTGTGTCACAATAAACTTCTTCATTTGGACCTTCGTTCTTTACAGTTAGTTTGACAAATGATACATAGCTTACTAGATGTATGCACGTATTGATGATAATTACAAATGAATGAACCCAAGGAGCATCTATAAATGCAACCCGAACGCTTGTTATCATCATGCGCTGATTGTACTTATATGTTGTATTCTTTATACCACAGTTCTAAATTATTGTTTTTTCGAGGAGGACTCCAATATCCTGCCAATCACATTCTTATTGTCCTCTAATTGTTTACATAAGGTCTACAATATATAGTTTATGTTCTAATTAAAGTTAAGGTAAAATCATAACTCAATTGTACAGCATATAATAAATATTTTTGATAACTCAGCATGAACTGACTCTTATAAAAATCAATATTGTTTTTACATAAAATCTACGTAAAAATATTAGAGCTAAATTGTATCAGTTGCGCAGTGCAGACAAATAATAACAGATCAATATAAACATACCTAACAAGCTGATATGGCAGCCTCACATTAATGAATAACATATTTAAAATTCATCTAAATTTAGAAAGTTATCTTAAAATTGATTTTTTAACAAATCTGCCGACAACTCTTACAAAATTTCGAATAAGTAAAAATAGGTTTCCGTTTGAAAAGAGACGATGGGACGGAATACCAAGAAATGTTAGAAAGTGTACTTCAGGGAGAGGCAAAAATACTACTGTACTAAAATCTCATCCAAAACAATATACTTCTATATTATGCCTGATGCTTTGAAATTAGGACAAATTATGAATTCGAAGAATATTATACAGTTAAAACAATTGCGTAGTTTATTCATTTATACTAAAATTCTTCAAGTCTCGATAAGCATAAACTTCATTATATTTATTATATTTTTATGACTAGCATGCGTGTACTGTATATTTTGTATGTATATTGTTTTTCTACATATGTCGTTGTAAAGCACCCTGAACGTAAGTAAATTCTGTTTTACTCTGTTTACTCATTGCATAAGATATCATCGTGAAAGACAAAGCGGGCCGGGTGAACGAAGCTAATATCATATGTCGTATTATTACAACCCGTTTGATTCCTGCAAAACCCAGGATTTTCAACTTTTATCAATTTGTTTAAGCAATTAATAAAACATCCCAAAGCTGCTAACGCAGCCTTACTAAACCAGCTATATAATTTGGATTTTTCCATCATTTTTTTAAAAAATTCGCTTTGTTTCATACACTTAGCTTAGCCATGTGTATTCTCTATTAATGTAGTTTAAATCTACTTCTCTCAACATGACCACATGGATTTGTGCCATTGTTAGTAGGGTAGGTGATTAAATGTTGAATGAGCATTGCTGTACATGTAGAAGGAGTCACCTCAGAATCTAAAAGGTAAAATTAAACCATACAACATTTAAGAAAGGTTGAAATTATAATCATGGATAGTAAAATGTTCATGTTATAATTTATATGTACAAACAAATGTATGTTTAAATGATGAAATAATCATGAAGAAGAACAAATCTGGCTGATTAAAACCTTCTTTTAAACTCTATCTTATTTTGATACAACCCGGGTATTGTACTACATAACTGCATAACCAGGGCTGTCTTTTGGTGGTGTTCTGACCATGAACATCTTATGCTTTGATCACTGGTCAGCAGATTTGGCGTGTAACCGGTCCTAACCCTCAGTTATAACAAAGTGGCAAGAGGGGAATAAGTTAGCCTCCCTGGACCAAAACATTATACATGTCGTTAAAGAGAATTGTAATCCTTAAAAAAATAACTACAGTTTATAAAACATATTCTTTTCTTTCTAGAAGACAAATATAATGAGTTTTAAATAGAAATATACTTGTGACCATTTACTTTCGGTCCGGTTCGACTAAAGCTATGTTCGTGGGTCAATAGGAATATTTTGAATCATGACATCTCTGCCAGAACAGAATCGTTTCGTCAAACTGCCAAAACGCGCCGCAGTTCATGAATCAGTGGCCATTTCTATAAGTCAGCGCTAGGTGCAGGCCTGTAAATATACTTGTGTGTATACACCTGTAAGAGGCCGTAATTGGCTTTGTCAGGAAGCGAACTCCGCCTGCGTTAATTGAGAACACTTTGCGACAACTTAGCTAAAGGTGAAAATGAAAAAAGTATTTTAACTAAAGTAGGAAATACTTATAAATTCATTTTTGCAACATTACGTATATGTAATAAAACCTATCACAGACGTAACAAAACTTTTCTGTGACAAAGGTGACAAAAATGGGCCATCAATCGAACCAGATATACTTTAATATTAATTGGGACAATACGTAAAAAGTTTTGACTAACAAGTACCTAAATTTAATAATTTCGTTACTGTAGCATTCTCAATAATCGTACCAACTTTCATTGCATTTCATTAAAACGTTACTGTTACTTTGTTCACACACATACACACAAACAGAAGCACACGCGCACACAGATACAAGAGTGTTCACATAACTCTTTCAGCTATATCGGTCGGGTAACGATGAAAGTGTTAATTGCTCATTATGCGTGTACATATATGAGTCTTTCCAAATCATAACGGTCGAATTGGTCAAGAATAATTGTATATGTAAAAGCCGACATACAACAGTGCAAAAACTGGTACAAATTCATCCCAGGCGCTTTCAGAATCTACCGATTCTCAAGGGCGCAACGCTACATAGGATGATTTACACAAACGAGACGAGAACAAAACACGGATACGTAATTACTTTACAGAATCTACATGATATATGGCTGTAGATGTTTACAAAAAGAATAAAATAAAAAATGAATCGAAGAAACACGGTTATACGGAGCTACTTGTTACGATGCATCTTAAGAGGACGCTCGCAATGTGGAAAGTGGTTAGAACAAAGTAGTCTAATTGATCACGTAAGCCAGTAGGTCAGTAATTAAAAATGTACTACCTACTTGCTTCTAGTGTTTCATCCTTGGTTTTCTCGTAGTTTTCTTTGATCTTTTTGCATCATTTTTTCTTTGCTAGTCCCATACTATTCTCAGCCATATCAAGTTAGTTTGTATCCATTTGTGACGGTACTAATTAGTGTGCGGTTGTACAATTTCCAACAATCTTTACATTGATGTCTCTATTGATCAAACTCATCTGTTGATTTATCTTCATTACATTTTGTACATATTTTACTATCAATCTTATTACTGCACTATTATTTTAATTTATAATAGCTACATGGTAAAGTAGTTATATACATTAAATATTGTTTATTCTCATAAGAGAAAAGATCCTATTTTCAGTTTGATGTGATGCATCTTACGATCTAAGTATATTCATTTCATGCTAGTTTTGATTGTGCTCGTCGTCCTTGGGATGGTCACTGTTGTCAAAGAACTTTATGTTATCATTCTTGTCATTGTAAACGTTTTCTGTCTCAATATGAATGCATAAAGAATCAGTATCAGTCATTATTAGTCTCATTCTGTCACCATATTTGTTTTTGAACTTATTGTCATAGAATTAGTACATTAACCATTTTGTTGATTCTGACACTGTTTATCCACATTGAGCCGGTTTGTTGAATTTGGTTTTATTGTTGTTGTTTTTTTTTCTTATTATTAATACTAATTTATTGTAAATAGTTATTCTTCTGGCAACATATAGCTGTCTCTGGCATCTTAATAATTTATTTTTATCTTTAGATCCGTTAACTTTTATTCCTTTCCTGTGATATTCCATCTATTTACAGACACATTATTATCCATCAGTTTTAATTCTTTATAGAAATCATGAGTTGTTGTTTGTTACAAACTTGCATTCAGTTCCGTGTAAGATTTAATCCACAGTTTTTGCTCAAGAAAAACAACTCTGTATTTTTGATCCGTTTTAAACCCAATTGTATGTAAAGTTTCATATTTCTATTATCAATAATTGTCTTTGTTTTTCAATGTACGTTACAGTGTTGGTACTATTGGTTTTGTACCATCTCGTTCTTCTGCAAGGAAGATAAATCATCTACATCTGGACTTTCTTTCTCTGGTGTTAACGAGTAGTCCTTGAAATAGTCATGCAAATGTAATGGAATCTCCAAATCCACTGCTAAATGCAACCGGTATGATTTTAATCTATTATTTCGGACAGATTTTCTTCTAAATATCTAATGTGTACATTCTTTTGCATATCAAAAACTTTCTACTGTACCGGCATGTATTGGCTTATGGCTCACGCATAAAGGTCATTATCATATCGGTACATAATGAATTACCTTGATCCTTCGTCCTCAACATCATTTTTATTTGACCATCTTTGTATCTTTTTGCGGGTAGTATTCATGATTCACTTTAGCCTATTTGTGTGGTATCCAGTAAATTCCACATCTTTTTCTACTTTCATTCTTTAGGAACATGTTATAGTTTGTCCACATTTCTAAGTTTATTCCCAATATATTTCATGAGGCATCATGTCATAGTGTTGGTGCATTATGATGGTGAGTGGGATCAAGTTTATAATTTTTCATGCAGACATTTTAAATCTCCTCAGAAATGTCACATAGATTCGATGTGTATATTTCTTTACGCAATAGTCAAGTAGAAATCAAAGTGTTTTCAAGATAAATGTTCCATGACATCATGTATACACTGATAATCATCCTTTTATATCTTTATATCTTTCATATTTTTATAACTTTCAATCGTTGAATGATGCGAAATACTTTTTGTACTGGTGTAGCTGTTTCATGAAACCTTTGAAATCTGTCCATATATAAGATATCCAGGGATAAACGTCTTTTCTAAAACATTGATGTTGCATATTTGTATTATTTGTATATAGATTCAGTGTATCTGTAAATTGCTTATCCCGTAAATATTGAGCCAGCTGCTCTATGGAATGTCTCTCCAATTTAAAGCTATGTACAAATTTGATTTTTTTAGTCGTTTTATTTTTCTTCTGTTTTTTTTATTTTTTTTTATTTTTTTAATTTTTCTTTATTTTTTTTAATTTTATTTTTCCTTCATTGATGAAACTGTCAACTCCGAAATCCTTGCTGAATGAAATATATTTATCGTTGCTTTTCGATATGACTTTTGTCTCTTCATCTGGGTCATTTGAAAGCTGTCCATTTAAAAGCTATCCAGGGATAAATATCTTTTCTAAAACATTGAGGTTGCATAAATTTCTATAGATTCAGCGTATCTGTAAATTTTTATCCCTTAAATACTGAGCCAGCTGATATATGGACTGTCTCACAAATTTAAAGCTATCTACAAATTTGATTGTACTTTTATTTGTTGCATTTTTTATTTTTAATTTTTATTTTTTCTTCATTGATGAAACTATCAACTACGAAATCCTTTCTGAATAAAATATATTTCTCGTTGCTGTTCGATATGACTTTTGTCTCTTCATCTTGGTCATTTGTAATCAATGTCTTAATGAAGAGATTACTGTCATAGCAAGACAGCTTATGAATGAACAGTGGGATGTATTTTGAATATCTGTAGTTTAAATTGCATTCGTTATGCCCGTTATCTCCCAATTTATCTTTAAGAATGTTTCTCACTGATATAATATATATATATAGTTTTTTTTCTTTTAAATGTTTGTTTTTTCTTTCTTCAATTTTGTCTGTGAACACCTTAGGGTTTGCATTTTTCGGTCTTAATTCTTCATATACTAGTTGTGCAATCTAACTCAACGAATCGTAAAATACTTAATACAATCGGCACCTCTGTAAACTATTGATTTATATCTCTCATGTACTGATTTGAGGAACAAACTGAACCCTGCTTGAATGCGCTAGGCTGTTTTTATTTTCCAAGATCGTGCGGGCATAAAGAGTCCTTGTGCCTAAGATATATCTCTGGCGCACATTGTCTATGGCACGATAATTTATTGAGTTTTCTGTCGATTTCGAGAAGGCATTCCAATGACATAGAACCAAATATGTACTTTGCCTCTGCCACAATTTCACGTCTGCGGTCATCACAGCTATTTAGTTGTGTGACGGTTTCGCTTTTACACGCTTAATTTCGCACAATTGTACTGCCAAAGTCATAATAAATAAAGTACGGGGCTTTTAATTACTGCTGATACTGTCAGTTCTTGAATATTACAACATAACTTCCTTCAGGCATTATATCTATCGAATTATCTACGTTGTAACATAGTCTTTAATGCTTGAATAATTCTTCTCGTGCATTGAAAAAAATTCACTCATTTCTAGAAATATATATATATATATATATATATATATATATATATATATATATATATATATATATATATATATATATATATATATCCGTGATGTTAAAGCATCTGTCATGACACCAATTTTGAAAAATTCGTTTTCTGGAACGCAATGGTACCATCCATCTTTTTAGTCTTAAGGACCACCACATTGCAATATAAGTAAAATGCCTGCAGATTACTCCCTTTTAATATCCTCAGTTTTCATTGGACATCTTTCAAACCAGTTCATGTATCTATCCAAGTTACATTTGATTTCCTATCTATATGATCACATGGGTGTTAATGCATTATATAAACAAAACACTTGCCTTCTTTATTTTTCACATTGATACAAGCTTTTTTGTTTCTAAATCCATTCAGACAAATCTATATATGAGCTCCTCCTGAGCGGTTGATATTTCTATATATGAACATTAAATATTCAATCCAGTCAAACATCCATTTTTTGCTTTCGCATATTTTCTGTCTAAATTAGGTATGCAAAATATCGAATAAGCGTTGAATGACATTATTTATTTCACCTCTGTTGAATCTATTTAGAAGTCTTGTCTTGTAGTACAATTTTCTACCTTGGTGGGTCGTTTTCAAAGTATGATTCAAAAGTCTAGCTGTACCTTCACAGAATTACATTTTTGAATTTAGCTACTGATGATCTTTATCAAATATAGTTCAATCCCATTAGAAAAAAAATCATTCAAATCTTGATTCTTTTCGCCGTAAAATCTGTATTAATTTAAATTGCTCTTTAATGAATCTCTATGTCTTTTAGTTATAATTCTGTTTAAATTTTCCTTATTGATAAGTCTCAATTATTTCCTGTTTGCATGACGTATTAAAGAAGCTTGTAACGTATTAAAACTATTTTTGGTAGTGGTTCATCGATTGCAACAATTTTCATTTTGATTTATTTAAGTGAGAGAAGTTCAACATAAATGTGACTATTTTAGTTTATTGAACTAGAATTATTTCAATACATATTTCGCTATTTTTCATGTGTATTTAAATATTTGACTTTTGAGTTTTATCATACATTTTATCAAAGCCGCATTTGTACTCTTTTGGTCTGCCAATCCCGGGAGGCAGCCATATCTGGAGTTTGGGTGCATCTGACCACCTCCTGGGAGACGATTCATGACCCTATAGGGAGTTGTATCACCTTGCTTTAGTATGTCAAATCAGCCGAGATGTCGATGCATCATTTCAATTATATGGTTGAATTTAACAACCACTGGAACCTCTTAGTCGAAACGAAACACTAGGAGCTTCAGGAATTAATTCAATCATTAAGTGTATTGAAAATGTTCTCCAGACAGTTAAGTGTATTGCAGTTTCACATGTCCCGGGATTGAAACAATGTCATCTCAGACCCGTGGCATTAATTTAATTTTTTTTAAATCCGATCAACTGTCATACTTGAACGAATGAATCAACTTCAGAGTGCAGGTGTGCTCAATGAAATAGAAAAAAAATATCAGAGTGCAAGAGTTGAACAGCAGAATACTAGCTTTGAACTCTAACGCTTATACGTCTACACGACTGACCTTGGTTACTAACACCTTGAAACTTACCTGTATGTTTGCATACTACAAGGTTATCCTTCAGAACACTACAATTTAACCTTACAATAGTAGGGTTCCTGTAGCAGTTCGCCTTAGCTATAATACGCAGTTCTCTTAAATCAAGACCGAATCTGTAACACTTACTTTAGTAGAATGTTTTTTCTTTACTCTGTTCAGTAAATTTTGAAATTTTGAGAGAAACACTAACACGTAATTAAAAAGTAGACTGTCTGCAGGTACAAATCCTCAGCAATTGTACTTTGTTTCTAATGGTTCAGACGATAGTCTATACTCAATTATTTAGTCTACAGAATACACAGATTTCATTTTATCTCAGACTACATTATAGGCCTAATACATAAAACTGTACAGTATTGCTGATTGTTCAGATCAGAGACTAGAATAATATATTTAGTGAATAATTCCTTGATGCAGACAAAACAATTAATCTGTCATTCATGAGTGGCATTAATAAAATTTGTCGCCGATTGTCTGGGGAAAAAGCCAAAACCTAAAGTCATTTATATACTTGAAAATTCGAGCAGACGACATTTGCTTTTACGTAAGGGACAACGGTATTGTGTTTATTTGTACTGTGGTATATTAAAAATATTTTATATTCATTCTTAGTCTCCTCCTCACCGAAGTAGAAGCGTTCTGAAGGAACATCGTATTTCTATATGGGATTTCAAGGTGCCAAAAAAAAAATGATTGGTCAAGAAATGTTGTCCTCTCTGAAAAAGTACCTTGTGCCTTCATGGGATAGTAACACACACATGAAAATACTCAGATATCAATTATCATATATATCCATTAATAAAATATATCAGATTCCCTCCAGAATGGCCGCCATTGACATGAACAAGAAATTATTATTGCACCTTTCCGCTTCCTTCATACAGCGTCGTACTTGCGGCATTTGTGGCCTTTGCTTTAAGAAAATTTCCTTTCCCTGTGAAGAGACAACATACAGTCATTCAGACGCTTCTGATTTTAAAGATCTGTCTAAGTGCATTTCATTATCAAAGGAAAACATGTAGTCGAACCTCATATATTTCTTTTTCTCAACTATCGATAGCTATTTGACGTTTGTTACGGTATAAAACGACACTTTACCTCTCATTTCTAATCGAATTTATACACACTATACTCATTACGAGGATAATTTACTTGCCCTTTTTTGGTATTGCTGGCCGAAGTGACCACTCACATTTAGAAAATTACTCAGCGTACGAGAACATCCGTATTATCAGGAACTTTACAAAAATAACCAATATGGCGATAGTGCTCATCTTAAAATAACGTCTTGCCAGCGTGAACTTTCATTTTTCGAGGAAAGGTTTGCGAATCCAAGATTCTTATAGGTAAATACTTGGAACGTGTTAGCTTTATTATAGATATTTGTTCCTAACAAATACATCTGCTTTTTCACAAGGAAGCTATTTCTATGCATATATATGTTCATAATTTCGAAATATTTGTTCGAAATCTTCATGTTATACCATACTCTTTCTTAAAATGGGACTTCACTGTCGTGTGAAGGTAAGAATTGTTTCCAGAACGTTGTTTTATTACTTGTCTTTTGGACTGTGTTACATTCCAGTTTGGTTACTTTTACTGTAATAACTAGAAGCAAAGTGGGAACAATGCGATCTTTTCAATCCAACCATCTGTCTGTGTGCATATTTGCCCAGTCACGGTTTCGCGGCCTCTAGCACAAGTTTATCAAAACTTAATACCTTGAGGAATAATTGAAAAAGGTATGAGAATGTACACAATGGTTTGGAACTTCTATTATATCCTTTGAGGCGGATATACAATATGAGGTTCGTGGGAGATGGTGGCAGTATAAGATCAGAGTTTTTATGAATCCTTTGGTCATGTGATATATTTCATTTACCAGTGAATGGAATATGTTCTCTACATACTGTGTTCCGCTCTCTATCTTGCTCTTTCTTCTTCACAAGGAAATATACGAACATAACAGCGAAAATAGTTGGTTGGTTGGTCTTAGCGGCACTTTTAACACATTGATGGCTATGACTATTTGTTGCTGCAGAACTCTCACAGTATCAGCACACTTAGCCACATCATCTGCATATAATGAAGCAAAAACGCTCCTGAATATATCCAGTTATATTTCTAGCTCTAGTACACCAAAGTCTCAATTGTATAATCAGATCATTCTTCTAGCTCTAGTACACCCAAGTTTCAACTGTATAATCAGATCATTCTTCTAGCTCTAGTACACCCAAGTCTCAATTGTATTATCAAGTCAATAATAAACAAAATTAACAAAATTGGACTTAAAACGCATCCTTATCTTGCTCCATGAGTGCAATACAAATAATCCATTATATCTCGCATACATATTGCTCTAAACGGCAATCATTCTATCATTCAATTACTTACGGAGAAGGGATAGCAACATTGTGTCATGATTGACTTTCTCAACACCTTTATAATCAACAAATTAACAATGGAGCTTTTCTCAAGTTATAGATAAATATGTTTGTGCAATAGCCCGAAGGGTATACAAATTATCCACATAACTGTAATTCTTTCTAAAAACCAGTCCAGGGCTCATTATTCAGATTATTTTCTTAAAGCCCACGTTTAAAATATTTGTAAACTTTTTATATAATGAATCAATTAAAATGATAATCCGGAATTGCTTGGGTTAGCTTTCCCATCATGTCTGAAATTCAATCCCTGTATAGAAAAAGCCACTTGGCCCCTATTCTTTCATCACAAACATGGAAATAAGAAACAGGACTAATCTGACTATGAAAAGCATATAAATGTGGGATCGCAGAGATTGAAATCGTGAAAATTATCATTTTTACGACTTATACTTTTGCATCAAAATAGTTATAAATTCGTGCGAGGTACTAATTTAGATTATTTATCATTACTTTAGACATGTAACTAGATTGCAAAGCATTTCTACTAAAAAAAAAAACTGTTAAGATTTAAAAAATACTTATCTTTCTCACCAGAGAAACAATGTAACTAGATATTAAATCCACACATTTTTGTACTTCTCCAGCAGTACTTTTATACCTGTTGTTGAGTTCAAAGAATAAAAGACATTCAAGAATAAAATAATATTTGTCTTTTAAAACTAAATATTACTTAGATTTTATATTTTCTCTCAGAGTCTTGCACGGTGTTTTCAACTTATCAGCTTGAGTTTCTAATTTATGTGACGATACTCTTGGTTTGGTTGATGATATTGTATATTTCTGGCAGTTATGATTTCTAAGAAATTTTGATAGCAAAATGTTGCAAATGTTCTATAGAAAATAATTCTTGAGGAACCTGGTATATTAGCTTTCCAATTATGAACAAGATTGTCTGACCATCTTTGTTTTACAATTGTTGAGAGGGAATTTTTTTCACCTACAAATTGGAAAATCCAAGCTGCATTACAATCTAACTTAGAATAAACAAGGTCTGACCCTGGTTGTCCAATTCTGCTTCCCGATTAAATTGATATTATACACGTGTATCCACCTGACCACTTATTAAGCAATATTTAATAATCATAACATATATTGCAGTAATGCAGTGAAGTTCTATCAACTTCACCCAATATATAATCATTTTGTTTGCATCATTCAAGACCAAATAATTTTTAATGGGTTGCAACTGTACCCTTTTAAATGAATTAGCTTGCGTAATTCTGCATAATTTGCTTCCATCTATGATTATTAACGTTCCATGTTTATCTAATAGGTCACAGGGGTAGTGAAATTTGGGAAAACCATGGTTGTCCCGAGGCAACCAGCTTTGAAAATCTGGTTGCCCAGCAGATTTTTCTGCTTGCCTGATAAATTATTGCAGTTGTCCACAAGATTGCTGTAATCAAGATTATTCAACAACTTTATATATATATATATATATATATATATATATATATATATATATATATATATATATATATATATATATATACCTAATTGTATACAAAACTTGTAACTCACCATCTGTTGTGCAAATGGAAATTGTCACACATATATATTTTAATCTATTTCGTTTATTTAACCTATTTGAGATCAGCAAATAAAAGATAATCGAACAATCTCCCTTTCTGGTGTCTTCTTGTCTGTCAGCTTTATTGTAGTTGGCCATCCAAGACCAGAATCTTATCCATGTTTTGTACTTATCTGAGTTTACATCATTAGGGTTCACGGTATCATTAATCTGTCAGGGAACTGCACGCTTTCCACGTGGAAGTTTTATTTAGTTATAACGCCAATAGAGTATGCAACAATACACTTGTGATTGGTTTAATTATTTTACGTTACCACACTCCTTTAGCTAAAGTTAGCTAACGGAAACAACTGTCACATGCTTTACAGCGAGTGACCATTTATTCAACAGACCAATGAGAAAGCGTAATACCATATCATAGGCATTCAGTGTGTCAAGTCGAAGAAACAGGTACCAAATTTTGGTGTGTTGTCAAAAGACAAATATTCGCGAATCTTGTTTCTTTGCGGGTTCCCCCTGACACCTGGTAGTATCGGCTGTGATTGCTTAATCAGATAATGAGTAGTCGATGCATGTGGATTAGTGTGGCCTCTTACCGACAGCAATTACCAAATTCTCAATATGGAGATAATTCGGACATCTTTGTACCCAGAGGATTAATGTAGGATCAAATGTTTGTCACTGGAAATTATGTAAACTTCCATTATAATTTTTTAAATGATCATTGTTTTTTTATCGGTTGCCCGACCGGGCTTTCATATTGGAAACAAAAACATTTTCCCGTATCCACTACATGACTAACGTCAAGAACTGCAAATTTAAAGGTATTTAATTAACTAATAAACTGCCTGTAAATCTTGGACGCAGAGAAATTTTAAGCTTCAGAAATTAAGCCACGATTTACAAGCTGTTACTAAATATGAAAATTTGTGAAGAATATCCTAGAACTTTATCATCAAAGAAAAACGTGCAATATTGAGATATTCAGCCATCTTTCCTAAATATTATAATTTTATATTTTAAGAATTTACTGATAATTTCCAAATGTCACAATGCAGTTTTGAGGTATCAGATAGTCTTCACAAACCACTCACAATTTTGGGCAAAAAGTTATAATGTTATAGGCATGCATTAATAATAATAATAATAATAATAATAATAATAATAATAATAATAATAATACAATAATGCAAACAATGTATCATACCTATATTTATTCCTTCTACGCCACGAAGGTAACATTCACCATCCAGATCATTCAAATACATTGCAAATAAAAGTGGTGAGAGACATTCACCTTGACGTACTCTTAATAAACGTGAAAACTCTTTACTATGTGTATGATGAGCTTTACCCTGGATCAAATTTTTTCATAATTGACTTGATTAACATTCATAATTTTGCCACGAATACTTAGCGTAATTAATGTAAGTATACGATTTTGCTCTCTAGATTTTCTACAGATTTTGTTAAACCAATACATCCAGAATACACAGTTTCTTATATAAATAACTAACGATGTAAAATAAATAGAGTCTCATGTCCCCATGTTTTTGATGAATCCAGACTGTGCTTCTATATGAAAAATTATATTCTTCGACCAAATTCATTATTCGTAAAAGTCAGTATTTTAGTGAATAGTTTTCCAACATAACTCAGTAAGGTAATGCATCTGTGATTTTTACATCATTAATAGGACCTTTCTTATGTAGGGAGAGCATATAGTCATCTAACCAAGATTTGGAATATGACATATGTGAAATGTGTCTGCACCATGTATAAAAAACTAATTTAAAAACTTTATGCATGTAGTCACTTTTCCCTATTTTTAATTTTTGAATTGCGTTGATAATTTCACCTACAAATATATCAGTATTCATTTCATTAAACATTACTTTTAAGTTCTTCCATCAATAATATCATCATCTGTAATATAAAAAAGGATCTCAAGGCTCAATAATAGCTTTAAAATAATGAGCAATAGATGAAAATGAAACATGGTGTGTCAGAGTATGTGATGCATCATTTAATAATTTACAAACTCTTTTACATTTGTTTTAAATCTCTTGATTCACAAAATGTCTTTGATTTATGGTTAGCATAATATATTCCGCATTTTCTTGCGGTCTTTTAAAATTTTGAACGAGTTTGGACCATATTAGATCTATCAATATACAAATTTGATTTTCTAAACACATTCAATTTCGATGGAAAATATCTTTTCTTAATGACTTTTGACTCACAACCAAAATTATAGCAAAGTGTATAACTTCGATTCAACCTGGGCGAACTAGCAATTAACACATTTTTGAAATAAGGTAGAACACAAAGAATGCAAACTATCTGAAAAGTGATTAATACAATGATCCTCAAATGCCTAACTGGGCCTTAACATACTCGTTAAGTCTCTAACTGCTTTATTTATAATTTTGTTCGGCTGATGGCAGCATAACATAGACATGTAGTTTGTTCGTTTGAGACCGGTTTTTAATGTTGTCGTCTTTCATTCTTCTATTGTTTATCCTTTGTTTGTTTATTTGTTTATCTCCCCTTCATTTAAACATGCAGGAGTCAAGAATTTTACTTGGCCTTCGTGAAACTGTTTTGTATTTGCGCCGTTATCAATGTTTGTGTCTATATATATATATATATATATATATATATATATATATATATATATATATATATGTGTGTGTGTGTGTGTGTGTGTGTGTGTGTGTGTGTGTGTGTCTGTATCTGTGTCTGTGTGTGCATGTAACAAGACCACTTGAATCCCATTTAGCTGCTACCCTTATGTTTCTGCAGATTACAAAGTGGTCAAAATCATTTATTTTAAGATCTGATACTTCATATGCCCCCGTTTCTGCGAAAGGAAACAATATCACTTTCATTAAAACCGAAATTAATCCCTCACTTTGAATCGTATTAACTCTTCCAGTTACTAGTCCTTGTGCATTGTAGGCTACTCCACGTGAGTACTCTCTCGTGTTCAGAATACTTGCTATACTAATATATACTTCAATAATACGATTCTCTTTTGCAAATAGTGCAGGCACGCTGACAACCTCTGTGTCGATGGTAGTTGATCAGTTCCCTCCATTATTTCCTGGACTACGCAATTTGCTCCAACTGGAAACGGTGAATTAGTATCAGACATACGATGATCGGGTTCATTGACGGTTTCAATGCTCCTGACCTTTCCAGGCTTGTAACTCTCTAATGCATTTGCGGATAGTTCTCTGATATTATGTGAAACGCTGTTCTTTTCATTACTTTTGTTGACTTGTTAGTATCCGTCACTGAATTCAGAATCTAATCTTCACGGGTCTTTAGCCCAGGGGAAGGACCATATTCAAGATCAAGTAGAGGGTCACACACACGGTCTAGCACAGGATCACTCACAGGTCACACATAAAAATAAGAATGCTGTACCACTCTTATTTATGGAATTTTAAATTTCGTTGCCCTAATCAAGAACATTTCTGGACCACTCAAATTTAAAAATATATTCTACAGTGCCTGGGTAATAGTATAGATTGGTGCTGTCTTGCAACATGATACTCAGAAGCTAAAGCAGTCAAACAGATTAAACCAGACAGTAATTTTGAAAATTTTAAATATCGCATCCCTTTACGAGAACATTTGTGGACAACTTCTAGTTTTAAAACAAATATGTCAGCAGAAATCTTCCGTAGTATCCATGGGTACTGTCGTACACATTGATATACAGAACCACAAATATCTTCCGGGACCGTAGTATACATTGGTAATGTCTTGCACATTTATATTCATAACCACTGATATCTGTGTGTGTGTGTTACTATCCCATGAAGGCATAAGGTACTTCTTCAGAGAGGACGACATTTCTTAACCAATCATTTGTTTTGCTGGCACCGTGAAATCCCGTATATAGATACGATGTTCCTTCGGAACACTTCTACTTCGCTGAGGAGATAACTAAGAATCAATATTGAAAATTAAAATAAAAAATGTAATATACCACAGTACAAATGAACACAATACCGTTGTCCTTTCCGTAAAAACAAATATCGTCTACTAGAATTTTCAAGTATATAAATAACTTTAGATTTTTGCTCCTCGCCCGGCAAATGTTATGAATACCACTTATGAATGGCAGATTCATTGTTTTTGTCTGTATCAAGGAATTATTCGCTAAATATAGTATTCTAGTCTCTGATCTGAACAATAAGCAATACTGTAAACTTTTATATATTAAACCCATAATATAGTTGCAGATAAAATGAAATATGTGTATTCTATAAACTAAATAATTGAGTATAGACTATTGTCTGAACCCTTAGCAACAAAGTACAATTGCTGATGATTTGTAAATGCAGAAATTAACTGTTTATTTAATGTGTTAGTGTTTCTCTCAAAATTTCAAAATTTACTGAACAGAGTAAAGAAAGACAAAAAACATTCTACTAAAGTAAGTGTTACAGATTCGGTCTTGATTTAAGAGAACTGCGTATTATAGTTAAGGCGAACTGCTACAGGAACCCTACTATTATGCCGTTAAATTGTAGTGTTCTGAAGGACAACCTTGTAGTATGCAAACATACAGGTAAGTTTCGAGGTGTTAGTAACCAAGGTCAGTCGTGTAGACGTATAAGCGTTATATTTCAAAGCTAGTATTCTGCTGTTCGTCTTTTGCGCTCTGTTACTTTTTCTATTCAATTGACCACACCTGCACTCTGAAGTTGATTAATTTGTTCAAGTATGACAGTGGATTGGATTGTTTGGTCTGAGTTGAGGAATTTTGAAATCAAACTAATGCCATGTGTATGAGATGACATTGTTTCAATCACGGGACATGTGAAACTGTAATGCACTTAACTGTCTGGTGAACATTTTCAATACACTTAATGATTGAATTAATTCCTGAAGCTCCTAGTGTTTCATTTCGACTAAGAGGTTCCAGTGGTTGTTAAATTCAACCATATAATTGAAATGATTCATCGACATCTCGGCTGATTTGACATACTAAAGCAAGGTGATAACACTCCCTATAGGGTCATGAATCCTCTCCCAGGAGGTGGTCAGGTGCACATAAACTCCAGAGATGGCTGCCTCCGGGGATTGGCCGACCAAAATAGTGCAGATGCGCTTTTGATAAAATGTATTATACAAATCAAAAGTCCAGTATTAAAATACACACGAATGAAAACTGAGGATATTAAAAGGGAGTTATATGTAGGCATTTTAATTATATTGCAATGTGGTGGTTCTTAAGACTACAAAGATGGAAGGTACCACTGCGTTCCAAGAAACGATTGGTTTTCAAGCTTAGTCTCATGACAGACAGATACTTTGTCATCACGGACACACACACAAACACACACACACATATATATATATATATATATATATATATATATATATCTAGAAATGTGTGCATTTTTTCAATTCACACGAAGAATTATTAAAATATTAAAAACTATATATATACAACATAGATAATTCATTTATTATGACTTTGACAGTACACTCGTCGTGCGAGATTAAGCGTGTAAAAGCGAAACCGTCACACAACTAAATAGCTGTGATGACCGCAGACGTGAAATTGTGGCAGAGGCAAAGTACAAGCTTGGTTCTATGCCATGGGAATCCTTTCTCGAAGTCGACAGAAAACGCAATCAATTATCGTGGTAGAGACAATGTGTGCCAGAGTTATGTCTGTGGCACTAACCTGGAAAATAAAAACAGCCAGGCACATTCAATCAGTTCAGTTTGTTCCTCAAATCAGTACATGAGAGATATAAATCAATAGTTTACAGAGGTGCCGATTGTGATAAGTATTTTACAATGTGTTGCGTAAAATTGCACAACTAATATATGAAGAATTAAGACGAAAAGTGCAAACCTATGGTGTTCACAGACAAAATTGATGAAGAAAAAAAAATTTAAAGAAAAAAAAATATATATGTCATATCAGTGAAAAACATTCTTAAAGATCAAGTAGGAGCCACGGTCATCACGAATGCAATTTAATCTACAAATATCCAAAATACATCCCACTGTTCATTCATAAGCTGTCTTGTTATGACAGTAATCTCTTCATCAAGATATTAATTCAAAATGACCCAGATGAAGAGACAAAAGTCATATCGAAAAGCAACGATAAATATATTTCATTCAGCAAGGATTTCGGAGTTGACAGTTTCATCAATGAAGGAAAAATAACATTAAAAAAAAAGAAAGAAAAATTTAAAAAATAAAAAAAACAGAAGAAAAATAAAACGACTAAAAAAATCAAATTTGTACATAGCTTTAAATTGGAGAGACATTCCATAGAGCAGCTGGCTCAATATTTACGGGATAAGCAATTTACAGATACACTGAATCTATATACAAATAATACAAATATGCAGCATCAATGTTTTAGAAAAGACGTTTATCCCTGGATATCTTATATATGGACAGATTTCAAAGGTTTCATGAAACAGCTATTCCACCGTAGAAAACTATTTCGCATCATCCAACGATTGAAAGATATAAAAATATGATTATTAATGTATACATGATGTCATGGAACATTTATCTTGAAAGCACTTTGATTTATACTTGACTATTGCGTAAAGAAATATACACATCGAATCTATGTGACATTTCTGAGGAGACTTACAATGTCTGCAAAAAAAAATTTAATTTGATCTTACTCACCATCGTAATGCACCAACACTATGACATGATGCCTCATGACAGATATTGGATGTAAAATTAGAAATGTGGACAAACTATAACATGTTCCTAAAGAATGAAAGTAGAAAAAGATGTGGAATTTACATGATACCACACAGATATGCTAATCGTGAATACTACCAGCAAAAAGATACAAAGATGGTCAAATAAAAAATGATGTTGAGGACGAAAGATCAAGGCCATTCAATATGTATCGATATTATAATAACCTTTATGCATGAGCCATAAGCCAATACATGTCGGTAGAAAGCTTTTGATATGCAAAGAATGTACACATTAGATTTGTAGAAGAAAATCTGTCCGAAATAATAGATTAAAATCATACCGGTTGCATTTAGCAGCGGATTTGGAGATTCCATTACATTTACATGACTATTTCAAGGACTACTCTTTAACTACAGAGAAAGAAAGTCCAGATGTAGATGATTTATCTTCCTTGCAGAAGAATTTGACTGATGGTTACAATGGTACAAAAACAATAGTACCAACACTGTAACGTACATTGAAAAACTAAGAAAATTATTGACTATAGAAATATGAAATGTTACATATAATTGGGTGGCTTAAATCTTACTGAATGCAAGTTTGAAACAAACAACAACACATGATTTCGATAAAAGAATTCAAATTGATGGATAACAATGTGTCTGTAAATAGATGGAAAATCTCAGGAAGGGAATAAAGGTTAATGTCTCTAAAGATACAAATAAATCATTCAGATGCCAGAGAAATTTATATTTTGCCAGAAGAACAACTATTTACAATAAATTAGTATTAATCAGAAGAAAAAAACAAGAAAACAAACCAACAATAAAACAAAATTCAACAGGCCAGCTCAAGTTGGATGAACAGTGTCTTAATTAACAAAATTGTTGATGTACGAATTCTATTAAAACAAGTGCAAAAATCAAATATGGTGATAGAATGAGACTAATAATGACTGATACTGATTCTTTATGCATTCATGTTAAGACAGAGAACGTTTCCAATGACAAGAAGGATAACATCAAGTTCTTTTACAACAGTGACTATAAAAGGACAACGAGCTCGGTTTACTACAAATGAATAACAAGATATCTGGCGTTTTAAAAGATGAACTATCATTTATTGCTCTTCAAGAGTTGTGTTGATTGCGGCAAAAACTTTATTTCCTTTAAATCTGATCATTAAGAGAAAAAGAATCCATGGATATTCGAAAATGCGTGGTCAACAAGAACTCAAAATTCGAGATGTATATAATGAAAACTAGCATAAAATGAATATACTTAGATCGTGAGATGCATCACATCAAATTGAAAACATGATCTCTTATCTTATGGGAATAAACAATATTTAATGTATATAACTACTTTACCATGTATATACTATAAATTAAAATAATAGTTCAGTAATAAGATGGATAGAAAAATATGTACAAATGTAATGAGGATAATACAACAGATGAGTTTGATAAATAGAGACATCAATGTAAAGATTGTTGGAATTTGTACAACAACGGCACACTAATGAGTACCGTCACAAATAGATACAAACTAACTTAACATTGCTGAGAACACTATGGAACTAGCAAAGAAAAAATAATACAAAATATCAAAGAAAACTACGTGAAAACCAAGGATGAAACACTAGAAGCAAGTAGGTAGTAAAGTTTCATTACTGACCTACTTGGTTACGTGATCAATTAGACTATTTTGTTCTAACCAATTTCCACCTTGCAAGCGTCCTCATAAGATGCGTCATAACAAGTAGCGCCGTATAACCGTGTTTCTTCGATTCATTTTTGATTTTATTCCTTTTGTAAACATCTCCAGCCATATACAATGTAGATTCTGTACAGTAATTACGAACGATATAGCTGAAAAGGTTATGTGATCACTCCTATATATGTGTGCGCGTGTGCTTCTGTTTGTGGGTATGTGAGTGAACAAAGTAACTAAAGTAACGTTTAATGAAATTCAATGAAAGTTGCTACGATTATTGAGAATGTTACAGTACTTAAATTATTATATTTATGTACATGTTAGTCAAAAACTTTTAAAGTTTTGTCACGATTAATATTAAAGTCTCTCTGATTTAACTGATGGCCCATTTTTGTCACCTTGTTCACAGAAAATATTGTTACGTCTGTGGTAGATCTTAATACATATACGTAATTTTGCAAAAATGAATTTATAAGTATTTCTTATTTTAGTTAAAATACTTTATTCATTGTCACCTTTAGCTAAGTTGTCGCAAAGTGCTCTCATTTAAGGCAAGTGAAGTTCACTTCCTGACAAAGCCAATTACGACCTCATACAGGTGTATACACATAAGTATCTTTACAGGCCTGCACCTGGCGCTGACCTAGAGAAATGACCACTAATTCATGAACTGCGGCTCGTTTTGGCAGTTTAACGAAACGATTCTGTTCTAACAGAGATGTCATGATTCAAAATATTCCTATTGACGCACGAAAATAGCTTTGGTCGAACCGGACCGAAAGTAAATGGTCACAAGTATATTTTTATTTAAAACTCATTACATTTGTTTTCTAGAGAGAAAAGAATATGTTTCATAAACTGTATTATTTTTTGAGGATTACAATTCTCTTTAACGACATGTATAGTGTTTGTGTCCAGGTAGGCAGTACAATACCCGGGTTGCATTAAAAGAAAACAGAGTATCGGCCAAATTTTTTCTTGTTCATGATTATTTCATCATTCATTTAAACATGCATTTGTTTGTACATCTAAATTATAACTTGAACATTTTACTATCCGTGATTATAATTTCAACCTGTCTTAAATATTGTATGGTTTAATTTTAACTTTTAGATTTTGAGGTGACTGCTTCTACAGGTAGAGCAATGCACATTCAACATGTGGTCATCTTGAGAGAAGTAGATTTAATCTACATTAATAGTGGGTACACATGGCTAAGCTAAATGTAGGAAAACAAGAGAACTTTTTAAACAAAAATGATGGAAAAATACAAAATTATATAGCTGGTTTAGTAAGGTTGCGTTCGCAGCTGTCAGAGGTTTTATTAAATGCTTAAACAAATTGACAAAATTTAAAAATCCTGGGTTTTGCAGGAATCAAACGGGTTGTACTAATACGACATATGATATTAGCTTCGTTCAACCGACCAGCGTTGCCTTTCACGATGATATCTTATGCAATGAGTAAACAGAGTAAAAATGAGTTTACTTATGTTCAGAGTGCTTTACAACGACATATGGGGAAAACAATATACATACAAATTACACAGTACACGCAGTTTAACGACATGTATAGTGTTTGTGTCCAGGGAGGCTCACTTATCCCTCTTGCCACTTTGCC
Organism: Margaritifera margaritifera; assembly: GCA_029931535.1. Classification (NCBI taxonomy): domain Eukaryota; kingdom Metazoa; phylum Mollusca; class Bivalvia; order Unionida; family Margaritiferidae; genus Margaritifera; species Margaritifera margaritifera. The sequence continues at coordinate 335,053 of JAQPZY010001088.1, forward strand.
ATAACTGAGGGTTAGGACCTGTTACACGCCGAGATCTGCTGACCAGTGATCAAGCATAAGATGTTCATAGTCAGAAAACCACCAAAGGACAGTCCTGGTTATGCAGTTATGTAGTACAATACACGGGTTGTATCAAAAGAAAATAGAGTTCAAAGGAAGGATTTAAGCAGAAAAATGTGTTCTTCTGCATGAGTATTTCATCATTCAAACATACATTTGTTTGTACATATAAATTTTAACCTTAACATTTCACTATCCAGTTTAGTAATATTTTTGCCTCTCCCTAAAGTACACTTTCTATAATTTCTTGGTATTCCGTCCCATCGTCTTTTAGCAAATGGAAATCCATTTTCACATGTTCGAAATTTTGTAAGAGTTGTACGTAGATTTTGTTTTATCAAATTTAACATAACATTCTAAATTAAGATAAATGTTAAATATGCCGTATGTTATTCATTCATGTGAGGCTGCCATATCAGCTTGTTAGGTATGTTTATATTGATCTGTAATATTTACCTGCACTGCGCAACTGATACAATTTATCTCTAATATTTTATACGTAGTTTTTATGTAAAAATAATATTGATTTTTTTTATAAGAGTCAGTTCAAACTGAGTTATCAAACATATTTATTACATACTGTATAACTGAGTTATGATATTTTCCTTAACTTTATTTAGACCAGAAACTATCGATTGTAGACTTTATGTAAACAATTAGAGAACAATAAGAATGTGATCGGCAGGATATTGGAGTCCTCCTAGAAAAAACAATAATTTTTGAACTGTGATATAAAGAATACAACATATAAGTACTATAAGCGCATGATGATAACAAGCGTTCGGGTTGCATTTACAGATGCTCCTCCGGTTCATTCATTTGTAATTATCATCAATACGTGCATACATTTAGTAAGCTATGTATCATTTATCAAACTAACTGTCAAGAGCGAAGGTCCAAATGAAGAAGTTTATTGTGACACACAGGGAAATCGGTGATATCATCAATAAAATTTTGTCCTTTTCCACATCGAATTCATAGAATTATTCATACGAAAATGAAATCACAGCACACATCATAACGACAAAGATGCCTATTTCTGATGGTTCGGTTCCAGAATTTCCATGCGGGGCATTGGTACCTTAAGAAAACAAAAACTATTTATTAGTCCAGAGATGTATACTTAATTAACTCATTCACTCATGATCAAAGACACACATTGTTTTTAAAAATTGCTTCATCAACATGAGGGACAAAATCAAGAACTGTGTTTTATTAAAGATCTTGTGTTCCCGAAACGAACTGTCAATATATCAAAGGGCATTGCATCATGACCCTATTGCTCCAATCAGGGCAAAAACCTATGGTCATGAATGCTACACGAAGGAAAGGAATTATTGATGCTGTAATATATTATAAATTGGTGTGTAAACTGGATAAAGAACTATCACAATATAAGCATATATATATATGCAACTAAAGATCACACATTTTCATGACATAAGCACGAGGTAACACGTAATAATGCGACGGTGTTATATATATTAATGTACACACCGAAATGGATAGGTTTTTATTTAAATAAAATATTCTTAAACTAAATTTTATTAAAAGCATCATACTTTTTACCCCTAGGGTCCCACCCATTGGCCTAGCCCGGGAGCAACAAGGGTATAGAGAGGAAAGGAAGTATACGATCATAGACAATTGTCAACTGTGACGTTGAGTGAGTTGAGGAAAAATAACACATAGGAAAATACAATTAATGAAAAGTGAACTACTGTTCCTCCTGATTTCCCCATCCAGGGACACAACCCAGAAAACAACAACTGTATAGGAATCAAGGGAACTTGAGAATATACAGTATTTCAAATTTCAAGTAAAATGGATACATAAAAGATGGAAGCAAAAGTTTACCCCCAAAAGTAACCTAAGTATTAACCCCATGGCCCCGCCAGGGACTTGGCACGGTGTAGCAGTAGTAAGGGGAGAAAGGTAGATATGTGATGCTGTCAAATTAAGAATGTATGCTGAATTGGGTAAGGGGGTGATTGAAATATATGTGATTTGGTTAAAGAGGTTGTGAAGAAGTATATAATTATCTATCCTTCTGTATCTGCCTGTAAATATAAATTCAAACGTTCCAAAGGTAATCATATTATTAATGCTACTACTACTACCACCACCATATACTATTACTCCTCCCCATACTGCTACTACTACTACTACTGCCGAAACCACAACCACTTCTAATATATTTCATTCTATATGTACAATCTACTGATGCTGAAGTCTTGCTATTGCTACATTATTATGTGTCATTAGTATCATCTTTACCAAAATAAGCATTACGTTGATTATCTTCCGGTTTTTCGTTTTCTCCATCACTGCCTCGTCATCGTACTCATTACGATCGCAATTATTTATCGATTCATTCCATTTATCCAGTCCTTCCTTTATTTGTCCCTAATTTAAACCATCCATTTTCCTCCAGCATTCTTACGAAAAATGGCATTTATAGAGGATTACAAAATGGGTAATGATTTAATATTGAATGTATGAAACGAGTTAAATAATTTCCAACTTTTGCGAGCCTTGGCGAGAGAAAGCTGGAACTTATTCAAAGAGTTTCATAAATTCAGTATTAAGTTATTATCCATTTGAGATTATGTTTATCGCATAGCTTTTATTTAGAGTGGAATAAGTCTAGATAGAAAGAAAAACAAATAATTTTCGGCATTTCATTTCATTATGGCTCAGGTGCAGCACATTTCAATTCTTGCGCAATATTACACAATCCTATAACTAATAACATTTAAACGTAGATTTTTGTTTACAAATTATAATTCAAAGAGCAAATATTCTTCCAATCAATATAAAATTTGACACGGACAACATCGTTTTTAACAATGAATCTCTGATGGAAATTCCTGTGCGATGTCACAAAGTCCACTTCGTCAGGTCAGCTGGAGTAATTGTGGCGCCACAAACATGGAATTTCATTGAGACTGTTTACACCCAAAAGTGTGTCGATTCCCCCTTGGACAGTCACCACAGACACAGTACTGGATATGTCAGAAAAAATAGCATTCCAGTTGTTGAATATTTGTCTGAAGGGTACATTTGTATGATGGATAAATTACTAAATCTAGAGGTGATGTTGTGGAGGATATATCCTGGTGCCAGTTTGCATTCATATTTCTATAATGGAATTCATACTCATAGATTGAATGCTTTTGTGACCGCATATTTGAGTTATTTGCTTTGAAAGCATGCTGTGGTTGAATAAGCATTTATCGACATTCTCATCATAAGAGATGTTGACATTTAAATCATGCTTGCCTTGGGGGTGAGGTGCATGATCCATACCGTGTGGTAGCAGTAATGTAAAGGCGACATTATGTATTTCAGTAGTCTGGCGGGAGGCATGTTCGCGTTAGACAGAGTGAATGATTTTCTCTGTTTTCTCACGTTTTCCGTTTAACTATGCAAACGTTTGCTCGTGTTCTTGTTTCTGTTTGACGTTCTGAGAATTCCATGCACGGTAAATGAGCCATATTCTAACCTATGTAACTACTACTGTGCGTTTATTTTTGTTTTTTTTTTTGTGATAGTCGCCTGTTTTCTCACAACATCCATTCGGCTATCGATACCATATTGTCGATAGCAAAAGTAAAATTAATTGACTCCAATAGATGGGGCAAGGAAACTTCCACGGTCGCAACCAATCAATAATGAGAATATTGCACAAGGATTTCATGGGCGTATTTGGTCCAATCAGATTCACAGAAAGTTATACGTTAACGTGTTAACATACCGAAAATAATAAACCTCAGACAATGTATGTAAAGTGTACCAACTATGTGATAAAGCTGGATACCTATATAGCACATGTCTATGTATGTGTGTCTTAATTGGTATACATACCTCGCGTTTCTATCTGTATAGATACCCTCACAGGTTCGACACCGTTGTTGTACGACATGTATATATTTGCTTGGAAGATTGCCTCAGTTACGTTGCTGATCTTCAGAACTGCTTCTATGCCTGTATTTCCCTCAAGCTTCTGCAATATACACGACCGTTTTGTTCATAATGCCAAATTATTTGTTTTCTTAAGAGTATGTATGCATGTCTACTCGTGATTAGCAACCTTTAAATTTAATATTCAAACTGGAGATATAAAACAGTATTGTCCACGAAAACAAATTACTATCTTGAACAAAACATATGAAAGCAATACTTACTCTCTCTGTAGAGTTTTTTAATTTAAAAATGGTTATTTCAATTATAGACTTTTCATGATGAGTTTGACAAATATATTTAGGTAAATATTCCTTAGCCATCCAGATAGATAAAATGACTACAATTATATATCTTCACAGCTTCATAATTAGAGACAGAGTATTAGTTGGGCACAAACGTTCGCGCGCAAGTAGAATGGTTTATGTTAAAATATCCCCATTTTAATACGGAAAAATATAGGCAAGGCATATTCAGTTTGCTCATGTTACAATGACCAAGTTGATTTCCTGTCGTTTTGTAGTTGTAATGAATCTATCGTTCTGAAGAGCACTCCCTTTATATAGAAGAACTGTCTCATTTGTGTTATTGTTGTCGAATCGGCACATGTGCAAATGAGAAGAATGAGTCAGCACGAACAATATATGCTAAATATTTAATGTTATTTAAACTACTGCTCTCAATTGAATATAAACCTAAGATAAAAGAGGACGTAATAGATAATTATGTCATTGTCAATGAGTTCATACCTGTAGGCGTTGTAATTGTAAAGAGCAACATATGCACAAAATATTAATGTTTGTTACTGCAAAATCTTTGCTAGAGGCCTGAGCTAAATATTCATTCCGATGATCAAATTTAACTTGAATGTATTGATAGTTGCCAGCATTTGTTTTTCGGTAGGAACTCTGTAATGAACACTGTATTAATAAGAGTTGACTGTATTTTAAACTTACCAACATGAACTTCATTTTCCCATACATACATACATACATACATACATACATACATACATACATACATACATTTAAAGAGGGTCTAAAAAATATTTAGATAAATACAAACAAATGACACTGGTGGTTAAACTAGATTTTTTAATTTTATGTCAGCGAAACAAAGCAGCAAGATGGTTAACGTCAACAAAATTATGTTTTACCTTGCATGTGGATTCCAGGACACCTAGTACATTGTCGACTCTCCGTTCCATGGCGGCGAGAGTAGGTCCTTGCCATTTCCCTTCCCAACGAATGCTACTGCAGTCAGGTGTGATAATATTGCATACAGCAGTCACATCTCGCTCTCCTATGTTTGCAAACATTGTATGGCAGGTCGCACGTACAGGATTCTCCTCTGCAATTACATTTTTTATTATGTATTTACCAATTTACCAGCATTTATTTACCTGTATATCTATTATTTAAATATACGATATATACTAACATTCAAGAACAATAAGAAAACCGGATACTGTTGTATTAACGGTGTATTTGCATGTAATATAACGTCACATGCTTGTAATGATCTATCTACCTGAGGGAGAGAAAGAGAGAGAGAGGAGTTCCTTTTGTAAGCCGTCATTTGAAAGAAGTACATTTTCAAAACTGAGTTCACCACGAATATTATCGTACATTTTACATAACATTCTCTGCATAATGATATGGTTGAACTACTAATAATAACAAGTAGAATAAAACGGAATTTCTGCCTAAACTAAGCAGAAGGTATACACGAGCTTTCTTATTATTCAAATCACCTCCTCTTCTAAATCATGTTTTGGGTCATCCTCTCATATGAGATAAAAAGTTAACATCGATCCAAAATCGGATCATCTACAAATCATTATGTATGGAGAACAATGCATTCTTATATCTCGCCTGTTCCGCCAGGACATATTCCAAATACCTAGCAAAGTCACTACAGCAAGAAAAATAGGTCACTGTGAACAAGGATTTCATAAGCATGAATATAAGACCTAAGACAAAATGCCTTTATTAAGTTTTATGACTGCGAAAGTAATACTTTCGGAGAAATAGAGTTTTAAAAAGGCTTAAAAACAATGAATGGAGCGTGAAAGGCGATCACTGTGACCTAGGTTACTATTGGTGTATAGTATCCCTCAAAATGAATGCACCCATTAAGTTGCATTACTGGACGTATAATGGTATTAGTAAAACGGAGCTAAATACAAAGACATTAACGCCGACACAAAAAGTGATACATATGTCTTGCCTATGTGTTACAGGTGAGACAAGACGGGGTAAGTGCTTTGAGTTTAGGAGTTATTCATAACCATACTTCCATACTTAATCAGAATAACTAAAACGGAGCTAAATGTAAAAACTTAAAGTAATCAACGTAGCGGCACCACTCATTCATTTACACAAGAAATCTGTGGCTGAAGCGAATGACTTTTATTTCACTTGTAGCAACTGCAAATTGCATGCAATTTACGCTTGCTTAAAATTTTTTGAATTAACAGTACTTTATTTATGCATGAAATGCCCAATAAGCCTTCAAAGTCCTCCCTTAGTAATCAATATAAATGACATGAGAGCCACATACAAGTTATTTTCAAAAGAGATAAAAATGTCAAAGAAACTTCACTAATACGAAAGTTCACACAGATCAATGGATCACGAAAAATAAGCCACATCAACGTAATTTTTAATGAAGCATTTACATACCAATTTACATGACTGAAGGCATTCGTGTCTCCGAAGCTACACAGCGGTTAATGCAGGTCAATGGAATGTGAAATATACCATTATATTTGGTGATAATGCTTCTCCAGGGTTGCATTCTCCATTTCTAATTATTATTTTTTTAGAGAAAAAATAACGTATTGATTGTTGGAGTAGCAATGCTGCATATATGGGCTTTTAAAACCTCAAACATAGGCAACGGGCATTTCACAATAGTTCAGAAAAGTGCTCACTGAATGTGCCAATGATGGAGAATGCACATGACCCAGGCTGCAGAAATATGTTGAATGAATTTGCACCACACTTAATTTTATACAAATTAATCGATTCGAGGTGATTTTCGTGAAACATTGCTGGTTATGGTATTGGGGAGCTAATGACTTACTTTTTACTTAAGGGCATAGTTCTATTCCCGGTGTTTCTAAATACCAAGTTCCACAACTCTGCAGGCAACAGTGTATAAGAAACTAAGCTAAACAAAGGTTAATGCAATCGATATGGTAGGGAATAGAGGTCACATTGACCAAAATTTGACTAAATATTGTAGCACTCCTAGTGGTGCTTTTTATTCCAAGTTACATGACTCTGCAAGCAAAAGTGTCAGAGATTGAGCTAAATGCAGACCCAAATCAAAAGAAACTGAGCTGAAAGCTAAGATAGGCACAAATCAATAAACCATAAACTGTGATTTAGGTTACACTAATGCTGAAAAAATCCCCGTGAAACAATTGGATTATAAGTAAAACAGCTCTACAAGAATAGTGTCTGAGAATAAGACCTAATAAAAATCCTAACCGCACAGTCAGACAGATACACAGACATACATCATCGATCCAAACTCCGTAATTGCTTTGCAATCCAGCCAAAAACAAAGGATTTTATCATTAGTTTGCTGAACTATGTTAAATAATTCAGAAAATACCTCAATATGCTTCATATTATATTATATTCAGTAATATTTTTCTTTACATACTTATAGTATAAACCCGATTTTTCAAATGTTAATAGAGAGGTATTGAGATAGCACTATATATCTTTATGTATATCTATTTAACTCTTCATTGCAGACCCTATTAACACACTAAAACATGAGTACCGTGAATCCTATGATTAATAGTCCTTGTAAGAGAGTATGGTTGACTCTGGAAATTGTTGAACAACTATGCACAAACCATTTTCCTATTTGGATTTACCATTACACAGACCCTTGACCCCAAATTCAATCTGATCATGCTAAGAAAAAATACTGCATATGTAAACTATCCAGTATGGATTTAAAATTCCTGACAAACTTGGTTTCTAACTTTTAAAATAGACATTTTATTTTCTGTTTTTATATTTATGTCAGTAAATAATGTTTTCCAATGAAATGCATTTGTTTATAAATTCAAGCACCCTGTAGGGACTACAGAGTGTTTTCAAGCAATTTGCAGTACGTTTCAAGGTAACCACCAAAATGTACACGCTTGTCGTGATTCTTCGAACTCTGTAACACTAGCTAATACTGCTTTGATATATCTCTAAACAAAACCTCATAATCCTAAAACATGTTTGCCTGGAGCTCATTTACAGACCCTGAAACATAATTTTACCAAATCTGCATTTCATTCACGTTGTCATTTCATCTATCATCTCGTCGTTTTCATTTATGGTCTCAGAACAGCATTCAGATTTTGCATGTATCGCTTTCATCCACTGTTTCCTTTCCTTTCATTTTCAATTATTTTGAACGAAATTGACATGCATTTACTGACGTTGGGTTTCATCTTTTCTTGAGCGTTAAAGTTAAAAACCTGTAGATGTTGTATCTTGAAATAGCAAATACATGAAATGCAAAAGACAAAATTGAATGTATAACAAAGTATAACTGCAACTGCAAGAAGTGTAAAGCTATATGTATGTATTATCGGTTTAACGACACGTTGGTACAATTTTAGCTATATTGTATTGATTAAACGTGAAGTTCTAAACATGTCAAGATAAACAATATTTAACAAGCTTAAGGAACAACCATTCCAAAGTGTTATAGAGTATTTTTCAGCAAATTTTATTTATTTTGTTACGTTCAAATAAAGGTTGCACAGATATAACATGATATCGATTATGAGTGGTTGTGTTTTTGTTGCTGTTCTTGTTGTTTTTTATCTCTGCCTTGACAAGAACAATGTCATACCTTGTAAGAGATGTAAAACCGTAAATGTAAAGAATCTGATGCAGGATTACAAAAGGGCTTTCAACCATGATAATTTATTGCTTGAAAATGATGCATTTGTATTTCATTATATTATATGTATTCAATCTGAACTTCATTTCATTTGCGTTCATTCATTTCATTTGCACTCATTCTCCATTATGTTTGCATTCCATTTTCATTTCACTGGTAAAATTAGCCATTTCAGGGTCTGTAACATTATGGACCTCAATTTGGGCAACCTAAACAAAATATTTGTGGAACTTTCTTTTCTGTTAATTTTTCATGGGAAACGTTGCCAAAATTGAAACAAGAAAGTGGCAAATAAAGTGTTTAAGCCTTTATATAGCTATGGGATCATGTCTTTACAACAGCATAATCCTCTATTTTTGTTTTGTCTCTTTTTACATCAGTGTCTACCTATTAATGTGTTCAAACTTACCTGAGAAAATCATAAGTTGAAGCCCTGCATATTTATCAGGGAACTGTCCTGCTGGGAGTCCTGCTGAACACTCGATTTTCTGCACATCATGTTTATCTGCACTCAAAGAAAACCTTTTTCGAAACATTCCTTTGAAAGACGGCCTGTTGCCTACGAACGATTTCTCCATGGCAGTTTCAACACGTTCTGTATTATTGTTGAACTTTAGAGTCATTTGTGGCTTAGGATTACTGCCTTCAGCTGTGCAGGTAACTTCATAATCTCCTTTCTCAACTGTATGGACCTCACTGTTTGGCATGATTTGGGTTTCAGAGTGATTATTATGACTCGGCGAGATGGATAACAGGTACAGTTCTATTTTCACTACAGGATCTGCAAGAGTAAAGAAGAAAATACAATATACACAAAGCGTACTGACATTCCAATACCTGTGCTGGTGTGGATCAAAGTGTTGCTGAGCATAGTTGTGACAGGTCTGAGTAACCTTAGCCTATTTACATGTACTAAATTGATAATTCTCATAGTCTGTGATAACCATACCTACTAATTAGCATAGCATTTATACTACACAAATATTTTATTTTAAAACTTTTACCACTATATTAGAAAGATAAGGAAGTACTAACAATTTAAATTTGTCTGTGTAAACTGTACAGTAAAACTGGCAAAGGTGTCTGACTATCGGAAACTGAGGACGCTTTATAGTCAGAGATTCGGACATAAGGTCAGCACTCCAGACATTATTAGCCCGGAACGAGTGTGCAGCAGTCAATATTTAAATCTAGAATAAACAAAGTCTTACTGACATTTGGTGGTTGGTAGGTGGAATTCAATAAAATCAACATAATGATGTGCACTCTGGGATTTAGCTGACATACTACTATGGATCGTACAGCTCTGGAGAGTGTTTTTTTTTTTTTTAATGGAGTTTTCAAGGGCATCCAAACGTTTTCAGGGCGTATTTTGTCTTGCAGGAATTGAGCTTTCTCCATGCTAACTACTAGTGTTGTATGTCATTTGATCCACCCAATTTGATTCCATGTGAATCATTTATTAATTATTTTGGACAAAAGGTAAATGAAAAAATTCTTAACGGATAAAGATAAAAGACTTTATTCAGTTTTAATGTTTTGTATTCCCTCCAATACATTCAAGGAGATTTTGGCAAAATTTAAGGAGTTTCTCAATAAATTTCCGAACATTTCAAGACTAAAACCAACTTTTGGGTATTTCAAAATGTTTTCATGCCAAACATCAAGTTTAAGAATATTTTAAAGTTGCACAAGCCATGAAATTCTACAGCACTGACACCTGCTCAAACTTGTCTGATCTCAGTCAGCACTCTAAAATCTACAGCACCATGTGGCATCATTTTAATTAGACCAAGAACCCACCATACATGGGGGGGGGGTTCTACCTATGCTCAGCCTGATTTAGCTGATATTGAGGAATGTAGATCATTATCCTTATCTAGATCTGACTGGCTCTTTCACCCAATTGGTAATTACTCAACAGTGACTGAGAGGTGAAATTTTACATGCCAGTGATTATCTATAAAAGTTAATTAGTGACAGTTGGGAGCCAATTATCAAACAACTCTGTGCATTACAAGATCAAGCAAACGGAGTTAACATTTCAACACTTTGTTTCCCACAGGTGGATCACAAAGTTCCACCTCCTAGACCAATCACATCTTGTATATAATTTAATCCACCCGCCCTTTCTAATCCAACAAGCCAGTCTTTGCAACACGGCCTTGAAGGCATTGCAAAATATATAACATCTGGATACTGCAACTTAATACATATTTAAAAATAAAAGAAAATGTTGCCCTTCATCCCATAATACATACTACAGTAAAAAATACCAGTGTTTTATGTGGGGGTGGGAAGGAGTATCCATTTCCAGGAATGAAATGAAATTTAATTATTATATATACATATAATAATAATTTTAAAACGTTTCACTGTTTGAAATAAATGAGTTATGTGACATGATTTACAGAATTCAAAAATGTGTTCTTGTCACTAGTACAATTGGTATTACAAATTATTTGCTCTGACAATGTGATATGTCAAACAGCCGAAGGGCAGAGGTACACCACGTTGCACACAACCATGCAAAAATAAAAATCTATAAATAATTCATAGTTGGAATGTCAACCGGCATCTAAGTTGGTGTGTAGAGGATGGGGGTATTCAAATGTTCTTGTTTTGCGTCACGGTTTGTAACTAAATGTTGCCCTACATCATGATCCCTTATCCGATCAAAATAATGACAAAGTATAGCTTCATCTGAGTGTTAATCACTGCTCCACTATCTCGGTATATGGACAAAAATTATGAACATTGAAGTTTTCAACTGACCAGTTGGCTTGAAAACCCTCAAAGTTTTCATCATCATCAACCCCTGAGTAAAGAAAAAAAACAAAACAACAACAACAACAACAACAACAACAAACAAAACTAACCAGTTATCATCCACTCGGTTCATTTCGATGAAGTCAAGATCACAATCCCTTCCACCCAAAATGTAAATTTTCCCTCCAAAATTGTCAATCTATTCATCAAAATTAGCATTCACATCACTGCCATCACATGCCTCTACAGTACTGTCCGCTATATTACTTTCTGCACATTAAAATGTAGTTTTATTTTGGGGAATGGGGGTGATGGAAAAACTAATTTTAATTATGTAATTCTTACCTGCTACTATTGCATTGCTTTTCCTTCTCCGGGACTCTTAGTCTCCAGTCCAATTATTCCGTCCTCCAATTAGTATTGGAGGGCCAGAACTTGAAAGAACATGATCCCAGTCCGACTCCTTAGTTACAGGTAACATACGGAATATCATCCTCTTCTGACTTGGACCTTCAGTACTGGATATCACAGCGAGATGGGAGGAGAGAATCTTTGCAATAGTAGCTGATAAGTATTAGATAATTAAAATTAGTTTTACTCCCCAAAAACTACACTTTGATAGCAGTGATAGCATACCTGCTACTATTTCATTGCTGAATTTCCCACTTAGGTGGGAGGCTGATAGCCTCAACAAATATGGTATGAAAAACAAGTGCAATTACCCTTACTGCATGAGTGTTCACTACTTTATGCTAGTAGAAGGTTAGGTCGCATGCTGTGCCGTCACTATAGGATCCAACGAAAAAATGCATTGGCTCAATGTGCCAAAGATTGAAGGTAAATGGAGGAGAATAAAGTGTGACACCGCCAGACGGCAGCTCTCATAAAATCATCCAAAGAGAAGCGATTGAAATAGGCCATGTATGTAGCAATAGCCCTGACTTCATGGGCTTTGATTCTCATGAAAGAAAGGTCCCTCTCAGTGAGGGACTGATAACCTCTCTTAACAGTGAGGACAATTCACCTGAAAATGATGGCCGCTGAAATATCAGAGGAACCCTTAAGAAAGAGACAATTCCGACCATTCCTTCTCCCTTTAGAATACACCAAATAAAACCTTAAAACCCTAACTGGGCAAAGGAACCTATCTTGCTCATCCCCAGCACAGATATGGCTGAGACTTGGGATTTAAGTAGGAAGTGGAGCTAATGAAGGTAGCTTATTCTTAGCCATGAACCCAAGTTGGCAAAGAATATAAACCGAATCATAATTTGCATTGAACCGTAAACAACGCTTTTCCACTGACAATGCATGAAGCTTGCTCCTTCTCCTCGCCAACGCCAAAGAGAGCAGGAAAACCAGCTTAAGTATAAGGTTCTCTAAGGAGGTTTCACTCAAAGGTTCATAAGGGGATTTTGTCAGTGCACAAAGAACACAAAAGAGATTCCATCTAGGTCTTAAGGAGCAAGACACCGGTCTTTGAAGCTCCAAATATCTGAAGAAATCAGACAGATGAGTGTAAGACCCAATGGTGGAACTCTTAGAGAACTTGAGAGTGTTAGAAATGGCTGCTATATAGCCCTTAATAGCCGACACAGAACATTTTCCAAAAAGAAAGAAAAGAAAATCTGTAACTGCGTTAAAGGGACAGCTAGGATCAACACATTTCCTACTGAATCAACGCCTTATGGCGTTCCTGACTGAGGCGGTAGTCCGTCTTGAAGCGTTCCTCACGACGAAATCTGTTTAAGGCGGAATGGTCGATTATGAGCTGAAACTTTCAGTCTTTTTCTGACGCCAGAAAGATCCGGGAATAAAAACATTCGCCACCAGTTCCTATGACAACCATTTTGAGTCCACCGTGACGGAAATGACATCCTATGCCAGCTCCCGAGGCAAGACAGGTCTGTCGTTCCCAGTGTATCTATCCAGTGAGGTAGACATCGAAATGGGGTTACTGTCGTCCCGTAGTTTCTTATGGGGGCGATGGGACTAACCCTACTAGCTGTCCTCCAAGGCAGATGCGATCCCTGATCCCTTCTAGATTGTCCTGGAGGTGAGTGGCAGACCCCCTCATTTTTGTTGGACCCACCGATGATGACGAGCAGGTCTACAACCTGTCACGTCTCGCCTACATTGAAACCAAGGATACAACATCCATGGTATCATGGGGGAGGGCTTGGTTCCACATCCTGCAGGGATGAAAACGGGAACACACAGGGAGGTGGAAATCTTGCTCAGATTCCCCTCCCTAGCCAGGCGATTACAACCCAATAATCCGTACACCGGATGACCGCTGACCCATGCCTGGTGACCTGTGATGAAGATTGGGTAGATGAGCTCACATCAGATTCATCCTATCGTGATCGCTGCTCTTCACTCTCAGAAAGGCGCAATTTGCTTATCTGTGTCACTAGGACACTAACCTTGAGAGGGCACTGATTGTATCTAAGCAGAAGGCCGACTCGTTCTCAGGTCTTTTCCCTCTTGGGAGGGGCCAAGAATCGATCCTTCACCAACAATGACGGCATTGTAACGAGCTTCAGGAATATTTGGCGTTTAGGCAATCTATGAACCGCGGAGGTTGCAGTGCTTTCCATCCCCACAGGGGCAATTGTCCTTGCCAACATGGCAAGAGATATATACCCCTCCTGGGAACGAAGGGGAGTCGTCCAGTGAAGATGAGAAGGAAAAGGGGTCCTTCTTCCGTCTGTGTGTGCGGCGACTTTCCTCAAAGTTCCACACTTAATCAGTCTAGAGACAATAAATTAAACATTTGTCCGAGTATGCACATCCAGTGCACAATAAGCAGGTGGGGTGCGTGTCCCACGGGGCCTTTCTATCCCCACACCCTGCAATATAAAAGCTATGAAAGAGAAAAATTCACATAAAATAAATAATCGGGAACCAGAAAGGGGTAGACAATATTTACCCTAGCAACAGAACTATGAAGGGGTATGTAATTTACTGAAGCACCGCAGCAAGGTGCAAAACTTCTTCAAAATTAACAAAGGAACACATATAACATTCAAATAAGGCAAGGACTGAGGAAGTAAACACTCAAAAATCAATGCAAAAATGTATGTGATATGCCAAACAGGCGTTAAAAGACCATTAACGAAGGAAAATTTAAATGAGTGATATCACACGTGTGCAGCATGACGTAGTCCACAAAACATGATGGTTTTCCGTATGTTGACTGTCACTAAGGAGTTAGACTGGATCATGTTCTTTTCAATTCCGTCAAAATACTAATTGGAGGAGCAAATAATTACCTTGGACTGGGGATCCTCAACCCTCAAATAATGACGTATAACACACCGACTGCCCAATGAACACTTCTACGAAATGGTAGTGAATGTAGTGAACACACGACCGAACTAAAGTGCTGAGGGATATGGGTAACTTGATGCACCAAATCCGATAGCAATCCATGTATGAACACAAATGATACGTCCTCTTCATAAACCTCTCCACAATTAACCCCAGAGTGATGAACAACAATTCGTCGTTCGACTTTGCTCTTCTATCATTGGATCAATCATTCTCAATGATGCTTTAGGTTTGAAGACTGATGCATCTAATCACACGGTATTTAAAACTTGGGTTTACAAGGACCCATGTCTCTCAATACTTACTTAGAACTGTGAATTGAACTTCTTTAGAGCTGACTATTTTGCCTTTATTGTCTTCATTTTCACAGACATATGTGCCATCATCATTATCATTTACATCTGCAAAAAAACATCAAAATTGAAACTAGATATCTGTATTAAAACTACATCATCACATTCATGCCATAGTACTTCAATTCATCCCTTTTAATCAGTTCATTTACCATACCCTTCCCAACATAAATTTACACCAATAAAGGAGGGATCTGAATTCCAAGATCATTAATATGCAGCATATCTACAGTATGACCAAAATGTATTGAATTAATATGCAGCATATCTACAGTATGACCAAAATGTATTGAATTAATATGCAGCATATCTACAGTATGACAAAAAATCTATTGAATTAATATGCAGCATATCTACAGTATGACCAAAATGTATTGAATTAATATGCAGCATATCTACAGTATGACCAAAATGTATTGAATTAATATGCAGCATATCTACAGTATGACCAAAATGTATTGAATTAATATGCAGCATATCTACAGTATGACCAAAATGTATTGAATTAATATGCAGCATATCTACAGTATGACAAAAAATGTATTGACTATTCTCGAGGATTTTAAAACTTGTAAAGTTGAAAATTCCATCTCATAAAATGGGAGTCCAGCTTGAAAAATTAGGAGTACTAAGAATACACATTACAAACATTGTTGTTATTAAATACTATTCCTTTATTTGATGACTCCACTGGTTAATGGCACCCTAAGAATAAGTTTGTATATTCTCAGGTAAACCAACAGCTGGCGAGGCCAAATTAAAAAAATACGCGTGGTTCCAGTGACGGTGTGAAAACCAAGATCCATCGAAGGGACTGATGCTGTACTGTCTGAAGCGAATTTCAAGGAATTCAAGATAAGACCATTCCTTTTTTTAACTATTGAATGTTAAAACCATCTTTTCAAATTAGCAACTGTGGCAGCCATATCGGATGTAAGATTGGCATCATTTTCATTCAGGACAAACTAGACACCATTAGAAGACGTTTAGTGAAAACCCGATGTTGATATGACCATCCATTCAGGAGAATTAGTAGCACGTTTTTCAATATGTTCATTGTGACAGCCATATTTGAGGTCAGATTGGCACAGTTTTCATTCAGGACCAACTAGATATCATAATTAGTCTTCTGGTGAAAATCCCATGTCGATACAACTTTCCGTTGAGCAGCAAGGTGCAATAACAAGATTTTCAAGACAGTTCCTGCGTCGAGCATATTGGACGTCAGATAAGCACCATTTTCATTTAGGACAAACCATTCATCATAAGAAGTCTTTTAGTTAAAATCCCATGTTGATGAGACCATCAATTCAGGAGAAGCAATAAGAATAGTTTGAAGATATATGCTGTGATGACCATACTGAGTCTCCGAGCAGCACTATTTTTACATGGACCAACTAGACCTCGGGATGAATGTGTGTGCATAGTTTCTTGATAATCATCCATGTAATTTAGGAATAGTAGCGATAACAATCTTGTGCTAACAGACAGACGGACGTCGGACAAGCTGTCATCCCATAAAGTCTTCTGGTATATGACCAGTAAAGATTTAATTAGGCTAGGAAGGTCGCTACTAATTTTTTTTGTTTGATAACTTCTTTTATCCAGCTCATTTTTGTTCATGTTACACTTTCCAATCTCAAGTTATCGGTTTGGATGTGAAGAATGGGGTATGGTTGTCATGGATTGTTTGTTTTTATTTTGTTTTGCGTATATGGTAAAACGTTATAGGATTGGCGACATTAAAATATGGTAGGTCAGATTTCCTTTAGACTGACAAGACGGACGCTAAAAATGAATATGTTGCCCATCATGTGGGGTGACACAACAAATGTGTACTGTGCTATAAATAGAACTGCATGCCTCCAGCTGACACTACCTCAGTAGGGTTGGCTGGGAAAAACTGAACATTGATATAAATACATATTTAATGCTTTCTAGCTAAACACATAGTTCTTATTATTTCTCTCTAAAGTATAAAAACTAATAAACAGCAGCTTTATTGATACATGTGCATCAAGCAGCCAGTCTTATATTAGTGTGCCAAAAATAGATTAAACTCAATTTTGGGCGTCAAATTCAGTGATCATTGTCATTGCGACATAAGCTATTTGGGCTTGTTTTGCTCATTTTTGTTTATTAAACAGTTTTTCAAGATTACTGACGGTCAACAATAGCAACACTGTATAGGAGCAAAAAGGCTAATTTCAACATTTCTTGGAAATAAAGTGCACGAGTCATGCAAATATGAACCCAATCCTTATGTTTGTCATGATTATGCCCGCACAGGTTAAAAAATGTTGCGTAAAATTGTTAATCTTAGTAGGATTGTTACAATCGCATATCCTAGATGCAACGCTGTCGATAGAAATTTAATACTGAAAACGATATATGTTAATCTGGATTGTATTCTTCTATCTGCAAAAATTGAAGTAGTCACCATAATTGAATTTGGGGGAAATTTCTGGTGTCCTCTTATCTCTGACCCAGTATTTATGATTCATCTAATACAGTAGCGTATTTTATGAAGTCACAGAAACTTCCAAAAAGCCTGTTTTACTATAGAGGATATTCCCATCGACTGGCAAAATAAATTAACCATGTAAATGGCAGTTCAGCTTTACCATGGGCATCTGAAAGCACCTGTATGGAGATATGGCAGAGGCTTCCAAATGCATATACATTGAAATGCGATATTTCAAATGAGGCATTCAAAGTCGACTGCACTGAAATAATGTCCAGATGTGCTTGTATGAGGGAAAGGCTTAAGATGTAATTTTCTTATACAAGAGCAAAAATTACAAAATTTCAAATTATCCATTTTTAAAGACAAAACTAAACCCGTCAGTAAGCGAGTCCTTCTGGAATAACCCTTCCAATTAGTAATCTGATAAAGCCCCTTCCTTATATGTGACAAACTCCTACGGAAAAAAAGAAACATTTTTAGCAAGAGTATTGTGAATGGCACAGGGCCTGAAAATTTTGTTACTGGCTCACTGGTCCAGGGCCATTAGGATTGTACACTGCCGAAATCTGCATAAGCTAAGCATTGGTCCAGCAACGACATCTGACATGCGTATATTCACTACAGTACATAGAACATCAACAAAACACAGGACAAATGTACAAATTTAATGCAAACTAAACACCCAGACTACTTTTTTGCGCAACGAATTATAAATTATGTATTTAGTATATTTATTTATTTAATTTTCATTTATTTATTAATTTATTTATTACATAAATATCAGAAAATGATATATTAACACTTACCATGATTCATGATTTTCAGATATTTGCTAAGTATCCAATTTATTCTTTCACATTTCATAATAAAAATTTGAACCTTTTCAGCGAAATGTTTTGTTTCGAGTAGCATTACACTGGGTTTTTTCTAACATGTATAATATCCAGTGATCAAGTAGAAAAGGGGTTCAGCACCATTCTGACTCTCTCCAGAGAGAAAAACAGATATACAGTTCTCGGTTTATTTTTTAGCATAGTTGGCATCCTTTTTGGAACTGGAACGTTTGTCGCCTTCAAAGTGGTAAAATGGTTAACCAATCAGATGTCAGATCACCTCATTAATATGCATGAATCTTACTCTTTATTGAACTCAATCAAGACTGATGATATAAACCCATATTCCAAGTTTGATTGAAATTGGATCAGAAATGTGGACTCCAGAGTAGTAACAAGAAATAGTTAAAGGATGGACGCACAACAGATGATGCAAAATTCACGACAGATGAGACAAATTGGATGCAGGACCATACCATAAGCTTGTCCGACCTTATGGTCAGGCGAGCCAATAACTAGGTCATGAAAAGTAGGTCACCATTTCCCACTCTTGCTAGGATGAAGTACGTAGTAAGCTTCCCAATGAATGTAGTCAAACTTCTCAACTGACATAGACATCATATTCATACAATTGGAGCTAAAAACAATCACTTTACCCTAATCCCCGTGGCAACAATAGCAACAACAATAACAGTAACAAAAGTCAGAAAAGTGATACCTTTGTTTCCAACGTATTCCAAGAAAGACAAACTTTTAAATGTGTATGCAGTACTGAAGGAAAAGAGAGGAGCATGTCACAGTTTTTGCAATTAATTGTTTTTGTATTGCTACTGTTCAATATAAAGCATATATAATTTAATCTTTTATGAGATTTGTGTTGCTGATTATTCAATGAATAAAATAAGAGTTAAGCACCGAAACTACCATTTATATTTCTAAATAATTCAATCCTGTATTAGTTTATGTTCCTGATTGTTTCATAGAATATTCTGAGATAAAATATAACAAGCACCGAAACTATCATTGAAATTTATTAAAAATATTCAACTTTTAATTGGTTTATGGTGCTGTTTCACTGAATATCAAAGAATACAAAAAACAAGCAATGAAAGTAACATTTAAATGTCTTCAAAAAAAACATAATTTGGAAGAAAAATATGGTAATGTAGTATTCTAGTATTCATACAGGAAAAAGAAGACCTCTTATTCAAAATAATTGTTTTGTCTATTTTTACAAGGAGCAAATTTAGTAATAGTTCCCATCTGCTACATATATCTATATTTGTGTAATGTGCCAAATTTGGTAGACTTAGGAGTACATTGTGCCCATATGTCTTACTTAAAATCTTCAACCGAAATTAATAATTGATATCACTATGTTCTGCAGGTCCATGGGTAATTGCATATCTTGTTTTATCTGTGTTAGGATCCAAGTAAAATCCAGTGGTTATTTTATGTGCAGTTCCATCATGGGCCACATGCTTCCAGTTGACCGGGTTTGAGATGTACACTAACAAATCTCTTGTGTTCCCTTGGCAATCAAGTTCAATGGCGTCCCCACGCTTTGCTTCCACTTGTAGTGGGTTTACTGTCAACACTACGTTTTGTGCCAAGCCTGAAAAACAAATAAAAGATTATAAATACAACCAAACTACAATATCCAAGACAGCATCTAAAAAGAACTTTTAACATATACAAGCGTAAAATGTGTATTACAGCAATGCAGATTGCTCATTACATGACATGGGCTGCGACTGGCATAGTCAAGTATTGCATATTGGCTTACTAGTCTCGGTGTTTTTCTTTGCCCTCTCGCACCCCATGTTATAATATTTGGACAGTTTTCTTGGGGTAGGAAGTCAGCTATTCCACGTTTCAAAAGCATGGAACTCACTGACACCACACAGTAGCAGCATAGGGTTGTCGTTTTACACAGCGGTCTTTATAATTTAGCGACGATTATCAAACCCTTCCTGGCTGAAATTGATAAATAGAATATTATCGTCATAAACATATTAATTAAATCATAATTTATATCTTTAATAAGCTGATATATGGGCCAATTATTCAGAGTTTACTAATAGATTCAACTTTGCGAGGAAGCATTGCTTAGTCATTACATTTATGGCAACTTTCATGGCCTATTCATTCAAACTCGACTGAAATATCATCATCTTTTTCCACGTCTACATAGGTTGATTGTATCATGCAATCCTTTGACCTCTGACAGCAAGAAAAATGTGAACCGTGAGATTTTAGATTTATGGCAAACCAATGCGATAAATGGCCAAGTACAATGCTCAGTTTTTAAACACTAATTTAGACTCACATGTCAGTAAAAGAGAGGAAATGTTGTAATTGTTATGAACGAGAAGCTAAATTATATATCAATCAATCCTGGGCAAGTAGGGGTGCTACAAGAGTATTTAATTATGCTAACCCTTGTTTAAGCTGACTACCTGCTATCACATCGTTTTGGCAAAATGCTAGTTTACTACAAGAGATGTGCTCTGATCTTCCACCCAAACATAACTGACCAAATATATTAATATGGGGAGAGAAAGATTAGAGGAAACCCAGACGGCTGGTTTACATGTAATTGTGACACCACCTGTATGGCCTATGCACAGTTTTTATGCCAATACCCTGATTAATATTTACAACCGGATATAAAGGGCACATAAAATCCCAACACTTTGTCAAAATTGGAGATGGATTTAAGGTAGTCCACATTTGTAAAATCGATGTTAACTGCGCAGCTCTAAATCACATTATCATTAGATTATGATGTCATCAATATGATGTCATTTTAGCTACAGTTTATCATGAATATGACATCATCTTTTTAGCTAAAGCTTATCATCAATACGATGTTATTTTGTAGCTAAGGTTTATCATCAATATGGCACCATTATTTTAGCTCAAATTTATCATCAATATGATGTCATTTCATAGCTAACGTTTATCATGAATATGACATCATTTTTAGCTAACGTTTATCATGAATATGACATCATTTTTAGCTAACGTTTATCATGAATATGACATCATTTTTTTACCTAAAGTGTATCATCAATATGATGTCATTTTGTAGCTAAAGTGTATCATCGATATGATGTCATTTTGTAGCTAAAGTGTATTATCAATATGATGTCATTTTGTAGCTAAAGTGTATCATCAATATGATGTCATTTTGTAGCTAAAGTGTATCATCGATATGATGTCATTTTGTAGCTAAAGTGTATCATCAATATGATGTCATTTTGTAGCTAAAGTGTATCATCAATATGATGTTATTTTAAAGTTCACGTTTATCATCAATGCTATGTCATTTTGTAGCACTATAAACTCTGGGAGAAACTTGGCATTTAATGAAGTTTTGACTTCTGTCTCTTACTAAGTAATGCAAAACAAAAATGTTTATACAATTTTAATAATGGCAATAACAGTCCTGCGCAAGAAAATGATAAATCAAAGAAAAATATACAAGACATTTGTAAAATCTCTAGAGATTGATGGACTGCACTAAATTATCACCACAGGCTTTCTGTTGCAGAACACCAATGTGATCTCAATAATTGTGGCATAATGAAACAAGACTACCGTGACTGGCATAATGAAACAAGACTACCGTGACTGGCATAATGAAACAAGACTACCATGACTGGCATAATGAAACAAGACTACCATGACTGGCATAATGAAACAAGACTACCATGAATGGCATAATGAAACAAGACTACCATGACTGGCATAATGAAACAAGACTACCATGACTGGCATAATGAAACAAGACTACCATGACTGGCATAATGAAACAAGACTACCGTGACTGGCATAATGAAACAAGACTACCGTGACTGGCATAATGAAACAAGACTACCATGACTGGCATAATGAAACAAGACTACCGTGACTGGCATAATGAAACAAGACTACCGTGACTGGCATAATGAAACAAGACTACCGTGACTGGCATAATGAAACAAGACTACCGTGACTGGCATAATGAAACAAGACTACCATGACTGGAATAATGAAACAAGACTACCATGAATGGCATAATGAAACAAGACTACCGTGACTGGCATAATGAAACAAGACTACCATGACTGGCATAATGAAACAAGACTACCATAACTGGCATAATGAAACAAGACTACCGTGACTGGCATAATGAAACAAGACTACCGTGACTGGCATAATGAAACAAGACTACCATGACTGGCATAATGAAACAAGACTACCGTGACTGGCATAATGAAACAAGACTACCGTGACTGGCATAATGAAACAAGACTACCGTGACTGGCATAATGAAACAAGACTACCGTGACTGGCATAATGAAACAAGACTACCGTGACTGGCATAATGAAACAAGACTACCGTGACTGGCATAATGAAACAAGACTACCGTGACTGGCATAATGAAACAAGACTACCATGACTGGCATAATGAAACAAGACTACCATGACTGGCATAATGAAACAAGACTACCATGACTGGCATAATGAAACAAGACTACCGTGACTGGCATAATGAAACAAGACTACCATGAATGGCATAATGAAACAAGACTACCGTGACTGGCATAATGAAACAAGACTACCATGACTGGCATAATGAAACAAGACCACCATGACTGGCATAATGAAACAAGACTACCATGACTGGCATAATGAAACAAGACTACCATGACTGGCATAATGAAACAAGACTACCATGACTGGCATAATGAAACAAGACTACCATGACTGGCATAATGAAACAAGACTACCATGACTGGCATAATGAAACAAGACTACCGTGACTGGCATAATGAAACAAGACTACCATGACTGGCATAATGAAACAGGACTACCATGACTGGCATAATGAAACAAGACTACAATGACTGGCATAATGAAACAAGAGTGCAATGACTGACATAATGAAACAAGACTACCGTGACTGGCATAATGAAACAAGACTACCATGACTGGCATAATGAAACAAGACTACCGTGACTGGCATAATGAAACAAGACTACAATGACTGACATAATGAAACAAGACTACCGTGACTGGCATAATGAAACAAGACTACCATGACTGGCATAATGAAACAAGACTACCGTGACTGGCATAATGAAACAAGACTACCGTGACTGGCATAATGAAACAAGACTACCGTGACTGGCATAATGAAACAAGACTACCGTGACTGGCATAATGAAACAAGACTACCGTGACTGGCATAATGAAACAAGACTACCGTGACTGGCATAATGAAACAAGACTACAGTGACTGGCACATTATCAGCCTGCCTCGTGTTTAATAGTTCTCTGTTTAGGCACTAGAAGGGCATAGTTGACTCGGGAGACTATTGACCAATGGATATGCAGTCTTGAATTAAACATAATGTGCCGACATTATCTTATTAGATTTACTATGACAATGACGTATAACCTATTAACTTCAGAATCTATAGGTTGCTTTATTATCCCAAATGCAATCCATCCTGCTAGAAATTTCTTACAGAGGGGGCAAAATATGGGCACTTTTTGTGAGAATAGTTCAGTTGTCGAGTCACAATGTCATAATGATATTAATAATTTCAAAATGAAACTTTACATCGATATTTACAGTGTATATTGGACTAATTACTTTGTAAACATTATGGTTATATAAAAGCGTGTTGGCAATGTAAGACATGTGAACAACAATAATTACAAAGTAGCTAATAACATTAATTAGGAAACAAAGGAAATATTCCAGCTATAATTAAACTCCTACCACCACCAATTTAAATGAAAAACCAAAAAACATTTTAAATAGAAAAGTATAAAAAAAATGTGCTTCAATGAAAGATCAACATTACAATGTGAATTATTATTTTCCACCATTTATTTTGTGAAATTTTCAGCCAATTGACTTAAATTCCATTTTAAAGGATTTATATACCATTACAATATTCTTGTGAAATATGCATTTTATTAGATTTCTTCAAGTTTTGGGCTATGTATAGTAAACCCATTTGGTTTTTAATCTGAGTAGAATGTGATCTGCGATCAATTAAGCAAGTGACTCAAATTTGAAACACTGGAGTACGATGGATAGCACATTATACGCCCTCCCCATTTTTAAGATTCCTCTATACAACTGATATTTTGGGGCAACAAACATATTTCTCCTTTCAATCAGTGACCTTGCCCTCTGCCCTTTTGACTCCAAAATCAATAGGCTTCTTTCTTTTACCCTAAATGCAAGACATCCACAAAGTTTGGCCAGGTCTGTTATGTAGAACTAATGTTAGCGTGCGAAACAATTTTTCTTCTTCAAGTCAGTGACCTTGACTTTTGACTTTTTGAGCCGAAAATCAATACATCGCTTCCTTACCCTAAGTAAACACTATCTGCAAAGTTTGATTGAGGTATGTCATATATAACTAAAGTTATTGTGCAGGAACCATTTTTATTCTTTTCGACATAGTGACTTTAACCTTTGGTCTCTTGACTCTAAAATCAGCTGCATTCTTCCTTACACCAAGTGCAAGCCATCCACAAAGGTTGATAACCATAGATGATCGAGAACAAGTTATTATACAGAAACCAGTTTTCTTCTTTAACTCACAGTGGCCTTGACCTTTGACCTTTGTATCCCAAAATCACTAAGGTTCTTTCTTACCCCAAGTGCAGGCTATCAACAAAGTTTGTTAACTGTAGATGGTGGAATACTTGAGTTGTTGTGCAGAAACCGTTTTCCTTGTTTCAGTCACTCTAACATTGACCTTTGAGCCCTTGAGACCAAAATCAAAAGGTTTCTTACCCCAAGTGCAAGCAATCCACAAAATTTGGTAACTGTAGATAGTGGACAACAAAAGTTATTGTGCAGAAACCAAATTGGTGAAAGACAGACAGATGAGCGACTGGACATCATACATAATATGCTCTGCCTTACGGAGGTATATAACAATTAAAACAACCAATTTAACTATTGAAGCCTTACGAAAATGACAGGGTCTATCAAGATAGTAATTTTGTATTTCTGCCACTCTGAAGAAGGCAGTATGGCGCACAGCGGGGGCAGAGGGGAAGGCCTTTTGTGGGGAGAAGCAGGGTACCCCGCTACTTCTTTCTAGCTGAAAAAGGCAAAGTTTCGTCAATAAACTTACTTTAGAACAAAAGTTATTTTGCAATTACCATTTTCCTTTGAGCCACAATGACCGTTTGGCCTTTTAACCCCAACACTCAGTGGGATTCTGCATTACCTTAAGTGCAAGCCCTGAACAAAGTTTCAAGGTATGTTATGTAAGTGTGTATCAATATATCGATATATCAGTACGTATCGGTATACTACCAGATCGCAATTCGTATCGGTTCAGATTCCTCCGTATTGATATTTTAACCTAGCTGTCTATTAGATATACTGGTTATGGAACTATTTTTGTTTACTGAAAATATTCCTTGGTATTATGAAAGAATGCCATAACCGGTTGAATGCGTGGTTTAGTAATGATTTCTGGTCAATCATTGTTGAATAAGCCAGAACCAGATCTCAATTAGAAGGCAAATATCACTGTTTGGACTCGCTTTGGCTTTAAACAGAAGGAAGATGGTGGAATTAATAAATTGCTAGTATGCCGTAGATGCGATATCTTGAGCTATTTTGGAGGGACTACTCGTATCAGACACGTGTCGACATCATCCATATGAGAAAGTTGATCATTACTTATCTTCATCCTGCAAGCGTGTCTCTTGCAATGGCCTTAGACATAATCTGTCTATATTGTTTTCCCAAAATAAGGAGAAACACAGCAGGTGGTTGATCATGTTATTTCTTATAATTCAAATTAAAATGTACAGACCCAGCAATGACAGTCGGTATCACGTGGGTTTTTACAATGGTCTGCTTGGTAGCAGTACATATCGATACATGTTGCAATACAATAATTTTATTGCAGTATATCGCAATACAATTTGAGCTGGCAATACTCACCTCTAATGTGTAGAACTCAAAAACTATTTTTCTTTTATCAAAGTGATCTTGACCTTTGACTCCAAAATCAATAGAATTTTGTGTTATACAAGCAGCAGATCAACCCAAAACAAAAAGAAACAAAAAATGTGATACAAAATAAATTGTGAGCTATACTGTATATCTACCTAATGCTAAAATAATTGGTACCAGACACAGAGTTAATAACTTCCAAATCTAGTTACAATTAAGATTGAAACTTTCCATTACGATTACAATTAGTTACAAGCAATAAACGACATGTCAGAAGTTCTTCATTTTGCGAGTCTAGACCTCTGTATGGTCCACCTGTGTTCAGGAATTACTAAGGGCTAAACGTGTATAGGCAGTCACATATCTACTATATTGCAGAAATTGATATTTCTGCAATACGATTATTAATGTTATTGTAAAAAGCAGATGGTATGATCCATCTTAAGAGATAACAAGTTGTATTATTTTATTCTCAGTAACAAAAGTGTCAGAAAATTATTAATTATTGTAGGCGTACTTGACTCTAGACACCACATCCATCTGTGTTGGTCACTACTCTACATCAAGTTCATACTACTCAACTGAAATTCATTCTAATAGTTTGTTAATATTGAATTTATTCTCTGTGTACATTTAAGATCTATCTGAACTAACGTGTTTGTTATTGCAGATTTATCTCTCTTGGATTATTCTGCACTACTACCATCCTTGCAGCTTTTAACTGATAATACCTTACTGTAATCAACAATACATTAAGGTCCCCTGAATCAAATTTTAGAGCTTGAAAATTCCACTCGTCCGCTTATATTTACGGTGGACAGATGTGGAAGGGTAAGTGGCTCTTTCAAGAAGCTCGGTCAACTGGACTAGAGCAAGTTTAAGGCAATTAGCAAATAAAAAGAAAGAATTTTTTTTCTCTATTCAATAGTGTCGTTCATTCAGAAGCTGTCTCACCCGACATAACATAATTGAGGGAAATAACGTTGTTCATTACTCTTTGTTTTCAAACATACCCATTTGTAATGAGTATCATTCAGTCAAATACATATTAGTCTAATATTAAAACTTGATTGTCTCATGTCATTTAACATAAATTCGATTCGCATGAGCACCCCATACACCAGGCATACTCCATCATTTCCTATGTTTAGAGCAGAAGTGTTTCAAATTGAAGAAGTGGTTTTCAACAACGTTGCATTTAGTGCAGTTCTTTTAAAAATCTAGTGAAGACACAAGACAATAGATATTGGTTTGCCAAGTGTTTATTTCTATCGATTGAATATTCAGAACTTGCTAAATCACTGAAAAAATCTCTACTACGTACTGGACAAGTACAATTTATGTAGGACAAGTAAAAGTTTCATATCACTTACCCTACAGGGCAATTGGCTACATTAAAATTGTTTAGCCCTGAGCATTTAGTACAGGTCTCCAGTAGTGATGGTAAACATTGCCTAACATGAACAAAATACATTCAGACGGAAATATTGGCCCCTGCGACGGGGGAATAAAAGACAAAACAATAAATAAAACCCGTTCTGTTGTATAATAGTGAAGTAGAGGTCCTATCAAGATAATAAAACATAGATTAATTTTGTTTTTCTCTTAACTCGATGCTGTAGCTGCTTCAGAAGCAGCGGTATTGTCACTGTCCACCCCAAAAGTCAGATTTAGAACAATGCACAGGGTACATAATTTGTTTTGTTTCTATTGCTTATCTGTAATTACACAAGGATCAGTTGTATTTTTCATGTAATTAAAACAAAAAGCATACTGGTTTATGATGTTTTCTTGCTTATTCCCTATATTTAATTTAACCTTAACCCTGCCAGATTATACATTTACAATTTACGAGTCTATTATTACATTACGTGACTTTCATGTGGACTTTGTGTAAACATTACCAATATTACAAGGTGGCATCATCTGGTAATTTTTATATGACAGCCCTTTTTGTAGGCTTTATTATAGTAACCGGTTGTAAAGCCCTCATGAGCAGCCAAATGCTCAAGAAAGCATTTCAGAACTATACAAGTTCACGTGACAAAGTTTGCTCACATGAGCATATTTTATCCATGTAAAAACTCACATCAGCTTTTGGTAATTCAGTCATTTTTATAAAAATAAGTACCAGATATCGATATAATAAAGGCTTAAATGAGACACATACCGATGCAGAACTAAATTATTGCCTCATGTCGGTACAGGCTGGAATTGCTGGGGTTGCTGGGTTTGTCTTACAGTACCATATGTACTTGCTGCCGACTCGAGTCCAACTGCAAACTGCTTATACCCAGTTCTGCCACCACATATCTGTGTCTATGCAGTTTGTTAGGAGTAATCAGGGAACAAACAAGATAGATCCTGATCTGCCGGCGCATTATGCGACAAAGATCAGGGTTTATGTTGTTTGCAGTTCGAATTAACTTATAAGTGAGTAGTACGGTAATTTCAATTGGCTAAGAAAGTGTCAATCGCACACCGGTGCAGAATCCAATTTTGTTGCATGTGTACTTTTTGCATATTAATGAGGCGTACCTGTCGGCATATATGTTTACGTGACTGTCTGATCTAAATCTACACTGTATTTATAATGTTTTAAAAAGTCGTTTCTATCACGAGTCATTAGGCATTAAGACTATATGTTTCCAAAGTTTCTAAACGTGTTCACAGTATATAATAATCAAAACGACGCACTTTAATCAAAATTATTCAAAACTCAACCCTTTCCCCGATCTGTACATTAGACTTACAACTGACAGCTATTTATACATAAACCATTGATAATGCTGGGACTGACTTAACACAGATTTGCTACTGACCAGCAGGGTCAGCTAAAATGGAAATCAACTGGCCTTCATCGAATTTATTTAATAATGACTTCGGAAAATTTAACTGGCTTAGCGGACCAGAGAATGTCAGTATCAACTGGCCCTCCTCAATACCCATAGGCCATGGGCTGGCCGACCAACAGCTAAATCTACCCCTGTAATGTGCATGCCATGCCTTGCTCAACTTGTGATTATAGCATTTCTTGTACCTCTTATGACAAGATTTCATTTTTAAGACAGGTTTTTGTTGAATAAATCCGACAATTTAGGTACAACTGTAGTGGCTTACAAACTTGAAATTGGTCACGAGCCCAGCACGGTAAAAACTGTGCCATTGTGGCTCTGGAGAGCGCATCAGGCCTATTCTACATCGTTGAGCCCACAAGAGGTGGTATTGGGACAGTATCACATTTAAGTTTATCATTTGAACACAGACTTGTCCCTCGGTTGTCTTAGAAGGTCAATGGATCCTGCACTCGCAAGGGGCACAATGCTCTCTTTGGGGTGTGTCCTGTCCTCCTCTATGGAGGCAGGGATATAAAAAACATAATACATATTGCCTGGCTGCTGCAGATTTACTGAAAAAGTGTTGTAACTTTCATTTATTTCTGATGATAGTTTACATTAATAAAGGCTGCACGGGCCATTATTAGACTCAACACTTAGAGGCTGTAAGTCAAAGTAATCACATGTAAAGATAGTGACTTAATATAGGAACCAACAGGCTCACTACTGAAAAGGTATTATGCTGCGAATTAAATTAAATCTGCCAAATGTTTTAGTGTAAAACATGCTATATATATTTGCTAGTGGAAAGTGCTGAGGTCATTTCCTGGTTGAAACATTTTTTTTTAGGTGTTCAGAGGGCGATCAGTTGACAATTTTTACTCACGAATTCTGAGTGCTTACTCGCAAATACAACCATTTTAGATTCAACCTGGTGCACTGGCTAGCTTCACTTACTAAGAAAATGAAACCTTGTACTCGAAAACTGGAGCCCTAGCAATTAAATTGTAGAAAACATGCATGTCGCAGATTAATTAAAGTCAGGCACAATATTAATTATTACCATAATTATTTTAATATAACTCTGTGCAAGATATGAGCTCTGGAGTCATCTCTTTACAAACAAAAGCAATGTCTTATGACATCATAGAATAAAACTGTAATAAACTCAGGGATACATACCATGTTTACTTGCTTACAAGTTGAGTCCAACTGCAAACAATATAGACCCTGATCTGCTGTCGCATAATGCACCAGCAGGTCAGGGTCTATGTTGTTTGTTCTACTGATTACTCCTAACAAACTGCATAGACCCAGATCTGCCGGCGTATTATGTCACAGTAGATCTTTGTGCAGTTTGCAGTTGCACTTGACTTATAAGCGAGTATATACGGTGTGTTTTAGGCTCCATATATCTGTCACACTCAAGGTAATCAAATACTAGTAAATATGATCTTCATATATTTGCACAATTACAGATGCTTAAAGAGGGAGGTCAAGCCAGGTGGAATGTAATTAGATCCTCAGTTTTTGTGGTGTTATAAATACATGTATTAAAATAGTCTCAAGCAACTGCTCTATACAAATAAGCTGTGCAACTGTGTGAGCATCTCTTTATTATTTTTTTTCTTCTTGTAAACTGAATCCTAGTAGACTCTGAATGGTTAAGTTTTGGACAGTTTCAAGCAAGAATTTTAAGTTGGATTAAAAAATATAATTATAGATTACATACCATACTCACTCGCTTAGAAGTGGAATAAAATTGCAGACAAAATAGACCCTGATCTGTTATCGCATAATGCACAGGCAGATCAGGGTCTATGTTGTTTGTTCTACTTATTACTCCTAACAAACTGTACAGATCCAGATCTGCTGTCGCATTATGCGACGGCAGATCAGGGTCTGTACAGTTTGCAGTTTGACTCCAATTATAAGCAAGTATATACGGTAGTTTGTCTCTTGGAGTTTTTGAAAAGAAATTGTAAACATTATTTATCATGCAAACAATAAATTCAAACTAAGTCATCTTGACCCACGAAATGCTGACCCCCTTATTGACCATAAGGATATAAAACAATCAACAACAACAAAAAAAAACAACATTCTTTTCCATATCAAAGTAGAGGTACTATAAAGAGCTGATAAAACTTCAAAACATTTTTTCTCCTGAAATCTTTATTCTTAAAATCGGCTTCTAAAGCTATTATTATTGTTCAACCCCAAAAGTCAGTTTATACTGGACGTCAGATCAGCACTAATTTCATTTAGTCTTTTCTGGACATCATAAGAAGTCTTTTAGTGAAAATCCCATGTTGATATGACCATCCATTCAGAAGGAGTAGCAGCAACAAAATTTTCCAGATGGTCGCTGTGGTGGCCATATTGAACATCAGATTGGCACCATTTTCATTTAGGACCAACTAGACATCATAAGAAGTCTTCTGGCGAAAACCCCGTGTCAATATGCCTTTCCATTCAGGAAGAGTAGTGATAACATTTTCAAGATGGCTGCCGTGACTGCCATATTGATTGTCAGATCGGCACCAGTTTCATTTAGGACCAACTAGAGATCATAAGATGTCTTATAGTGAAAACCCCATGTTGATATGACCATCCATTCAGGAGGAATATCAATAACAAGATTTTCAAGATGACTGAGTGGTGGCCATATTGGATGTCTGAGGGGCAGCACTGTCATTTAGGACCAACCAGACCACGTAATGAACGTGGG
Organism: Margaritifera margaritifera; assembly: GCA_029931535.1. Lineage (NCBI taxonomy): Eukaryota > Metazoa > Mollusca > Bivalvia > Unionida > Margaritiferidae > Margaritifera > Margaritifera margaritifera. The sequence goes on from JAQPZY010001088.1 coordinate 367,316, forward strand.
TGCAAAGTTCCACGGCAATCCTCCAAATAGTTTAGGAGTAGTAGCGACAAAAACTTGTGCTAAGCAGATGAAAATAATGCCATATATTTGATGAGGAAATTTCATTTGCAGCCGCTATTTAAAAAACAATATGTGCATGATCAAATTGGTAAACACGGTTCTCTTCACAATCATATCTGTTTCAAACAGACACATCAAACTTAAAATCCCATTGTTGGTGAAGATGTTCTTAGCTACATGTACATTAATATGTTTAGTAGATTTTTAGGAAAAAACATAAGCTCAATTCCAACATGTGGATAGAGAGAGAGAGAGAGAGTAGGCTGTGAGAGATCGCTGAGACATAGTGTGCAGGACACCAATTTACAGCTAAAAGTGAATATCATTAATTTAAATTATGATTGGGAAAAGATGTAAAATTAAACAAACTCAAATCAGGGTTGATCTGGCGGTCTAGTACATAAATAACTGCAAATAGAAGTATATTGCACAGAACAAACACACATTCATTGAATATACAAGACTCTTGAAACAATTTTTTTTAAATTGTCAAATATATAATCGACATAAAGACGATCATTTCTTCAAATGGCATCATATTGTAAATCATTCTAATATTTCAGTCTTTCTATGAGTGGTCTTCATGCATTGGCTATTCAAAGGTCAATTAGTAATGTCGACCAGCCCCCTCCACGGTGGAAAAGCACAAGACGTACCGGCTGAGTTCTGGTGGTGATTTGCAGGTATTTACCCGTCCACTGCAGAGCTTAATCGCGGACCAAACATGGAGGAGATTAGCTGCCCCACCCTGGTGCGTCAGAAACAAAATACTTGTATGATCTGTACTGTACTTGGGATGTTTCCCATCTCCAGTTTATTAAAACGTTATGATACACTGTTGGGCTCCTGAAGTTTGTTTTTGGTTGGCTACATATCCTGCTCAGCATGTGACTTGTCTAGCATCATTTTTACTCATTCTAGATTGTACATAATATTGAATCTGCTTAAAATGCCACTTGTCCACTATGACAAGTATCTTGAAAAAGTTACTTGCTCCCCCTCAGCCACTTCTCATAATATAACCAGACGAATGAAATTGTCAGCTCTGTATGTGCATGATCAGACTGCAGAGGAGCCAAAACTATATTTACCGATTGCACTACTTGCGCTCTTACTAAAACAAATACTGACAACTAACGGAATCTTGATAGTAGATGGACTTTAAATCTGCCGTCTTTGCGCCAAACATAATATTTTCATGATTTGAACCCATTTTATTTAAAGTTTGCATCAGGGACCTGTGTAAAACAAACAAAGTCGGATGCATGCTAGATGTTAAACCAATGTTGAACTTTGCAACTTGTTAAGGGTATAAAATGCACACAGCTTTATTCTCAAGAGGCAAATCTGCAGGGACGAGTAAGTAGTAAAGTTTTCCTCGGCACAGTCAATTTTTATCTGGTCAGAACAAGATGAGTTGTTTGCGTAACCCTGAAGTCCCCACCAATACCAAGTGACGCTTTAAAATATCTGTCCTTAAAGGACTAGGTACTACAAGGGTCAAATTTGGCCCAACCACCAAAAGGCTCTAAGTTTTGTACAAAGACTCTTTAGGATGCATTTTGTGCAGAATAATAAAAATTTTGTTTAATTCAATCAAATTATGTATGCTGGAGGCACCAAAAGTTTATCTACATAAAATGATGTTACTTCTGGTTCCATTACGTTATCGTAATTTTAATGACGTTATGCATGCAAATTTTAATTTTTAAAGACTTGTTGATGATATATATATATATATATATATATATATATATATATATATATATATATATATATATATATATATATATATATGCAAATCACGTGGATTATAGGATTTTGAAAAAAGACTTCTGCAAATATCAACAAAACATAAAAAAAATCCATAAGAAAAAATATTTTTTTTATGCTAGGCAGTGAATTACTGGATTTTCCGAGTGAAATAATTGTGATATTTCACTGCAGTGAAAAATATGATATGTTTTCACTGACCGTCAATAGAGATGGATAACATTATGGGTAAGAAATTTAAATCCTTTTTGTAAGATCCTTGCCTGTGTGTAAAGGTTAAGGTGGCCGCTTTGCATCCAAGCGAACCGAGTTCAAATCCAGGATGTTATAAAAAAAATTAATTTTTGTTTTGTCTTCTGTTATACCTTCAATTGGGATATCTACTGATATTTTATGTGCAAATAATGCAAAAAAACAGTGCAGAACATAAACGGTAAACCGCTGACATTATCGCGCGGGATGCAGCAAGAAATCAGCTACTTCAGTGTGTTATTCAAATTGCTAGACAATACGCTTGAGCATAAAATAAAAAGAATATTTGCTTGCTTCGAGTGAAAAACGGATATATTTCATCTCGTGAAAATACTGAGTTTTTCACCCACTCGATGAAATATATCCGTTATTCACTCGTTTCAAGCAAATATCCTCTCTATATTCAACTTCACTGCGTTAATTTATTTATTTATTTTTTATCCAGAATGACAGTACTTACCCTAAAAACAAACATATGGTGTGACATGTACATGCATAATGTATGGTAAGAAGAATATTGACATCAAGTCCCTTGTCGATAACAATTCCAATACAAATGAGCTAACAACATAGCAAATACATGAGTATTTCGCCATACAATTATCGTCACAAAAAATCTAAAAATTGTACATCGTCACTGTATGTTTAGAAGAACTGATTATGTACACATGTATAACTAGAACACATACAGTATATAACTTGACTGGAATGTACAAGGCAATACTATTGGTTATTATTCTAAGTTTTAATAAAAATATTAAGCAAGCAAATACATGTTCTCGTAATGACCTATTCACAATTTATTTTGTGTCAAATTTACACAGTCTAAAACAGTATGTACTTAGATCTTTGAAAATGATATATATTATTAAAACTACAGAGAAATCTGACATAACAATATTTACTGGGTTTTTTTTACCTGGACTAATTACTTCACAAGCAACTTGTAACTTATTTTTATTGATTTATTACTCTTCGATGTCAGCTATCATCATCATCATCACCGTTATCATCATCATCATCATCATTCAACTGAGGTTCAGGAAGGTATTGCGCATCATTCAAATAAGAACTGCAGTCAGACATCGAATTAAAAGGTGCATTTTGATGACGTGCATATCCAAGGTACCAGATGACGGCTGCTATGTGCGCACACGTACCAACAACACGGGCTCTGGCTCGACATTGGCAGTACCAACCTCTGACTGAATATTGATAATAATCAAGCGAGAGTTTGTAGGCTCTAATGGACACATGCCGGCTCGGAATTTTTGCCATTAGAAGTCCATTCTGGTCTTTATGCACTAATAAATCATAACCTCCATCCTCACTAAGGTGCTCACGGGTGTAAGATTTTGCTAACTTCAGTTGATATACTCCAAAAGTAATATTTCGCAAGTCTTCCTCGTCAAGCCTTGGAAAGTCACGAATTATGGTATCTGAGGCATCTATCTTTTCCCAAGGATTTCTCATCCTGTCTAGACCCTCACGTTCCACCTTCTGCATGAGCAAATAAATTTCTACTTTTCTGGGAATCGTACACAGGTCGGCTCTGCATGTAAGCGGACATTGGACCACGAAACTATGTATACGTGATTTGTATTTATATGAGCTATATACAGTTTTTTGTATTATGTAGCAGGCACATGGATTCTCTTTCTATTAAATATTAATGGCGTTTAGCAGACTGTTTATTAGGGGTGAAACGATACACATCTCTCACGCATCGATACGATTCTCGATACACAGCCGACGATACGATACATTATCGATACACATATCAAATTGATGGTCTTTTCATCTTTAGAAGGTCTGTCAATGGTAGGGTGGTGCCATTTTTTATGTGTTGACATTTTGGGTGTGTTTCCAGTATGCAGATTACAAGCAAACATAGACTTATCAGTTATTCATATGCCATTCTTATCCTTTACAAGATAAAAAAAAGAATACTTCCAAACAGACTAGCTGTTGGTGATTTTTATTTACCCTTTTAGGCCATTTCAGGCTGCTCCATTCGATCATATGCATGACTCATTCTGGTCACCACACCCTTTATTTTACATTGAATGAATATTTTAAAAAAACCTTATTACCAATTTAATGTCTTCACTTAAATTTTGAAGGAATTACGGTGTTATCTTCAAAACAGAGGAAACAGTGCAATTTCCTCGTGCAAGGAAATTCTTATCTAGAACAAGTCAGAGTGTGGGAGTGGAGATAACTAATAGCCAAATCCTTTACATTGTACTTCCTGCAGATATAAATCAACTGCCGCGCCCAAGGACATTTGTTTCTGTCAATGAAAAAGGAAATTATTGATAACACCCACTCCCTTTCTACAAACTGACGAGGTGGCTAAACCTCGTGCGGTTTGGAATCTCCCCTCTTGCCGATTCTGTGCGATTTTTATTTTTTTTATCCGGTCGCTGATTACATATATCAACGTAAAAAGGAGATATTCCAAACTTATTCCCCATGTACGATTTAAGTACTTTACATATTATTTAATAGTCACTTTTGTGTGAAGTTTCTATGTTGCTTTGTATATATTTGGAGAGAGTTTGGATGGCCAATATTTCAGTTTGTCACGTAGTGAACACGCTACAGTTAGTTATGATTGGTGGTTATTGTTTTACCTTGGACTTGAACAAACAATAACTACTAATCAGAATTGCATGTAACCTATTTCACTGCGTGACACACCGGATGTGTAGCCTTCAGTTCGATCCAAGTAGACAAGATGCGATGCAACATATAAATTTCGCGTAAAAGTGGTTATCAAATGATCAGTAAAGGACATGGGGAAGAAATCTGCAATGTCTTCTTTCCGTTGATATATGTTATCAGTGGCTGAAGATGCTGACAGGATAAACTAATTAGCATGGAATTGGGGCGGGAGAAGGGGGCATATTTCGAACCACGTGAGTTAGTCACCTTGTGTTAATTTGTAGACGGCGAGTGGGTATTGTCAATAGCTTTTATTTTGTACTGACAAAAATGAGTGCATGTACTTGCTACGGCTGTCTCAGATGAATTCTCAATTTTATGAATGAAAAGGCAAATGACTAATAATTATTCACTACTGCTGAAGATTAAAGTAACTTGCATAGAGTAAGTATCGTTTTGTATCGATTCTTTCCCTCTTGTATCGATATTGGTATCGATATAGAAAAAGTATTGATACATCGATATATCGATTAATCGTTTCACACCTACTGTTTATATAAGATATGATATTATACATGTTTGCAAATCAATATAAATACTCTTTTCATAGTGCGTTTCCTCACGAACCCTTCCAGTTATAAACATAGTGTGTTTGGAACTAGAGTCCCCTAGAGAATCTGGCGCCAGTTAACGCACTGTCGTTAATTCTCATGGATTATCTTTATTATTGATGAAACAAAATGTACCTTATATTGAATGTTAATTATTTATTCTGCCATTTCAAATTGTACCACAATGAGTCTTCAATAAGTGATGAACGTGAGGTAGGCCTGACTGGTTCCGTACGGAAACTGCATAGACCCTCAATCGCTTTCTATGATTGGAATTTTTTTTAACAAAATATTCAAAACGGATTAACAAAAGTTTCACAGTATTGCATACCACTGTATATAATGCTCTTATAGAGAAATATTTGTCCAAAATACCAGTCTGATACAAATATTTTATAAACCAAGCTGGATTTGCTTATATCTTCATAACACTCGTCGTCTGCAAATCAACACCGCCTGGAAATATTTTTCAACTCTGAAGATTTTCCTTAATTTCTAAGAATATTGGTGTCTGATAAAGTAAAACTGCATTTAATTTCATACTTTACTCATTTATTGTGACATAATATTTGTAAAACGAAAGTTACATACCTTGTAAACTGCTGCTGCGATAAAAACGTCACTGTTGCCTGCCATATTATCTAACCATTTTCTTTAAAATTGGCGTATATCACATGAGTGAAACAACATAAAATTTTCTGAGGTTACAACTTATCTAATAAGGGAAACGTCTTGAAAGTTTCCCGTTGTTTCATGACTGCGGGAATAGTTTAATATATATAAATACATTATAGTCAGACGAATTTTTCACATTTTCCGCATTCTACGACTCACGCGCGGCTGCAGATGACGTCATCGCACGCGATAAATATGAAAAATAAAACGTATTATTAAAGACAAAGTTATGTCTATACAAAATAAATAAAACAGCTTTTAAAATAACGAAAATACATTTTGGACATTTTCTGAGGCCATTTCAGTGATCTAGAGTCCCTAGTCCTTTTGACATTGGAGCACCTATTGATAAGTGTAAATGTTTTTTCACATGACATCAGATCAGTGGTCTAGCAAGTACTCAACATTTGTCAAAATAAGGCCTACCTTAGCAGCTGAAAAAGAACTGTGTTCTTACATCTGCTTTTCATCTTTTTGATTTCACAATATTCCTGATACCCCTGTCATCAGACACAAGGCTAAGCAGACTTGTACCAGTGCAGTATCCAAGCTTACATGCTCATGTATTTCTTTTTTCCCCATTAGTATCAAAAATTGATCAGACATTGTAAAAACAGTCTGACTTTGTCATCATCCATTTCTTTTATGTCCAGCTTTAAAACACAAGAGTACCGTGAAGAGTACATCACACACCCGCCCCATTTTAAATCCTTTGTGTATGCACCACTAGGGTATGGCTGACTGCAGATTACTGAACAATGGGTTTCAATGACCTTTTGGTATATGTCTGTGATGTAGAACTAATCAATAGCCAAAGAAGCACAAAATATGGATAATAGTGACCGACTACCGTGAAGAGAGTTAGTACTCATCAAGATGCACCATGTGTCATGTTTCCAAATATAGCAGTATCTATGCAGGGTGTCATAAGCCTATCTGGTCATGAGATATATGCAAACACGTAACCTAAGCCAGTAAACTTTTGTTTTGTTGTAAGGGTGTGTGCTAACAGTGACAAATACAATCAATGAGTCTTATTGATCTAACATGAACAGAGCTTGAGAAATAAACTTAAAAGATAGAATGTAACCCAAGTCAGTGAAGGATCAAATATGGATCACAGTGAACAACTTATGTGATGAGGGTGTATTTCTCTTCAAGATGCATTCCCTCACAAAGTTTTATGAATCTGTGTATAACAATATCTATAAAGGGTGCCCAACGCCTATTTGATCATGAGCTAAAACTTATCCGAAGCCAGTAAAATGTTAAATGTAGGTCACAATGACTTTCTTTTGTTGTAAGTTATGGTACAAATCTTCTAGTTTGATGATTCTAGGATGAACAGAGCTTGAGAATTTTTTATTTTTAGTTTTGATGATCATGGCACTTTTAACACAATATTGGCTATAACACGCTAAGGAAAATGTGAGTGACAGTGTAAGTGCCTTTCCCAATGACACACAGAGGCAGCCGACCCGGTTTGGCCTGAGCAGGTGTCAAACCCACAACCCTTGGATTATGAGATTGACGCGTTACTGCGGCTCTTTCTGAGCTTGAGAAATAAACTACAATATTTAACCGAAGTCACTGAAGCATTTTAAAATACTAGTCAAGGTGGCCTACTTTTGTGCTAAAGGTGTAGAACTCATCAAGATGCAGCCCCAAGAATCCAGGCATAATAGTGTATAAACAGGGTACCAAAGACCTATATGGGTGAAAGATAATGGAAAACAAATAACCTAGCCAGTGAAATGTAAGTCACAGTGACAACACAATCGGCTAGTTTGATAATTCTAGTATGAACAGAGCTTAAAAAATAAACACAATTTAACCAAAGTCATTGAAGCCTGAAATATGGGTCAGTGACCTATTTATGTGATGAACATGTGGTACTTATTAAGATGTATCTCGTCACCAAGTTTCGCCATTCCAGGTAGAAAAGCCTGTATACAGTGTGCAAAATACCTGAGCTAACAAAAACGTAACCAAGAATAGTTGTACATGTATATACAAGTTAGCCCCCTCCTCTGGTGGTAGGTGTTATGAAAACGAATTCGCTCCAAAGTGCTGTCTTGAACCTAGGAGGAAAGCATAATTGGTTGAGATTCAGTGAGGCTGTAAATATGTATATATGTTTTTGTCTTTCCGAATGTCAAGGGTGGTACAAAAGCTAAATAGAATTCCTGTTATATCTGCTAATATACAAATCCAGTTTTTAAACTGATCTAGTTGAGTGGGAAATCACATGAGACATAAATGTAAATCAGTCTGTTAACTATTGTGGAGCCAAGCCATATGCATGACCTTCCATATTAACCAATCTTATTTTGTCAACATTTTTGTCAGCAAAGAAAAAAGCATTATCATCTGCGTAAATGTTTATATAAGCTTCTTAATGTGAAAAATGTAGATCATTTACACAAGTAACAAACAGAAGAGGTAACATGCTGGATACTTGTGGAACAACTGTGTTGTGTTATGTATATGTAATCTATACTGTGTCTTTGTCCATGAAGGTGCGTTGCACTTTAGATAGCTGGTCAATTGCCAACAAAATGTTTACACGCATTTGAGTTCAAGGTCATTCTTATTTGCAGTTAGACTGTTTTTTTTTTTTCCCCCATTTTATTGCTTCACGTCCTGCTGGTATAAGTCAAGTGAAAATGAGTATAAATAGGGATTTGGTAAACAAATAATTCATTCCTGTTTAGATTAGTCTGTGGGAATCCATTTGGGATCAGATTTTACCTTGTGCCGTTGAAATCAGATAAATTTCGAGAGTAATCATTTAATATATATTCATTGGAATTACAAAAGTGCTCATTGACTTTTCAGTTAATACATTATTTTGGTATTTTGGCAACTCATTCAGAGACATTCTAGATTGTATCACTGCGTTATATCAGGACATTCACGACTATTGGAACTCATTCGGAACATTCTCTATTTTTGGACTTGTGATTAGAACATTTAGGATTATTTGGAATATGATTCACAATATTGTAAGTATCTTTTGAATTTCCCTTTGTATTATATGGAAATAAGTTGCTTGCTGATATTACTTAGATTGTTGGTTTCACTTTCTTTCTGTTACATTTTTTAAGACCTGCTTTCTGTTTGACATATATTCACAAAACCACAGTAATTTAGTATCGATAATGTCATTGTGTTTACGTTTATGTAAATAAAATGTAGTGATTAATAGTGTCAAAGACTTTTTTGCAGATGAAGTGCTAAGGTTCCCACCATCATGTCATTCTTGAATTGGTGATACATGATGTGAGAGTTTAGAATCCTTGAGTGGAGGGTATCGCCCTCACGAACTTACTGCGTAGCTGTCTGTGTATCAGCATACAGGTCTCTACAGTACTGGTGTTATGATGTATATCAAACGATGGCATAGCCTGTGTCAAATGCATCCAAATATGGGTATTTGAATAGGTCCGCAAATTATTCTTGGATGTCATATGAACGATATAGAGAAGGAACAAAATATCTGCTGTCAGCCACATGAAAACATTTGCAGTGAATGTACAAATACAAACATTATGTTTCAGTAGTAAACACAGTATTTATAAAATATTGCCACATCTATGTACACTTGTTATCAAAATATCAGCTTGCAAATGTGTCAGATACTATTTAGAGCTGTCAATGACTGTTAGCATATCTCTCTATTCTGATTTAAAAATAAACAAGCAACACACCAATTTATCAAATCGTCTATCGTTTAGATTTTCAAGTTTAAAGAATTACACGTTAACAAGTGCTGCAGTTCATAACAAGGTGAGCACGCAGTGACAAAAAGCAATGGTTCTGGATTTAACATAACAATCTACCTATTGATATCTGTATTTCAATAAAGGTAAAGGCATGAATTGTTAAGAGCACCTGCCTGCAAAACCTCCAGTTTTTATATTTAGTTATGGAATCAAAATTTTCAGAACGTTTGTTGCACAATTTTTCCAGGTGCTGGACTCTCTATTTAATAGTGAACCTGCGTTTACTTCTTCATAATCCCCAAGTAAACTCTGTTTGTTACTAAATTCATCATGGCTAGAAACATTTACAATTACACCCAACATTCTAGAAATCTACGTTCACTATTGTGACATTTCACCCTTCAAGAGTGGCAGGTTAACTTTATGACTGTACATGTACTGGTGTTAGACTATAATTGTGGGCTAAGAGATGTAGCATATTCATTGCCCTCTCCTGCATGTCGAAAGAGGCAGCAAATGCACACAACACCACAGTAGCTCAATTGTTAGTATGCTGGAATCGTGATCAAAAGGGTGAGGGTACTAATCTTCTCATCGGATTAGCTAAAAATGGTTACCACACTGTGTCCTTCAAGACCAGGCACTTTTACTTATACTGCCTGGACACTCAATAACCTACTTGTGTTGCTGTGCTGTAAAACACCAAACTCAAACCATTATCAATTGCCATCAATTTATACCCATGCACAGAACACATTGAGTATCCATACCATGCTGAATATCTATCGATTGCTGCAGTAGAAAGACTGTTGGTACATGTGATGAATTTAGTGTCTGAATCATTAAAAACCATATGTTGAACATGTACATACACTTCTCTCATAATAACTTACTCATAATGGGTCCAAAACCAAGATTGTATTACATCATTGCTTTTGCATGTGAATGTGGACATACTCTAGTGTTATTGTTTATTCAGAATAGAACTAGATTTTTTTCTTTAAAAAAGATGGACATTTAATTTTAGAAACGACAACATTAAAACTAAACATTATTTTCGATTTTTATAGTTCTATCATTAACATATTGCTGCTACGACTTCATTGCAAGCAATCGCGAAATTTCCGCTCATAAATGAGCAAACTTCTGAGTGCCAATTCAGGACTTTTAAGTTCACTACAACTGAATGCCAATTCACTACAAACTTTGGATTTCGCTTCTCAAAAATTAACCATATCTATTAAATTAAATTTTGCATGCACCGAGGAAGCCCTTTGTTTGGTTTCCTTACTATCCGAGATCACATTTGCAAATGATTAAGATAATCCATTAATTAATGTTTTATACTTCAATGATGTTACTTATATAATAAGATTTAAAACAGTGTTGGATTGGTCATATGAAATAAGTTGACCTGAAATACGACTGTAACCGCTAGTTACTAGGCAGGTAGGATTTCAATGCCTTTTAACCTTTTTTTATGCACCCTTTACATGATTTGATACAAAAGACATAATTAACATCATAATACAAAGCAGGTCTACTTTGAAGTAACAATGCAACAAACACTTAGAACTGCAAGTCACAGAACAAAACACACTCGGCACTTAAGCATCACTTTTCAAAGTCGATTGACACTTTTCACGTTTGAATACAAGAGGGCGTATCACATTTATGATTACACTGAAAGGGAATTAGATGATAAAATTGAAACACGAATTTCACTTGACAAGACTTCTTTCATTTTTATTTATTTCTTAAAGTGTTGCCACCTGGGGCATTTCGAACATTTTCACTGATTTATATTTTGTTGTACATTGTTATTTACAGTGTACTGATAATTTTTTTGCAAAGAAAATGTAACAAAATATATGAGCTGTGAATTTCTTGATGCTGATTCCAATTGTCTGGTACTAACTGTCGTTTGCGATGATAGAACAAGCGATATATCAAGGTTTGCTTTTGCAATTCTTATCGGGAGTTTGTATTCATTTTCAGCAAATAGAGGCCTATTTGGGGGACATTTTCGATTTTTAAAAGTGGGATCCACACCTGCCCCTACATTACAAGCCGGTTCACAGTTTATCCAGGTCAGGCTGCAACGTTTACCAAAATTTCTAAATGTGTACACAGTTTACACTGAGTGAAATTATGCCATTTAGTTTAAATGATTAGAAACACAAACTTTCTTTTTGTCTATCCATTAGGCTTACTGAACAGTTGACAAGTTATTATGTGCATGCCGTACCTCGCTCAACCTTCAATTGTTTCGTTTGCGGTACATCTTTAACAATATTCTTACCGGGATCTTGTTTGTAAGATATGTCTGTCTTGAATATATCTAACAATTTTAGTAAAATATCCCTAGGATCGTTGTTATATTGTTTCCAACTGCAACATACAAATATGTGATGAAAACAAAAACGATAATGCAGCATAACATACTGCCAGGACATATGCATAGAATGCTTTTATAGGCTTTACAATGAATAAACTATGCAATGGCTTAAAAACTTGAAACCTTGTTTTTTTAAATTAAAATGTTATTCAAACATTCTGTTAACAAACGTGTTTCAATGACTAATAATGTAATTTAAATAAATGTTTTATCAACATTTTCAGTAAATCAACCTGACGTATAATATTGTGTAATGGGTACTACAACCAATTCTTGTCAACTTCCGCCTTTTCCTAGCAATGCCATATTTATTGTGTAAATCATGCATACTTTAAGAATAGAATTGTCAGAAAAGTCATACTAAACTGTGCTCTAAAGCGGTGATGTAGAAATATATAATTTAACTGGGATGGGTAGTTCTTGCATCACTGACAGCCAAATGCAAGTTCGGTTACATATTTACTGATTTTGTAAACATTTTGATTCATTAAACTAAACTAAGCTATTTACATATTTACACATTACAGCCTTATGTCCGGGCACGCTAAAATATGGGAGATATATATGAAGGACTGGCTACAAAATTAATCTAAATATACCTTCCTGTCATACATAAAAACAAGAGTCCCTAGTGGTCATTAGATCGTTCACCTGGCTGACATCTGCCTAACTGTCAATGCGAGAGAAGTTGGCCAAAAAAAACCTCTGGATAAACAGGATGCTTTTTCTGGACAAATTTATTCCAATGCTGTTCATTACGTATGTTATGAAAACAACCATTTCAAGGTTTCTCTGTTTCTTTTTTATACTTTCATCGATATCTGATGGCACATCATTTGTCAAATATTAAAAGACCTCCATTCCAGGACAAGCTTTCTTTGAAATTCGGCTAAGCGTTTTCTTATTCAGATAAAGTTGTGCAAATGTTGTTGTTTTTTTTTTAAGTGGCCATATCTAATATCTAATCATAATTACGCTCTGGTGTAATGGATAATTAATTCCCCCCCCCCCCCCAAAAAAAAAAAAAAAAAAAAAAAAAAGTAAAACCATTAAAATGTTCTGCAAGCGCACATTACCTGATGGGCATCCTGCCTTTCATGACAACACTGAGCAAGATTTTCCCAAATAAGTCACTTGTATCATGAAACCCAAGGTAGATGTAACAGTTGAGGATCTTGAAAGTTTGTGGGGGTATAAGGAGCACTTTGTAATGAAGCTGAATAAGTTACTATGTGAGAGTTATCGCAGTAAAGTGGTTTACGGGAGACCACAAGACGCCAAACGTTTTTCATTGAAGAAATGTGAGGAGAAATATGGTTTCGTTTTGTGGGATTTAACGCCATTTTTCAGCACATGATGTGCTATAAATGGTGGCCAGTATATTTGGTGGAGGAAGAATCCAGGAAGACCTCCGGAAGAACCACCAACCCACAGGAAGCTACTGAAAAGCTTTATCACATACCCACGTTGATCGATCTGAAACTCGAACTCACGCAGACAGAGGTGAGATGTGTGAGTGATATGTAAAGGCGGGCGCCTGAGACCATTCGACAACCCGGGATCCCTGAGAAGAAATATGTGTGATAAAGATTAGAACGACTGTGAGCCCAAGACAGAGTGTGACCAATCGGAGGACGAGAGCAAGAAGTTGCTCGTACATATGTTATATCGCAAGCAAAGAGAATCGGTTCCCACATTCATGTCAAAATATGTTGCCAAAGTTGTTGAAAACCTTAAAAGATGGCATGATAAAAAATGCAGTAGCAGACCATCTTGATGTCTTTATGCCTTCGAACATATAAGCTACTATGAAGAAGGTTATTATCCACTTTCACAATTTAGGTGTACCGTATATACTCGGTTATAAGTTGAGTCCAACTGCAAGCAAAACAAACGCAGGGAGATCAGGGTCTATGTTCTTTGTTCTACTGATTACTCAAACAAAACTGCACAGACCCAGATTCGCCGGCATATTCTGCTACGACAGATCTGGGTTTGTGCAGTTTGCGGTTGACTCTACTTATAAGCCAGTATATACTGTCAATGAACTAAGCCTTATATATATGATCATTTTCTAACTTTACTTCAGGGTGAGAAAAGTGTTGTCAGAGTAGGGCATTAGTTACACAGATATATCTTTGCATGAATGCACTGATATAACAATACAGAACTTTGGTCTGCTTTGGTGTTTTACGGCACAACAGGTTAGTAAAGTGACTTCCTCAAGGACACACCCTGGTAGACAACCCGGTCTGATCCAACTGTACGATCAGAGATGAAACGAATAAGAAATTTTCCTATTTGAATATTTGTTAAATGTATTGGGGGGGGATTAGAATAGCTGTTGGTGTTAATAAAGGTATCAAATCCATCCTATTTTCTATTTACTTTCATATATATTCACACCCGCACTCCCCGCCAAGCTGCATTGACAACAATGTGAACAATCATCTAAATCTAATTAAATGATTTTTTAGGGGTTTTGATTACATTTTGGGGAGATACAGAGTTAAAATCAATGAATGTTGGTGTTAAGAAACTTGCATAATCCTCTTCTGTAACTCTCAGAATGGTGTTTACATAATGGAATGATCATTATTGTAGACAATGGTCATTAATTTAGACAAAACTAAGGTGATGCTGATAACCAACAATCAGAGAGATAACAGAATTAAACTTAAAAATACTATTCTCCACACACATTTTTGAATGATGTGGAACTGAAAAATATTACACAAGATAAAACTTTAGTAGTTCAAGTTGATATCAATATATTACGGTCAGAGCATTTCAGTAATGTTACAAACAAAATGTCTAAGAATATCTGGCTACTAAAACAACTTACAGAATTCCTAACATTTAACCGCAGGTTAATGTTTTATAATCAACCTCATCTGGACTACAGCAACATCATGTGGGGGTAATGCTTCCAAAATAACCTTGTTAAAAGTGGAAAGACGTCAAAAACGAGCCGCCAGAATGATCCTTGACAGCAATGTTGATAATGTCTACGAATATATAAATGATCTGAAGATCATGTTTATCTCTGAAAGAATATGTTTTAAGAAAAACTAAATTTATGTTCAAAGTTTCTAATGGTTAAATGCCCAGCTATATAAATGATATGTTCAGTAAAAGGACAAAAACTAATACAGATTTAGTCTACAAATACTACGCTCTATGGCATCTAATAACTTTCTTCTTCCTAAGCCTAAAACCAAATTGTATAAAAAATAGTTTGGCTTTGTCAGATCCAATCATTTGGAACTGTCTACCTAAAAATGTTAAAGAAGCACAATCAGTGCCTTCCTTTCATCACAGATGTTTGCAATGGATGCAATCCAGATAATGTCTAAAGCAGGTTATAGCAAACTTTGTTGTATATTTTTATATGTATATACCTGTACATGTGTTTTATAAAATGATTCTGTGAGAGAGTATTTGTGTGTGACTGAAAAAGCTTTCAATCATGCATGTGTGTGAGAGAGTATGTGTGTGTCTGTGTGTGTGTGTGTTTGTGAATGAAAACATTTTCAATCATGTATGTGTGTGAGAGAGTATGTGTGTGTGTGTGAATGAAAACGTTTTCAATCATGCATGTTTGTGTACACAATGATGTGTGCTGAATTAATACTCTGTTGCTCTTGTGCATAATAATCCATAATACCTTTTTTGTATGATACATGTTTCCCAGCAGCATTTGATATACTTGCCTCTACATATCTAAATAATCGAGAGCCACAAGATATTCGTTTTTGTACCCCATAAAATAAAGACTTTAATATTATTATTATTATTATTATTATTATTATTATTATTATTATTATTATTATTATCCTGTTTATCTTCAAAATCAGTACAGCCATAAACGAACAAAAGAATGCAAAGAAAACCGTTCCTTTAGGGCTGAAGATCGATGGTAAAGAAGGGCAGAAACTAGTAACCTGTTTAGTTAAATGTGGGAACTATTCAAAACATTTCTCAAGGAAATGATTTGTTCACCAACAAAATAACCATGTGGCCAATTTAATTAAATTTGAATACACTGATTGCAGATCTCCAGGATTTATCATATATGACACATGTCCTGCGGAACTGAATTTGTGGCAGTCGATAAAATGTCCAAATGGGACGTCGCGAATTTCTGATAAGTCTTAAAAAAAAGTCATATTCAGAATTGATAAATAATTGTTTCAGTGAAATCGATAAACGGGTATTGGCATCATCCTATACATTAAGATGTATATTTCAAGAGTGAACTAGTTCCCTGACTCATCCAAGACTGGGAGCAGACCATTTGGTTTCATCGGTAATGATCAGTCCCAACACACAGTAAAGTCATTTCCAGAAAGGTACAGAACACATAAACTTAAATAGTCCCTGCACAAATTAACTTATATGCTGATATCTATGGCTTCATTCTAACACAAGTAAAAACATAGAGTAGCAAGGTTTAGTGTAGCAGCAAACTCTACGTTGAACCCAACATTTTAAATCCTTCTGTTCCAAAACTAATGCCCACTGACTCATGCACATCTTAGTGATTAGCCAGGTCAGGCATCGCCTGCTACCGTAAGTAACAGTAGACGGTACTACCTGTGACTGTTGATCCAGAGCGGACAGTTACACCTGGCTCCCTCTGGAAAGTCACTTCTGGTGGATCAGCCGTCAAGCATATGTGCTCATCCCCCGGCTGTGAAGGCAGATAGCAAGAGCTGTGTAGACAGCGCAGAGCATCAGCTCAGGTACAGTAGGAACTGATGGCCATCCACTGAATCCGGACTCGTCTCCAGACGTCTCGACATTGTTGTGTCACTGGATTCAGACAGGCCTGGACGAGAGAGTGAGGGCGACTCTGCGCAACTTTTCCTTAATTCATTCCAACTCACGCGCACATCATGACACTATTTCTATGCCCCCACCAGATACCTTCAAGTCCTGAGGCTTTGGGCGACCGGCAAAGCAGCAGGTGTGGATACACTGGGAGCTGTAGCTGCAGACCTGTTTAACTCGGCAGCCCCCTGCGTGGCTGAGCAGCCCTTTTTAGGATCACACTGCTCACCTCCGTAGCATGAGGAAGGGGCTAGAGAAGGTACCCTAACATTGCCTGCTTCACCTAAACCCTGGTCAGCATACCGCGGCTGACTGGGATCCCACCATCGGTGCATGAAACGTACGCACACTAATGAACAGTACATCAGCAGATAGACCAGAGATAACAACAGCTGTAGTTGGTAGAGAACTGGCCAGATCCAACATCCAGATAGCAGAACTTAGTAAAACTCGCCTAGTTGAGGAAGGACAGCTCACCGACCTAGGAGCGGGGAACACCATCCTCTGGAGTGACCAAAGTAGAGACGAGCGACGTGAAGCTGGTGATGGGTTTGCAATCAAACCATCGCTAGTTAGCAGGCTCACAAATCTCCCAAGTGGCGTGAATGACAGACTAATGCAAATGAGACTCCCACTGTCTGAACAAAGACATCGAACTATCATCAGCGCCTATGCACCCACCATGACCAATCCAAATAAGATCAACAACACAATTTATGAAGGCCTGAAGTCTCTTATTGCAGAAGTACCAAAGGAAGAAAAGCTCATAATCCTTGGTGACTTTAATGCTAGAGTTGGCACAGATCACAAGACATGGCCAGGCTTCATTGGCAAAATTGGATTTGACAAATGCAACAGCAACGGACTCCTCCTACTGAGAAAAAACTCTGAACATGACCGACCTCCTAATCACCAACACAGTATAACTATTGCCAAACCGCAACAAGATATCTTGGATGCACCCATGATCCAAGCATTCGCATCTTATTGACTACGTCATTGTCAGGAGATTAGACAGGCAGGATGTCCAAAACTCGAAGGCCATGAGAGGTGCAGAATACTGGACTGACCACAGGCTCATAGTATTCAAGCTCAATATCCAGATTCAGCCTAGCAGACGACTACAAGGCAAAAAAGTGCCCACAGAGCTTCATGT
The DNA here is from genome assembly GCA_029931535.1 of Margaritifera margaritifera. NCBI lineage: Eukaryota > Metazoa > Mollusca > Bivalvia > Unionida > Margaritiferidae > Margaritifera > Margaritifera margaritifera. The sequence continues at coordinate 385,466 of JAQPZY010001088.1, forward strand.
CGCCAGTTTGAAACAGGAGAATGTGAAACTGGCATTTGTCGAATAACTGTGCGGCCAACTGGATACGATCGATACAAAATCCAAGAATGTAAAGGAAAACAGGGTGTCCTTCAGAGATTCTGTGTACTCAACTGCATCCAAAACCATCGGTCCCATCACACGTAAACATAAAGATTGGTTCGATGAGAACGATGCTGCCATACAGAGATTTCTGAATGAGAAACATCGGCTACAGAAGGCCTATTCAGAAGACAGCACTTCATCATCTAAGAAGGCGGCCTTCAACAGCATCAAGAGGAGTGTCCAATGCAAACTCAGAGAGTTGCAAGACTCATGGCTGAGCAATAAGGCAGATGAGATTCAGTCCTACGCAGACAAGATTGACATGAAGCACTTCTATGATACTTTGAAGACAATCTACGGGCTACAGTCATCAGGAAAATCTTCAATGCTGAGTGCTGACAATGACATGCTGCTTACTGACAAAGAAAAATTACTTCAAAGACGGGCAGAACACGTCAACAACATCCTCAATCAACAGTAATATATCAGTGAGGAGGCAATAGATCGACTGCCCCAAATGGAAATCAACACATCACTTGCTGACCCTCCAGAGCTGACTGAAACTGTGAAAGCAATCGACCTGCTGTCAAATTTCAAAGCACCTGGAGCTGATACTATACCAGGAGAAGTCTACAAAACCGGAGGCTCGCACATGGTACGGAAACTGACTGAACTCTTCCAGTCAAGATGGATCCAGGGAACTATACCCCATCAGTACAAGGATGCGTCCATCATCTACCTGTACAAGCAAAATGGCAACAGACAATCCTGCGACAACCATTGGGGCATCTCCTTGCTGTCCATGGCCGGCAAAATCCTTGCCAGAATTCAGATGAATCACCTTGTGAATCACATCGATCCTGAAAGGGTGTCACTGTGGCTTCAGCAAAGGACGAGGGACCACATACATTATGTTTGCAAGCTCGTCAACTCCAGGAGAAAAGCCAGGAACAGAACTCCAACCTGTACGCGACATTCATCGACCTGACAAAAGCCTTTGACACAGTCAGCCGTGGAGGCCTTTGGAAGATCCCGGAAAAAGTTAGTTACCTGGAGAAATTCATCGTGATGGTTCGGTAACTCCATGATGGCATGCTCGCTTTTGTTGCTAATAACGGTGATGAATCTGAATCATTCACAGTCACCAATTGAGTTAAGCAAGGCTGTGTGTTGGCCCCAACCCTCTTCAGTATGATGTTCAGTGCCATGCTTACTGGTGCCTGCCGTGACTATGACACTGGGATCGATATCAAGCTATTCAATCTTCGAAGACTACAGGAGATGATGAAGTCACAGGAAATGACTGTTCCCTGAATGCCAAATCTGAGTCTGACATGCAACACAGTATGGACCATTTCTATTCAGCTTGTGACAATTTCGGTCTCACAATTTGTATGAAGAAGACAGAGGTGATGCACCAACCTGCACCAGGAAAGCCTTACGTAGAGCCTACCATCACAGTAAATGGAAAAACCTTATTGGCAGTTGACAAGTTCACCTATCTCGTCAGCACACCGTCACATAGATGATGATAGTCCACATAGATGATGAACCAACGCCAGAATTGCTAAAGCAAGTGTGGCCTTTGGCATACTACGTTGAAATGTGTGAGAGTGGAGAGGCATCAGTCTACAAACAAAACTGAAGCCATTGTTTTGTGTTGCCGACCCTGCTGTATGCTTGCAAAACCTAGACGATGTACATTCACCATGCCGAGAAGCTGACAGGGTCCCACATGCTAAGTTTCTCACACTGGCAGATATTCCACGCATCCACGCTCTGCTGATGAAATCACATTTGAGATGGACAGGTCACGCCACCAGAATGTCAGTAGAGCGACTACCAGGGTGGTCAGTATAAACGCTTCAAAGATTCCCTCAAGTCATCTTTGAAACACTTCAGCATTGACCCTAAGTCTTGGAAAGATCTCACACTTGATCGCTCCGCCTGGCGCTACATACTTTGAACGGACGTGAACTGCAGAGGCAGTGCAGAAACGTGAGCAGCGTAAAACACCATGTTCATACGACCATCCATGCAGGAGGAGTAGAGATAATAAGATTTTCAAAATGGCTGCCGTTTCATGATATTACCCCAACCCCATTTTGTCTTAATACCATGCATTAATAATCAAAGTAAAACCGCGACTTTTTCGAAGAGGATGGGGGGGGGGAGATAATAAAGAAGTCTTGTGATCTGTAGTAAAATCTGGTGCTAATTTGATGATCATAGCTACCAAAAATTGCATACCGAATTCAAGCTGAAATTGACACATGATCTTTGAAAAACAAGAAAACATTTAATTTTTTAAGCTGAATCTGAAGTAAATTATCACTCAGTGGACATATCCGGATCCATTACTAATACAATTAGTCATTTTATCCAATACTGCATCGTACAGAAAAATGAAAAAACACTTCTGCTATGGAAGATGTTGCCGATTTTTTACTAACCTCTTTTCGAGGTTTCCGTTTGATGTTACACAACTGTGGCAAAGCAAAATAAGAAGTTTTAATATTGTTATAAACTTTGAATATTTCGTTTTCATTTTAATAATCTGATAATTTGCAAAAACAAACATTCGAGTAAAGTGACTTTTCTGAACTTTCTACATTCACATATCCCAAGTAGTAAATGTAACGTGTGAAATGGAGTGTTTCGAAGTTACGAACCATGTCTCTTTTATACTATGATATACATGGTCCAGTGTCACAACGAGTCATAGCAGTAATCTGAGGAACCTTTGTCACTCAGTATGATTTTTTTCTCCTTCGTGGTATTGCTTTTGTTTAACATTGAGCTTGCATCAGCCACCTGTGGTACAGATGTGTATGGAAACATAATCTGATGATGAATAACATATATGTGTGCATGTATGTGGGTGGACTTTTTCCTTACTTGCTATTATGAAGATGACATTTCATTTGTTGTTTCATTGATCATTATAACTTTGAACGTTCAATGTGTAAATCCAGTCTAACCTGGGGTTTTTGTTTTCGTTTTTTTATGCATAATAACAACTGATAATTAGAAGGATTATTGGTGTTGATGTTCTTCCTGTTGTTGTTATTATTATTTGATCTTAACGTTTAAAAAGAACAAAAAGTACAAAAACATCTGTTCAATAAATATTTAAAACGAAGTGCAATCAAAATGTATATACAATGTAACATAGAAAGCGACGGAACATAATACATGGCTGAATTAGATTGTAATACAGATATATCCTATACATTTGATTTAAGGCCATCTTTGGGATTCCCACGCTTACGACGACACTAAATTTGGGAATGTTAATAAAGTAATTATGTGAGAAGTGACATGTCTGCATATCAATGAAAAACAAAGCTAAATTGTAAGATATATTGAAGTTATATTTTTAAATTTGAAACTATGAACCAGAAGAATACAGAGGTATAACCGTAGAAGTGTTTCATAACACAGAGTAAATCTGAGCGGGAACCTTGATTTTATTAGTGTCCTTGAAAGTTACCCCGAGTACATGAATGGTGTAGCTCGCACCACATGTGCGGGCTTGGGTAATGTTTGAATAAAGTTAAATCCTATATTTAATTTCGGCTGTTAAATTAAACCAACAATTGAATCTGTATAAATATGACACTGAGGATAATTCGTGTGACTAATTATTAGCATGCATGTACACTAATGACCTAAAATTAAAATTGAAAATGACTGTACTGGTATGCCGGCCGGTCTCGTTTGCAAATACCTGTGTACAAATTTAAAGATAAAGATAATTCAGGACTAAAGCGGGAGCAACTAAATGCATATAAATAAATCTTTGCCAAATACAACTGAAAGTCCTACCTTGGTGCGTAAGGAGAAAAAGTCCCAAAACTAATAAAATTTCCATTTTCCTGAATTAGGATCACCAACTTCAAAAGAGGGATTTCTGTGCACGCGGATGAAGTCCCCACTAAATAACAGGTGCGTCCTCCTGGTACAAATTAGTCCGAAACGGGTGACACGCTTCAACGGTTCAAAATTATTTATACTTCCACACTACAGTATCCCAAAATCGCCAGAGTGGAAAATAAAGAGGAATGTAGCTGTATTGTCGTTCTGCCCCTAACAAAATTGATCAAATAGCATTTAGAGCAGATATAAATGTCTCCAAAGCAAATTCTCTCTCTCTGTGGGATTCCTGCAAATTTCTCAGATACGCTGTTGTTATTCACCAAGTTCGGTAAATTAAAATAGCACTTCCCTGTCCATTGGTTTCACTGAATGTTACGATAATAGCATCTCCAGTTTCATGCACGATAAGGATGTTAAAGTAATTGCCAGTTTCCTATATGAAATTATTTATATTGTCTTCGGTGTAAATAATAAGATTGTACAGTGACTAACTTTCTCGTGAAAATAACCAGGAATCATGTGGGCACATGACCTCTTTTGTTAGTCAAGTACTTTTGTTCGGAGCATTTGAAACAGCACACGGTGACTCAGTATATGAAGTAACTGTTTTTGAATGGAAAACGTTTACACAAATTTAATGTCGTTCGTATGTTTGAATAGAGTAAGAAACTTTGCTAACTGTTGAAAATGACAGTATCTGTTTTCTGTTGGCTTGTTCATAACACCTCAAGACAAATTATCAAGTATAAACTATACTATGGATTGTTTTATATCGTAACTTGCATACCAAAAGTATACCTCTCCATCGGAGACAACCGACAAAAAACAGAGATCTACTTAGTGTCGATTTGCAATGGATTTCTTAGAGACACACTTATTACCTACATAAATGGTTCTCATGCCTGAGTAATGTCATTAGGGTCCTTATTCTATAAGCTAAATATGGAATTTAGCGAGTCACGTGATAAACAAATATCATATCGAGATGAATTCAATGTATTAAAAGCTGTGAAACCTTTATCTGCAGTTACAGCAGTTTGGCCAAATCAGATAAGAAACTTTCAGTTGAATAAATCTTCACTTTATCAAGCGACATGAAGATTCAAAGAGAAACACATACACATTTTGCTTATTAAAATTGATAAGGTTGAAGAGAGTCTCAACAGGTTAATAATACTTATTACGATAGAAAATAATTAGGTAATGAAAGTAAAGAGTTATAGTATGAATTGATCTCAAAGGAAGAAAACATTGGGAAAGTAAATGAAGGTTTTAGTACCTTGTCATGGTCTGCTTACCTAGGACTAATGTTTGCAATATACATAGTTTAGCTCGTAGAGCCTAAACCTGAACCTCTTCAAAAAAATTAATTAAACAATGAATCAGTAATGGAAAAATAACTGTTACTCCATTAGCGTAAAAAGGTTACATCTCAGTAATGTTATAAACTCAGCTACTATGTGCCTAAATAAAGACAAAGAACATAAAAAAAACAAATTATATCACCCATCATTAGACAATAACTTCCTCGTTAGTTACAGCATGTTGTTTTATAAAATATTAGGATTTAAGACAAGACCATCGAGTAAGTTAAACTTTGATGATTTATTTAAGTTAACTGATTCTGTACGATTCGCTGAAGTAAACAAAGACTATCTAATTATTTCAGGATTATTTCCTGATAAGATTGTACCTTAATATAATGGATTTCTTTCATACACTCTACCATAGAAGTTCAACTGAAGTCTACACTTTACTTGTCAATTGTCACTGAAGATGAAGGAAACTTTAGGTTAAAGCAGATTAGCGTAAAAGTGGGGAGGTTCCAGCGCAATCGCTATTAGTAATTTGTTTGTTCTCGTTCAATAAGTTGTCAGTAGCCATCTGTTGTGATTTTTGTTGCAGTTGAACAATTATAGAACAGAGCAGTATCTTTCAAAACGTTGTAATTAACCCGTAGTATGCACATTTGTTAAAATTTATCATTTTTATTCATGAGTAGTATGTGATCAACAACTATTTGTTGTGATTTGTGTTGTGGCTGAACACTTGTACAGCAGCAGTCTCTTTAAAAAGCTACAATTAGCCTAAATGGATTACTGAAAAGAGAAAGAATACAAAAAAATTAAAGAAAACAACAACAACAACAAAACCCCCAGTAATTTAAAATCAATAGCAACTGTGCTAGAGTACTCCACTTCTGTTCCACTTTAAAAGCCTGAACAGACAATAAGATAAGTAAGGGTTCGAGCAAACAGACAGATGGACCAATAGACACGCAGAATATAGCACGGAATAGGTGAAATATATATGATCCAACTTTATACTAAATTAAAGAATAAAAGAAGATATGCATATATATAGTTTAACAATATTAACGTACATTTAATACTCCCCGTTGTTTTGTTGTTTTTTTTTTTTTGTTTTTTTTTTTTTTGGGGTGGGTGGGCGGAAGAAAAATAAGGAGTAAGAATAAGCAGCATCTCAACTACATCCTTCGCGTTTCGCGTTCCTGAACACCAATAAAAGCTCAGTTGGCTTCTAGAGTAGAATCGATTCTAATTACAAAGTCATTTCTTAAGAAACAAACTCTTTGTTAATGGCCAATACTATTAGTTACATTATCTTTTCACGCCTCAAAAGACGGCATAACGAATGTATTACCACTATGAGCCTTTTTTTCTTCCCCAACCTAGCAGTAAGTAAAAGTAACTGGCTTTGCTTACACTGAAATTTAATTAAGATCAGCTGTAAACTTTTAAAACAATTTAACAACACAATATATACTAACCAGTAAAATCTACAAATAAACAACAGTTACTCAATTTATCAGTCACATAAAAGCTTCAGCTTTAGTCAAAAATTGAATCGTCTGATTGTCAGATTATCTTTGTTGAAAATATTATCTCAATCGGTTCGATCTTGCATCCGTTAAACATCAGGTAATTTCTTCTCTTCTGAACAGAACTTTGATTATTAATCGTTTCATCAAAGTCAGAGAACAGTTTATCAATGCTAATTCTACCTGTATACTACCGAAATAATCCGAAATAGCTTCCTACCTTTGGAAAGGTATAACACTCGTGGTAGAAGCCTCATTTGCGGTATAATTTGAAATAGTGAGCGTTTGTGCGCAGCCAAAGCAGAGAAACGAAAGGTTTTCCATGTACATCATTTGTACTAGCTAGTCCCGTTAGGACTTTCTCCTCATCTGACGTACTTGTACCGTTAGGACTTTCTCCTCATCTGACGGACTTGTACCGTTAGGACTTTCTCCTCATCTGACGGACTTGTACCGTTAGGACTTTCTCCTCATCTGACGTACTTGTAGCATATTAGATACATAACATGAGCTGCGAAAATCTGCCTCCTGTCAGAATCGTTACACATGTGGATGAATAGAGTGATTTGTGTAAGTTTTTTGGATAAATTACAGTTGCTGCTAAGTGTTGTCATGAATGTAGAAAGTTTATCCTTTCCAACCGGATGTTTAAAATACCAAACATCATTGATTTCTTGGAGCGAATTCAAGGGCTGCTGCCACAAACGGTCATGGTTGGGGTTCAATTTGTGCAGATATTTCTCGAAAGAATTTTTTTTATAGAGAAAGTTATATATCTGAATACCACCATTGGATGGGAACGTTGATACATGTGTTCTCAAATTTCAGTTTTATGAAGATGTTATACTTACCAGTCATGAAACGTACCTATGGATAATATTCCTTGTTTACGTTCACAAATGCTCTTATAAGTCTTATGAGTTTTCATGGAGGGGGGGGGGGCAAAAATCTGATGTTCAATCCCAATTTCTACAAAATCAAGAAATTGATCAGGGTGTAGGTGGGAACCTCCTGATCGGTAAAGGATTGGTAATTCCCAAAATTTAAACTTGAGAAGAATTTCTCAGGTTTATTTCATTTGTTATACTTACCAATCAGGAAACACACAGATATGACTCAGATTTCAAAGTGGTGTCTGCAAATGACAAGTATCTTTCTAGTCTCACCTCAACTTAAGATTCTTCAGTACCAACACATCATTTCCTTTATCTATAATATTACAAACTCTTAATTATTTCTTGAATTAGGTCCTTGAACTGTCAGTTATATTATATATATATATATGGCATGGTTCTCGGAGAACCCATTTAATAACTACTTATTTATCAAAACAATTACCATGAGAAGTTCCCGATTCTCATGGAAACTCACAGGAAAGATGATCAAGAAAAATGGGGAAAAATAAAAATCATTTTTGTACAACTTTAACATCAAGGTCCAGTAAATATAAACGGGTTAATGTAGAATTGCTGCTGCAGATTGCAGCTTCCAAAATTATATTCACTGATGCACCGTTAGAAAGAGCAAGATTAAAGGCAAATGTCTCTTAAAGAGTGTCGCATAACTTTCAAATTCTTGTTTGAGTAAGCCATTGTTTCATATAATCCATCTGTGCCAACACTAGCCTGTGAGGTACATTTACAACTTGCAAGCAAACTTGTTTCATCATTACCCTCCACATCAAGTCTAAAGCTTTCAGTCTCTGTCAGATAATAATATATGCAATACAATGAACATTAAAGATGCAATATTGTATTGCAATAGAAGACTGGAACAAAAATCTTGGAACCGAAATGAGGTCTATCTTGTTTTGCCAATCCATGACGGATGAAGGTAACCCCGTCTTCTATTCATCCATTCATTCTTGTCCCAGTCTCAAAACTTGAAGGTGGCGTGGCAGTCACCCAAGTAACCCTCGCAACTGCGGGGGGGGGGGGGGGACCAGGCCCAGTCGGGGCCCACAATTCCCATCAAACAATTTTTGTATTGGGAGGGGACCGCGGAATTAAATTTTGCAGGATTTGTTGTCGGAGGGGTTCAGAATTTCTTGCTACCCCACTGCTGCAACTTCTTAACGTTTTAATGGCAATTAAAACACTAAGAGTGTTTGTAAACACATATCTCCCCGAGATCATGACAAGAGCCAAGTCCCTGTGGGTTAAGGATGGACCTCGGTGCAAGATTTTAGGAACTTGGCAAATCGGAGGATAGTCATATTCGAACATGTTTTCTAATGCAATTATCAGTGCATTTCAAGTTAAAGCATCATGGTATGGATACCATAAGATAACCTCTGTCGATTTATAACTGAGATAAAATAGATTTATAGATGGACGACGGTACATTTGGAATGTTTTCTGAACAATTGACTTGTACAGAGTCCACTTTGTTAATTAATTCTTGTTCAAATGGTCTGCAAATATGCTATGCTTTCCCGTTCTGCTTTCAACACAATACCGTGTTCTATTGCTAAATTACATAACTTGTTTCGTTGGAAAGCTGTAATAACAGGGTGCTTCTCTGCTTGTTGACTAACTGGATAACAGTGGAGTTACCTCCCTGTTTGCTGATATACTAAGCAAACAGTGGAGTTATCTCCCTGCTTGTTGATATACTGGACAACAGGGGAGTTACCTCCCTGTTTGTTGATATACTGGACAACAGTGGAGTTGCCTTCCTGTTTGTTGATATACTGGACAACATGAGATTTATCTCCCTGCTTGAAATGGTGTAGAAATATGCCATTCGTAATTTTTGCCGACTGTAATTACCACTTCAAATGATATTCCAGATGCTGAGTAATGGGGATTATAGATTCTTATATGATGGTTTTCAATAACAAAGTAGATGTAGTCGAATTGTGCGCCTGTATAAATGAGTATTGGAGATTATCCCAGCAAATGAAGAAAATCCTGAACTGATGACTGACCCTCCAGAAGATTCTTTGTGCATGAAAAAGCCATTCTCTTCTGTCTGGAGTGGAAGTCACTATTCCTGTCTTATAGAAAAAAGTACTGTCCAGATATAATAAGAACTGAGTTGGAATCAGACTGTACATTTCTTTCTTCACGATAAACGCCAGTAAATCCAATAGACGTATGAACCTTTCTCGCTCTTGTTGTAGAAATTTTTGTAACTAATTTGCTGCCAACAAATTGTTCAGGTATATCGATAGTCAAATGGTTTGTGTTCTTAGATGAGCCACAACGATCGACATAACTTTAGTGAAGACCCATGACAGCCTGAAAAATAGAACCATCTGTTCAAAGCACTGACCTTTGATTCAAAACCTCAGATGTAGGATACGAACTTATGTGTCATTTGATTTCTGGAAGCTGATGTGGTTAATGTTTCATTTTGCAATGTTTTCTCTTTTCTTCAGAAGATATCTATTTAGTGGTCTCAGATTCACCACCGGTTTCATTTTCCCTGACTTCTTTGGTACTAGAAAATATTGATGTAGATACATGTATGAATATCTTTAGAAGGTGCAATTCTTTTATCCCTTCTAATAAAAACGCGAGTCTATTTAATCTTTGTCCAATGACGTTTCTGGTGAAATTGTAAGTTGTAACCCTCCTGTATAACTGAAACAAGAGATTGATCTTTTGTAATTTCAACTTCAACAGGTATCTGCTGGTCATTTATTTCTTTGTTTATTTCTTTATTTTAAATTTGAAAGGATCCACTAGAGCTGCTGTTTCTAGCGGTCTTGCTCTTGTCAGCAGTGTCTCTGGTAAATTTATGACCTAAACACTTGAAGATCGATCATATTTCCTACAGAAAGAAAACTAGTAAATGTAACGGGCCGGATTGACTCTCCGGTTATCTTGTGTGTCACAGCTTTACGAGCTTACAGTAAATTGTTTATTTCGAGCAGAACCCTATTTGTTTCTCACTAGATTAATGTAGCTGTTATTTTTCTTCTTTTCGAATACTGAAGTGCTATGCAAGACGTTTCCAAATACTACATCCCCGGGCAGAGGTGAATACAGAACTTGGCCTGGAAATCTTTTAATTCTTTCAGGCCAATGTCAGACATTGCTGCCGTCCCTAGAAATGATATAGCGATACGCTCTTGTTCTGTCCATTTTCTCCACAGTCTTCGTAGACATTTAAAAAGGCCCTGCACTAATTGGACTGCACTGTTAGTGTTAGCCTCATTTATCCAGTGAATCGTTGCTAAAATTGTCTGATTTCTTTACTGCTGGTTCTTTTGCCCTCTATACCATATCTAGGACGACTCGCTCACGAGTCATCAGCGTGCAGAAAAAGTTTAGTAAGCTACGTTTATGCTGTTCAGGGTGAAGGGAAAGCGCATCTTAGTGTAAGATGCGTGGAGACTCTAATCCAAATTCATTATTTTAGTTACTTTTGAGTGAGAGGTATCTGAGACCTACGTGCTCTCAATGAGCCGTTCTCTGAGTGTTCTGGTCTCTAGATGAGCCGTTCTCTGAGTGTTCTGGTCTCTAGATGAGTCGTTCTCTGAGTGTTCTGGTCTCTAGATGAGCCGTTCTCTGAGTGTTCTGGTCTCTAGATGAGCCGTTCTCTGAGTGTTCTGGTCTCTAGATGAGCCGTTCTCTGAGTGTTCTGGTCTCTAGATGAGCCGTTCTCTGAGTGTTCTGGTCTCTGCGTTGCTAAACGATAAGTTTCCAGATGCTTCAAACTTTGTTGATTTGGCGATAAACTCACCATTTTATTGAATTTGTTCCCAACGTTTTCAAGGATATATGCGTTTCTGCGTATCATCTTTTGTGTGCTTCGTCATACTTTTGTGGGTACGCTTCCTCGAGCTTGAGATCGATTAGGAGGACGTCATGTTTGCCATTTCCGTGCCAAACTCGTGTCACTGGAAATAGAGGCTGTTTCATCACCATTGGCAGCCTTAAAATCTCCTTCTGTCATGCTAACAGACACACACACACAAAGACACACACACAAATAATGCCCCCCCCCCCGACAAAAAAATCTCCGTTCACAAAGTAACCGTATATAACTAATAAAATCTGGAACCAAAATGCTACAGGTAATGCTAAGGTGAACATGTGGTTTTCACGCCTGAAGCCAAACTGATATGATCATGCGCACAATATTGAATTCTAGATTCTTCAGTAACATGGATCTTTCAAACGCTTGTCAGTTGTGAACGTCAGCAAGGAATATTATCCATACAAATACAAAAAATAAGGTGTGTGTTGGGGGAGGGGGCTATTTAAGAATGGTGAATTATATGTGAATAATTACTTTATTATTTTTTGGATATTAAATACTGGCTTAATATGAGGGTGGCTGTTTAAGGGAAATAACTTTTAAAGGCGTTTACACTGTTTACTGTATGAGAGTATCAGGATTAATATTGTACTGCGTTTTTTATAATTGTGGACATTAAAACTCTTTGTAATACGAGAGTTTGGATTGAAATAAAAGAAATTCGAAATTTTGACGTTTTCTATAAGTAGTTTAAATATGTTATCAAAGTAACTAATTTCAATAAAATCAAATATCTGATGTTAAGTATATACTTACTTTAAGTACGTATGTATATATGTCATAACCTTATAGGACATAATGCGTGCACTCGTCTGCATGTTTTAACCTCTTTTAGCGCATTTCTCACAGTGTGATGCTTTTACACACTCAAGACTGTTCGTAAAGAAAAAAGAGATCTAATAAGTATCGGCGCATCAAAGATAGTGTTTGTTCAGACGATGCTCATCATATTTATGTTTTATAAATTACATTTTCCGGAAATGTTATCATCACAATTCACAAAGCTCAAAGAGTGAAACATGAAGCAACCTAAACTTTCGGCCATTAGATTGATTTTTTTAACACACTATGCCAGGTTTGTCACTAACGTAGTCACCTAAAATGGCAGAATAGAACATTACTGAAAGAGTCAGTGATCTGCGAAATCATTACATCGAAATACTGACGTTTTAAGATTCAAATCTCCAGTAAATGTAAAATCACTGTATACAAGATAAACCTACCTTGATGGTAGCATTAAGTTTTCCACTTTTATGCCTCTCAGACGGGGTTATCTAGAGTTTGGGTTGGGATACATTTAGGTCAAAGTATTTGGTTTAACATACATTTGCATAACTCTCACTCAATTCACTTTATAATTGGACAATGAGACTATCACATTCTCCTCTTTTTAGTGTATTACTTCTGCTTCACTTTGCTGCCCGTGTAGAACTACGGGGTCAAGGATTACATTGGGGACACATTTTGGTTACATGTTTTGTTCAAGTTTATTGCATTACTTATAGCTTCATAAACTCTCGCTCAGTTGACTTTAAATTTTGAATATAATTTTCACCACATTCTCCCCCATTATCTCAGTACCACTCACTCCCCTAGTTTCTACCCCTATATGGAATCGAAGGGGTCAAGAATTTCATTGGAGACATAATTTAGTTCTTCATCACCAATATTTCCATAATCTCTTAACCAATTATCTTAATCATTGGAATATAATATCATCACACGCTGCCTTTGTACAATTTACTACTGCCAGTGTGTCATTTCCCCAGATGGGGCCGGGGCAGGGGGAATATGCACGTAGACAGTCTTCGTTAAATACCTGTTTTGTCTGCGGACAGCTTTTGGTTAATTTTATTTTTCTATTACTTTCAGTTGCGTCTGACTAAAGTCTTAACTTATTCACTTCACATTTGAAATACAATATCATCACCACATATTCCCCTTCTATCAGTACCACTCATGTCGAAGGGTTCTGCACCTTTGTCTTCATCACTTATATTTCCATAAACATTTCATCGATTTGCTTCTTTTTAAAATACAAAATCAACACATATTGCACTTATGCATTATACAATTTCTGCCTTGAGTCGTGTCCCTGGGTAGTGTAAAGAAATACATTAAGGACAAATCTTGGTTAGTTTTTCGCCCACGCTGATATTTCAGTAATGACTTCCCATTTCAGTCTGTGTTAGGAACGTGACATAATCATCCACTTCTATTCCCCTCTTTACCACCCCTGCCCCTGGTTCATGTACCTGGGTGGGGCCGTGAAGCAATGTAGGACACATTTTTGTTTAAGCTTGGATTATATTTCTTATGTTGTAATAAACGTTCATCCCATATTTTTATCATTCCATGGTCCTACACTTTCGTTTCTCCCTTTACCACTGTTGCCGCGTGGGTTGCCCAATGTATACTTGGTACTTTTATGATCCAGTGCTTCCTTTCTCCCAAAATCAATGCTACCCCGAGTGGAGCTCATATAGTCAAGATCTAGGATATGCTTCAATAGTTTTGCATTACTTTATTTAGATACAGCTTCCCAACTGAAATGCATATTTAGAATATAACATCATCACATACTTATCTGTCACGTTGTACCACTATTGCTCATTGCTTTTGTCGTTGGATGAAGTCAATGAGTCAGTAACTTCTTCTTGTATTCACTGTGGGATTTCTGACCTTGGTTTATGCTTCTAGTTGGAGTCATGGGAGGTAATGGAGTTTTGCCCTTCAATACATGCACAAAGATAGCTCATCTGAGCCAAATACTGTGTGTTTCTTAAAATGCATTGCCACTTTTTGTACTTTTATGAAGTTTACATACGTTTGAAAGAAAGCCACGGAATTGGGAAATACCAACTTACAATTTTCGTGTGCAATTGAGACCGCAACAGCTGTATTGCATTCCACCGACGACGGTACGCTCTGTATCATATTCGACTATGAAATAGTACGCTCTATGCCACATTCCACCAACTACGGTATTCTCTAGACCATATTCGACGAGTCGAATTGCGTCGTTCATTAAATGCTATACAACGCGTATCATCAGCGCTCAAGTGCCATAAAGCTCTTACCGTCTCGGTTGAATACAGAGATCGCAAAACGGTGATTACCACGACAAATTGTTATTCGAGCTTCCATCTAGGATCTTGGTCTTAACACAATTAGTGAAACGATAAAAGTTTTAAATACATGGCAACGAAAGCAAACAAAACTTTTGAATTACATTTAGGTGCGCATCTCTTGTGGCATGCTTTTGTTGAATTAAAACGAAGATGAATCTTGTTTCCTGACGCTTGTACTCCATTTATCAAAGTAATCTATGGAAATACAATTGCACCTAATGCGTACAAATGCTTTCCTTGTAGTTGTAATGGACGAAGATGATGGAAAATTTGTATGTGAACACAAAAGTAACGACAGTACCATCTCCAGAAAAGATGTTCCGTCTACCTCACTGCGTGAGTACTTCATGCATCATCTGAAAAACGAGAAGAGGTTTTTATTTTTTATTTTTTTTTCTCAAGATGAAAACGGGAACTAATACATTATCTACTTTCAAATGCAACTTAGAATACTGTCGTTTAGGATTAAGTGTAGCATTTGTCTTTGCTGTGCCGACGGATAACACCACCTTCGTACGGCAATTTCAGTTCATAGGCTATTGTCTGTTTTCAAAACAAATTACAATAAATAAGCTGACCGAGAATTGCTTCTTATTGCATGGATAATCTTTATACTTTTCCTCTTCATTTCAGTCAAAACCGGACTCTGAGTGATACAGTATGTTCCCATGCTGCAGTAGATTATCAACAACGACCTATATACATATATGCAGACTTTTCAGTTATTTTGAACAGAGGCACGTATTAATCGCGATCTATCCGGAACGCGCTATAATCGCAAAGGTGCGCGGCGAAGCTTGGATGAAGTTGTCAGTTTCATGCTTGAGAAAGGCAAGCCACTTCTACGCTCAGTCGGAAACGATATTACTTTATCCTCCAGAAATTGGCTTATTTACGTATATTTAACCCTGCCGCCAATTTTTTTTTTTTTTTTTTTTTTTTTTTTTTTTTGTATCATTTATCATGTATTTTTCAAAACTCATAAACTCTTGTGACTGTTTATTTTAAAAGGCTCGCTCTAGCAAACTCACTTAAAAACATGCAAAGCAAGGAAAAAGAAAATTAAAACACGTTCTTTATATGACAAGCTTGTACAATAAACTGTGGCACTTGACTTACCTTTCTAAAAATGATTCTAATTATGAAATTTTGCATCAATTCCCGTTTAAGTATACTAGAACATATCTATAATTGTATTTGTCTGTCTGTCTGTCTGTATATATGAATGCATGCATGTGTATATGCCTTATGGTAGTTAGGGTATGCATATTTTTGTGCATTATGTCTGTATATTAATAGATTTATTTTGTATATATCTGCAGATACAGTGTATATTGGAGTGCGTTGAATTTGTTTCCCGGTATTTATCCTTTTTTTTCTTCAGATGACATTGAATCTCTTTTACTTTAGAAATGCGCATAGCCAACCAAACTTTAACCTCCAATCGCACTATTCATCCAAAGGAACCTAGTGTGAATGAGGCGGAAGTATGATTGTGAATGGTAACACGCGTAGTAAACGGCAGCAATTCGCAACCTGTTGTCAATTTGAGAGTTGGTGAAAATGTTCTGTCCGTCCAGCCAAACGTAAGAGTTTCACCAATCCAAAATTTGAGACGTATACTTAATTTGAAATGCGATTAAAATATAATTATAGGTCGATTTAACCATATATATTTATTTTTGGGACAATTCTAACAGTCGTCGATAGTTGAAAGAAGGGCTATTGCTGTAGAAATATTTTTTGACAAGGCAACATAGTGTTAGCTTAGACGGGTTTTATCAACTAATTTGAGGCGCATTTAGCCCAATAAAGCAGACTTAATAATAATAATAATAATAATACCAATATCAACAACAAAACTCCGATTTTGAGCATAGGCACCTTTAGCAACTGATATTAATTAGAGCTGCAGCACTATGGGTATATTTGTGATTTTTATCAATTGTATGTATTCTCTATATAGCACAGAATACACATGTACTATACATATACGATAATACTGCACCTCTATTGAATGGGTTTTCTTCATTGTATTTACAACAGTTCCCCAAAATAATAAAACTTATGCATATTTTGAACTAATGCTAGAGGATGGAGTAGAAGATATAAGCAAATCACGTGACCCAAGTAGACTGTGACCCTTAATTTTTATTATAAATTTGTACAGGTCTCTGTGTTTCTTAGTTGGAGATTGAATTTCTGATGTTCTCCAATCTAAACTGAACATTCCAAAGTAATGTCTTTCTTACTGGTTGATACAAAAATCTCAAACTTGAAAATGTATGATCTTAATGCCTATTATATACTGATTATCCTGAATTTCCAGTTCTAAAATTTGAACTTTCTGACTTCGAATGATCACAGCATAAACTATACATTGTAATTAATTCTAACTGCCATAGTACCTAGATTAAAGCATGGCAAATACAAATAGGTAAATATATTTAATCAGCTGCCAGTGGAACAAACAATCTATTTTTTGTCCGTTTCCAAAACATCATCAAACATTGACAACACATTCACATTCGGTTTCTTTCTTTCTTTTTTTTATGAGACTCGTAAAACATGTAGTTGTCAAGTTGAGGTAGATCACCCGTAGCATCTGTGATCAGTATGGTTTGGATGCATAACCACTGCTGTACAGTGTCAAGGCATTTATACATGTGCTATCCTGTAAATTTATAATGGCTGTTTCAAAATAGCTTTAAAATATTTAGAAACTAACTCAAATTAGTTTGTTTGTTCCAGTGGCAGTTTATAACTAAAATGTAATGTAGGCACTTATACATCAGTTATAGTTAATTACAATGTATAATCTATGATGTATTCATTTTAACATATTCTGTATTATCATGTAAACTACTTTGTATCCTAATCAATGCAGGATAGTATATTTAGCCATTTCCAAATGATTCAAGATATATTCTTTTTCTTTGGATGTCAAGAAATTACATTGTCTTAATACCTATAAATTAATGAGTGGGGGTAGGGAACATGGTGTAATAATTATATTATTGGGAACACATTTTGGCTCAAGCTTTTGGTAAAGAATTTTTTATCACTTGTTTTTATTTTCTAAACCCATTACTCGATTCACTTCACATTTAGAATATAATATTACATGCTTAACTTTTCTTATCATCTCTCAGCCCCTGTATTTTGCTCCTGTGTGGGGCCAAATGGTTGGGAATTTGTATTGAGGACACATTTTGCTTACAGTTTTTGTTTAAAGTTTTTTTCCTCTGTGATTTTTTTCAGTTACCCATTACTAAATTCGCTTCAAATTTGGAATATAATATCACCAAGTGCTTCCCTTCTCTCAATACCACTACTGTCCCTTTGTTATATGGTTGAAATATTATTTTGGGTATTATTTTGTTTAATTTGTTAGGACTTATATTGAAAAAATAAAACCTTATCGAATTCATTGCGTACTAAGAATATAGCATCACCACTTAGTTACCTTCTTCCCCTTTGCACTCCTACACCTGGGTCAATTCCCTTGGCGGGGTCATGGAGGTCAATATTTAGTATACTTGTTATTTAGATTCTTTTATTCCATCTCGTATGGTTTAATAAACATTAATCCAGCTCACTACAAACTTGGAATATTTATCAATTCCAAACTTCCATTTTGTCCTATACCTCTTTTGTTCCCTGGTTTGTGTATCTGAATGAAGCTTTGGGGTCAAGAAGTTGGACACTTTTGGTTTACGTTTTTCTTTTCTATCTCTTTTCTTTTTGCTTCCTAATACTTTAATAACTTTTTCTCAAATTCATATTAGGAATTTTTGATCCCATGATACTGTTGCCCCTGTATGCCACTATGGGGCCAAGAACAATGATACTTTGATTATTTGTTTCTTCTTTATGCTTTATTTTGATAAACGTATCCAGTTCAGTGAATATTTGAATTATAATATCATCACATTCTTACCTGGTTAGGGCCATGGGCTCATGGAAGTATGTCTTTATACATCGACAGCTCGTCTCAAGGCAGATCATGTGTTTCTTAAATTACATTTCTTGTTAATCGATGAGACAGGCTATTTGAAATATAACGGCAACCGAATATTGATTTACATTTCTGTTTTTTTATAAATATTTCAGCATCTTGACTCTTTAAGATCTTCCAACACATCCTGATTTATTCTATCAGGTAACATCAAGGATGGTAGGTTTCATTAGAGCATGTGAGGTCAAGGTCATGCAGACTGTCTCTCTGGCAGGTCATGTGAAGAAATCTATTGTAGATGGCACATGCGAAGCCAAACCTCCTGGTAACCGCTTCCCGCTTCGTTCTGCCGGCATCAGACTTGATGTTCAGCCTGGTAGTGATTGTTTCTCTTTCTGAAACATTTATGTGTGAAATACAAGAAAGTGCAAAAACTAAAAAATTATTTATTGATTCTTGTTTAACGGTAAATCAACACATGATAGGTTATATCGTGCAGAGACATTTATAATAAAATAAATTCCCCAGAGACACAATACGGTGGCCGACCCAACCTGATTTGGGCAGGATTCAAACCCATACCCTTCTAGTCTTGAGTACGGCACGCTAAACACTAAGACAATACAAAATTCGTCAGAATTAGACAACACAATGATTAGAACAGCAAGAACTGCCAAACGGCATTTTATGACGGTTGTTGTGGAACCTTAAAATTTAGCGGGAAAATTGTTTTGAGGCAGGCCGACTAAAGTTTAATATAAACATTAATTCCGCACCCTACCCACCCCCACTCTCCGTTTAACCTCTACTTTACACGCAACTTATATATTATCCATATTGAAGACTATATTTGGCTTGTTGTTGTTGTTGTTGTTGTCAGTATCGTAATTCCTTGTGTATAGTGTGCTCACAACTATAAAGAGATTAGACACAGATGTGCAGACGTATACCTAATGCGCCAGCAGATTGGAGCCTTCCCTGTTCGTTCTAATCGTGATTTTAATCGAACAGCATAGATCTGTCGGCAAATTATGCAACATGCTATGTGGAT
Source organism: Margaritifera margaritifera (assembly GCA_029931535.1). NCBI lineage: Eukaryota > Metazoa > Mollusca > Bivalvia > Unionida > Margaritiferidae > Margaritifera > Margaritifera margaritifera. Next base: position 405,160 of record JAQPZY010001088.1, read on the forward strand.
CTGTCTTATGCAACATGATATATGGATCTGTCTTGCTCGCTGTTCAATGCTCGGTACACAAAGGCAGATACAAAAGTCCCCTGAACACCACTAAAGTTTCGCATAAACTTTGACACAGCTGTCTTATGACCAATAAAGCTAGTGATAATGCGGATTTGCATCTTTTCTCAACTTTGGCTGACCTGTATTTATATTTGTCTGCCTTTACAAGTGGTTTACAATGGCTTGAATCATGTCGCAACAATAATGAAGGATATGACTACTATTCTCCGGAAACCTGCAACCATAAATTATAACATTCAACATTGTTCTCTCTCTCTCTCTCTCTCTCTCTCTCTCTCTCTCTCTCTCTCTCTCTCTCTCTCTCTCTCAAACACTGAATCCTCTGCAACTCGTTTAACTTTTATGTACTAATTTAATTTTCTTTGTTAAAACAGATTATTTTTCAAAAAGAGAATAAATGCAAAGATTATGTCTAAATCGGGACTAAAAGCTTAACTTTGTAATCAGAACATGTGTAGAATCAGAGTTTATTATGGGCGGTGTCCAGTGGCTTTAACAAATAAATAAATAAAAATGCATACAATGTATATCGTTCTAATGTATAAATCTAAAGACGTTTAGATAGTTATATAGATTGTAATCTACGAGTTGAAAACATATCAATGACTCATGATAGATAGATCCAAAGATAGGCTATACTCTACGAGTTGAAAACATATCAAAGACTCATGATAGATAGATCCAAAGATAGGCTATACTCTACGAGTTGAAAACATATCAAAGACTCATGATAGATAGATCCAAAGATAGGATATACTCTACGAGTTGAAAAGATATCAAAGACTCATGATAGATAGATCCAAAGATAGGATATACTCTTCGAGTTGAAAACACATAAAAGACTCTGAAGAATGTTTTCCTTGTCGTATTCTAGATATGGTTTATTTTTTAAACCGATTTTTTTCTTGTAGCCATTTCAGCAATGTGTAAGAATCCAGAATCTAAACAGATTGGTGAAAATGTCACAATCAGTTGCCTTATCAGTGCAAATCGTACTGGTCTGGACTGTTCCAAGGTGACCTTAACTAATGCAACCGGCAACGAAGTATTAACAAAAGTTGGAGTTCACTCTGATAATCCGAACTTCGGACGAATGAGGTTCAACTGTGTTGCAAGTATCTCCCTGGAATATGTATGTATGTATTAGCGTTGAACGGCACGTCAGCACAATAATGGCTTTATAGTGCCTACTTAACAGGACAATGATGTACGGTACATGACTTTTGAGATATTTATCACAAATATTACCAGCATTGTTGACCGCATCGTTTTCGACAAAAAAATGTCACCACCAAGATAAAAAAACTACATGTATCTCGCCATCTGCAAAAGCAGGCGAGAGCATTATTCTTACGTAGTATTGAATGGAGAATTGCTACGTTTTCTCAACACTTTACGAAACATTTTAATAGGTAAAGTTCACCTAGAAAATGTCAAAGAGTAAAATTTCCGATCAAGATAAAAAAAATGAAGATTGAAGTGTTTCAATAATTGTGGCACTGATTTAAGTCTTATGGTAAAGAATCGTTTGTTGACGCCTTTGTAATGACGTTTCTCGGTTCATGGACATCCAGATTTGTTAACATTTGAATCGTAGACTTAAACAATCTAAACAGAATTGAGCCTGAGGACCATTACTGCACCATTTATATTGTTCTTAATACAACCGATGCGGTATATTGTTAATTGTTGCTGGATTTTGCTATGGGGGTTTTTTTGTTTGTTTGTTTGGGGGTTTTTTTGGGTTTTTTTTTTTTTTTTTTGGTTTTTTTTTTTGTCGTTGTTGTTAGGTCTTGTCACGTCACCATTTTTATGTCCCTGCTTACACAATAAAGTTACTTATATGCTTTGTACTATATATATATATATATATATATATATATATATATATATATATATATATATATATATATATATAAGATACCGTGCAGGAAGTAAACTGTTTTTTATTTTTCTTATTTTTTGTATTTTTGTTAAACATGTGTTTCAGTAGAAATGGTGGACAGCGGTTTTAGCAGTGCTCGCAGTAAAATACGTATTTGTCATTTTCTTTAAAAGTAGGTGAACACAATGATTTTGTATGATATTATTGAAGACTAAACCTTGTTCAATTGTAACAATTGATAATCGCATGACAGAATGCTGATGTTTAGTTGTTTTTTTTTTGCTGTGATAAAACTGATTTAAAAAATGACGGAAAGTGAATCACTGATCGCTGTGCCGAAACTTTACAAATTTATCAATTCGTCGCAAAATTATTTATCAATTACATAACAAGATAATTCGTGCGATAAATTGAACAATTTGAGTCAGAGATTTTAAAAATAAATCACATAAACGTACCTTCTAAATACTGCAAAGTAAGAAATTGTGTGACACGAAGTCAGAGGGAGCATCCATGACTGCAAAGGACGTTATGTGTGAAAACCCTCATTTCAACATTAATCTTCATCGTAAACAACAACTACTTCATCATTTGAAAGAAAGAATAGGAATGGTAAATTTTCACCCTAAGTTATACGACTTCAGTTTTCCTTTTGACTTAAAATATGGTAACACGTTGAAAATAACGCGAGCATTCATATAATGCGAACACTAGTTTACGCACTCTTCATTTTTATTTTAATGCTAATATAAAATATTAGTTTCTCAGACGTAAAGGCGGACAACATATTCTCTTCAAATTTGCATAAATATATTACAAAGTTACGCTCAAGACGCTACATGTTTAGCGTAGTGGTTAACGTTACAAAAGGGTCTTAAATTTGGGGAACCCCTACCAATGGTATAATAAATTTAATATAGTATATCTAGGTGTTTGCTAATTATGAAAAGTGATTTTGGATATATGGGAACGGTATGTTGATATGATGGATCGAGAATGCCATATCTATCACAAAACAATAGTCCGAGAACCCATCCCATGACATCCAGTGAAAAAACCCATAATACGTTTCACACAAATGTCTGATATATCTTAAACAATATGTTATTTAGAGGTTTAAGCATGGCCCATACAACTGTTCTGTAAGTACTTCTCTCCAATTCAACTTCTTTTTCTGAAAGATCTTGTAAATTGGCTACGAATGTTTTGTTTTGGTTTTTTTTGGGGGGGGGGTGTTTTGTTCTTTTTTTTTTTTTTTTTTTTTTTTTTTTTTTTTTTATTTGTATTATCATCACAAAACAAGAAAGGTTGGGAATACCGCAAGTAGAAACTTGAGTACATCATCTAGTTCAACCTGATTCCTTGGCTTGAATATGGCCAGGAAACAGCAACAAATATACACAGAGTCTACCGTAAGCTCTCCTTCTTTTGCAGACAATGTTCCAAAATATTTAACAGCACAAATACTACCAATTGCATCACACTTACAGAAGATAGCTGCTTTACCTCACCATTTGCTCACCATTTAAAAGAGGGTTGGAGTGTACACATTTTCAGCTTTTGTTCTTGTTTTGCAGCCTCTGCACAATATCAACAAGAGACTTCTACTTGCTCAAGGATTAGAAATGATTTCCATCAACTTGAAGATATCTGTCCAGTCTGGCCTTACCATGTTCTTCGTGTTCTTTGCATTTTTGAAGGCGCGGTAATATTTTTCATACAAATTCCTGATAGCATGCTAACAAGCCATGAGACCTTTACCGTTAGTAAATCCGATAACTTCTCCTTGACTTTAATTAGTGGTTGTAAGTTTGTTTTTTCCTTCCACGCTGCGTGAGTAAGCCTGCTATTTTCGTCTTTCAAACGATAAGCCGATCTCTTGTAATTGTATGTATGCTGCCGAAGTTAGATTTCCTGCCATTTTCATTTCCGCTACACGAACTGGGATAAATTTGGCCTAACTGGTTCTCCAAACTGTTCCAAGTTGAAATTATTGTCTCATAAACGACAGTGTACCTACATAAACTACGGTGTACCTGTAAATGAAATAAGGGTCGCCGTAACAATCAGCACAAACAATAAAAATCAGCATCCTAGTGATGCATGTACTTTCATGCAGGAAACCAATTTATGGTTTTTAAAATCATGCTTTCTTTTAAAATCGACAAATAGTTTTCAATTTATTTTATTATATGCATAAGTTAGTATGAGAAACAGATTTGCACATACAGTATGTTGATCTGGCATATTTAATTTTCTTTGCTGTTTGTGCTACTGCGGGCAAGAAAAGCTTTTACCACAGTGTGACGCAACAAGGTTTAATAAAAGTTTCAAGATATTCCTCCATCAAATACTTTTTAAAAAATACTTTAATTTGATAATATCTTATCGTTCCTTCATCAAATCCTGACAATTACAGTTAGTATGGAGTTTCAGGGGGTGAAGGTTAATACTCGTAGCGGGCAAAGGGTATCTCCTCTTTAGGCCTGTTTTTAAATATATTTTGGAGTTTTTCTTTAGAGTTTATTTTTAATGGGTTCAATTTCTTTGCAGATATACAAGACAGTCATAGAAGCTATACATTTGCACGAAAAATAAAATCATAAATGGTTTGACATAAGTTAATATGTAGAGCTATATAACAGTTATTGGTTTAACATAAGTTAATATGCAGAGCTATATAACAGTTATTGATTTAACATAAGTTAATATGCAGAACTATATAACAGTTATTGGTTTAACATAACTTAATATGCAGAGCTATATAACAGTTATTGGTTCGTATTAATTGTCATTGCTACGATATAAACGGCTACAAATTGTATATTTGACTGAGGCATTAGCATCTCCAACATCACTTTTCGTAATCAGCAGACACGGTGTTACAATATGATACAGGTTTTCTTTGTAATACTATAGATAGTGTTACTCTTAAATGTCACCGCCTTCAGCTCCAAGTATCGAATAGAAACGTGTAGTGGATGGTTACAATAAATCATGTGCAGGCAATAGCAAGCACTGTGTACAAGACAAGAGATTTCTCACATTTTTTAGGAAATTGTATGTCATACCTAATTTCCAACTTTTTAAATACGGCTCAATTATATTGTGTTTTTGCGTTAATATACTTAGTTGTAGAGCCATTACATGTGTGTGGCATAATGAACCTAGGCGGATTTTGCTTAATACAATATGTTTTGTATAATCATGCTTTAGTCCATTATATTGCAGTTGTAATTCAAAAGGATGGAACTTGATAATAATACTTAAATTCAACGGAGATTCTTATTACCCATCCCACCTCAACCAGTTCTCTTGACGATGTTTGTTTGCGATGTATTTGAAATAAAACTGTTCTAAATTATGAAATCCTAATACATCTATGTCACAGCGTCTTCACGATGTTCCCATGTCTTTATTATGTGTATTTTGCTTACTTTTTAAGATATTTGCACAATAGATTAAACTAAAAGTGAATAAGTAAAAATGTTAATCGGAGTTTACCAACGCAACAAGCCCTCAGGTTAGCATCATAGTTTATTACCTAAGAGAAATTCATTTTTCCACGAGTCTGTACCTTAGATATTCAAGCGGAGACGAATTCACATCTACCAAATTGAATCTCTTTTTAAGTAAAGGCAAACTTTTGAATATTTCAACGCTATCGACTTCAATAAATCAGGGATATTAATAACTCCTAAACTCAAATCACTTACCCCGTCTTGTCTCACCTGCAACACATAGGCAAGACATATGTATCACTTTACATTTAGATCCCTGTCTCTGACAATGTTGATATATACCAGGTAGTCATGAAACTTTATGGATGTACTAGTATTTATATTCACGGGTACTACTCGCTACTCACTGGCAGTTACATATTTTTTTACAGTCCAATGATTACGTTTTTGTTGTGTTTTGTTTTGTTTTGTTTTTTGTTTTTTTTGTTTTTTTGTTTTTTTTTTTGGGGGGGGGTCGTGGATTTAGTTTCGCTTCCATAACGCTATTGTAATTCTGGTTTAACAATGTAACAGAATCTAAGTCCTTCCATACTGCAGCCATGAAATACACATTTGGTTCTTCATTTGTTTTCCTCCGCCAACATTCTCTTAGCATACAGATTTGGGAAGCAGAATATTATAGCCCCAGCCTTTCAAACAAAATTTAAATTTAAAAAAAGAAAAACAAAATTAGTTTTCTGTTTCATGGTGCAAGAAAAATACACATTTAAAAAACAAACAATACAAATTCGACCAGTGTATGCTAACAGAATGTTGGCCGCTATTTGTAACAATGGAGAGAGAAAAAAATTAAGAACCAAATGCGTATTTCATGGCTGGAGTATGAAGGGCTTAGATTTTGCTACACTGTTAAACCAGAATTTAGAATAAAACTAAGATTTCTGACATGCACAAACATAGGTCGCGTTTTCGTGACACATCGGAGAGAATTTTTTTTTCTTACCAAAACTAAAGTTTGTTTGTAACATTTATCGGTTCGTGTTTCAAAACTGGCGTAAGGTTACAATGTTTTGTATGCAAGTTTTGAAAATGGGAAATTTAAAGTAACATAGCCTAACTATTTCATGTAATGATGATGACATACACAACCATACGTAGAGAAAGAGAGGGGCTTTATATGTAGAGAGATGTAACTTAGTCAAATCATACTTGAATCAACAATCATCATCAAAAGATCACATCACTCCAACTTGAAACCAGAAGCTAAGCGAGAACGCTGTTCTTTATCGTCAAATACGATGAAAGAAGTGATATCACCAGTTCATGCTAGCGATTTTGAAGAGCAAATGATTGACACCGATCCAATACCTGCTACCTCCACTGGACAGAGAGAGTCAAGATCTCCAAAACAAAAATTGATCGCTTTTCAACATTGTGTTCACAATCGAGAGACACAACAAGTGACTTCCAGAAAATTATGAAAGACAGCTTACACGTACATTGTGAAATTTAAAGATTTAAAGTCTGAAGTGCGGCCAGAGAAAGCAGCGAATTTCATTATGGATTTATGGGAATGGGAATCTTTATTAGAGAAATTGAAACAACAGTGCCGTGCTAAAGATGACGATCATTTGAGACTATCAATTACTCACGACAGTTTAAAGTCTCCTGTCTGGATCGAATTTAGTACACCTACAGAATTAACATCTTCCAAAATTATTGACACAAATTCAACACCTTCAACAATTGAATGACGAGTTTAACATTATCGATGGAAAAGCGACTCTTCACATGACGCACATTTCACCGCCAAGAAGCAGCGGACGACGTAAAGTTTTATTGGCGGATGAACTTCGCAGTACCAAACATAGTATCGTCCAGATTAATAACCATCAAGACAAGATGTGTTTAGCTCGTGCATTGTAGTAGCTCAAACGTATGCCGAGAAGAACGATGCCGTGGAATGGAAACGATCATGGGAGAGGATTAAATGATCGGACAGACCCCAACAACGAAAAGAAGCAGAAATTCTTTTGCAGCAAGCAGGCATTTCTAAAGAGACGGTGTGTGGAATTTCTGAAATGCAAAACCTTCGAGACGTGTTGGCCCCTAGTTATACTTTGAAAGTATATCCTCAAGTCGTTCGTGGAGATCTCCATTTCGAGGACAAGATTTTCCAGATGGAAGATATATTCACGTTTATAATCATCAAGATCATTTCGATGCAATTACAACTGTCACATGATTTCTTGGATGCGGATACCATTGCGAGAAATTTGACTATGGATTTACTCATCGGGAGCACCGTATTCATTGTTGAGTGAGATGTCGTGGGTGTTTAGCCTCCAAGCCTTGATATTCCTGAAGGACGAAGAAAAAAATTATGCCCTACTTGCAAACGAACACTCATCAGTTCCACGCGTTGCGAGCAACATCGTACGAAACAATTACAACAACAGAAAAGTGCTTGCGATTTATTGACAGTGTGTCCTACTTGTGGACGGCATACTTATACAAATGACCAAAGGTGTCACGTTTGTGCAGGAAAGAAAAGAAGTAGTTTTTGTGACCAAGTTGTCGAATTAGATCATCGATATTACATTAAAAAATATGACACGAACTGGAGGAAGAATTAAATGACGACCAGCACAAGAAAAAGAAACAAGACCATGATGTGGATTTTATCCTTTTTTACTTTGAATGTTCGCATGAGACTGGAATTCGCATCCCTAACTTTTGCGTAGCTCATCGTGCTTGTGACAAATGCATTCATGTACTTTTAATTCATCATTGTCCTAATTGTGGCGTGATTCCAGGAGGACGAGAGAAGATATTTCGTGGCTCGCGTACTCTTGCTGATTTTGCGGAGTGGAATTTAGACACGACCGACGACAATTGGAGCGAAAATCAAGTCCATCGTTACGGGAACTGTCATCGAGATGCCACAGTAATGACGCACAATTTCTCCGGTTACGACGGACAATTTCTTTTGAAACATTATTCAGAGCAAGGAACAGAATTTCCAACAGTCGTCATGAACGAAGTTAACGTCACTTACATGAAAGTAGGACACGTACAATTTAAAGATTCCTTGAGCTATATAGCTACACCTTTAGATAGAATGCCTAAAACGTTTGGAATGACGTAAATGGCAAAAGGTTATTTTCCACACTTTTTTAATACTGAAGCTAATCAACACGTCGTGCTCCCACATTTGCCAGAAATTCACCACTACGATCCTGACGATATGCACACAGAACAACGAGAAGCATTCAACACATGGTACCAACTTCACTCTTCAGACTCTTTTGACTTTCAAGAAGAAAAATTGTCAATCTGCTGTAGACATTTTATGACGTTGTTGTGTAAAATTTCGACAATTATTTATGGATCATGGAGTTATCAATCATTTGAAGGAAGCTTCTACCATTGCTAAAAAGTGTGAAGTAGTGTACCGAAAGAACTGTATGCCCAAGAACACACTAGCCATTATACCCCCACAAATCAGTGAAGCAGTCAGTTGTCGATTTTCCGCCAAAGTTTTGTGCTGGCTCTATTACATGTATGAGACCTAAAACAAACAAATACAACATGCAAGAAACGGTGGTGGTGAAAAGAAAATTTTATCTTGTTTTGTAGATGGTTGGGATTTAGAAAACTCACAGAGAGTGTACGAATTTCAAGGATGTTTATTTCACGGATGTCCTAATTGTTATCCTCAGCGAAACCTGAAGAATCCCTTCTCAGAATCCTCCATGAAAGAGTCGCACGACCAAACATACCGACGCCGTCAGTATTTAGAAAATCAAGGATACCAAATGATAGCAATGCGGAAACACGACTACGATCGACGTTTCAAAACTGATCCAGAATTATAACGCATCGTCAAATAGTATCGAACCTTTGAATCCACTTGACAGTTGTATGGAGGACGGACCAATGCGACAAGCTTGCTGAGACGAAACTCAAGAAGAACAAATCAAATACATCGATGTGTGTTCCTTGTATCCTTGGATATGTAAATATGTTCGATTCCCTACCGAACACCCAGAAATGTTGACAGAACATATCGACGTAGAACACATTCGTCTTCGTAAGGGTTAATCAAAGGTTAAGTGTTACCCCGGACGAACTTGTACCATCCTGTTTTACCACATCATTGCCACGGAAAACTGATGTTTCCTTTATGTCGTACGTATGTTGAAACGTGTAATCAAGACCAACCATGTTGCCACGAAGACTAAGTACGCACTTTGACAGGAACTTGAGTGAGTGCTGGTTTGTTTCATGCTCTCGATCGTGGATACCAACTGTTAAAAGTGTACGAAATTTGGCATTTTCCAACGACAGAACAATACCAGCAAGATGGTTCTAGTGAAGGGATTTTTTCCGGCTACGTCAACGAATTTCTGAAATTGAAGCAAGAAGCTAGCGGCTATCCATCTGGGTGTCTGACTTCAGAAGACAAAGACAAATTCAAAGAACGGTACCACTCCTTAGAAGGCATCACTTTGGAATACGTGGAGAAGAACGAAGAAAGACGTTCGTTTGCAAACGTCATGCTGAATTGTTTGTGGGGAAAACTAGCTCAACGTCCCATATTTTTAAAGACGAAATACTTGCTACATCCAAGTCGATACTCTCAACTCGTCGAAAATAAAGGAAAACTCGTAAAACACGTGGAAATCATACACTGTTACGAAACGTACATTTCAAGATGGCAGCTATGTTAAATTCCCGTTAAATTCTATAATCTGTTGATCCTATGTAACACAGGGCCCCGTAGACACCTAAAGTGTCGCACTCTACTACTGATGTAAACTGGTGTCAGAAATAACAGTTATTTCTAACCTAGAAAGAAGGTAACTGTTTATCATTTTTTTAAAACGTGTAACAGAGAAAAATTACGCTGCTAACACTTTTTCTGATCACTTGTTGCAAAGTTACAGGATCGGTCGGTAAGTCAAAGTGCAGGCCAGTGGCTTACTAAGGGTAAATGGCGCCTGGGGCGACAATGATGGCCCAAAGAGCCAGAATACGAGGCCCGAATTTTTATCAGCTGTTTTTTGGCGTCCCCAAGACCTCCTGCGCCCGAGGCAACCGCCCCGTCCGCCCCACCCCCTCCCCCTCCGTTAGTACGCTACAGGTACAGGTAATACATTCAATGCTTTTGTAGAATGTACTTGTTGTCTCATAATTTTCCGATAAAGTCGAGGATTTTAATATTTCAGGTAAGCCAAATTGTCATCAAGTTTTAACAGAAATGTTTCCTTAGTTGCTTTTTCCAAATTCGTAACTCTATTTCTCTCGTTCTTGTATCTTTGATAATCTTTGATAATGGTTTGGGTTTTTTAGTTCTGAGGGCCTTTAGTCCTCAGCCTGTCTCTTTTTATCATCTCTCGCCTTAATTATGGTGTAAACCATGGTTTTTCATTGGGCCTAATCGTGACCCCTTTTTATAGGGATACATCTTTTAGCAAGATTTAAAAGAGTAGATGTAAAAGTGTCGCATGCCTGATCAACAGTAGTACTGTCATTAAACAGTTGAACCCGAATTTGTTATTTTAGCAAGATCACGTAATTTATCAAAATTTGCTGCTTTGTAAATCAAAACACCTCTCTTAAAAGTACAACTGACCGTGACAGGTGTATCTATAACGACAAAGGTGGCTTCATGATCACTGATAGAAGTCTCACGTTCTAGTCAATTACACGCGTGCGGTCGCTGAGAATCACGGGATTCCGGAGCGAACTCTAATCTATGATATTCGAGTTGGTTCAGTAATTATGTTATGCAAGTTTTTTTTTTTTACGATTAACAGGTAGAAAAGGCCGACGATGTTCCGATTATTACACTGTCTCTTTTCGCCGCCATAATTTTCCATGTGAACAAAAGTAGTTCCAAGTATAGTTCTCTATGGTGGCGAATTGCATCCTAGGTACTTTCTCAACTTGACGGAAAAGACCGAGAACGTTCCGATTGGGGGAATGCTCTGAAATAGGTCGGTATACTGGTTCAAGCAAAGTATACACATTTCCGGTGAAAATGGGAAATCTAAGAAGTTCAAAAATTTGGTACACGACAATTAGGCAGCACTCGTTTAAGCGCGAACGGTTCCTGAATGAGCGGAACAGCCGTAAATTTGTATAATACTAGTATATAGAGTTTTTTGGCGGCCACGGAAATCTCTGAAGCCCTTGGAAATGATGTTAATTTTTTGGATCAAGTCTGGTCTTTTCATGAATGATTTCGACTTAAAGTATTCGATATCAGCTGATTTCCGAAATATTCATAAAAGAGGCCAAGAATATAGCTTTGTTCTTTCGTCCTTAAATCTGTCGGTATGTCTCTTTTCTGTTTTTAAATCGATAATTAATCAAGGCTGGAGACTGAAAAGTTATAATAAATTTAATACCTAATGTTTCATAAATGATTTCTGAGCTGAGAGTATTTTGTTACAGTTAAGTTTATTTATATTTTGTTCTTTCACTAAATACTGTGTTCATGTACTTATAAAATACATATATGGTCATGATTGGTATCTACATTCGGCAAGGTAAAAGCTTACATGCATTTCTGCTCAAGTTAGATGACCGATCAATATAAAATAAAGACCACAAGATAGATCTATATTGTGAATATTTAGGTTGACTTTAAATATTAATTTTCCATTCAAGCTGAAAATGGTTATAACGGACGGATAGACAAACGCCTAAGATTGGATAAAGAAAGAGAAAGCAAATTTATGGTAAAAATTATGAAAAAGAAAAACGAAAAAGAAAAGGATTGAAAAAAGCAATAACAATAAATATTTTTTTAAAACAAAACAGAAAATATGACTCATTTCTTTTCACACATTTTAATTTCTCATCTATAGTCCAACGTGTGCTGTTTTGTTATGAAAGTTCTAGAATTTTTCTTTCAGAATTCATCAGCTAACGGAGTATGATCCAATTCATAATTCGTCCCAAGTCGATTTCTGAATAGGAATCACAAATATAATGTGGTTGATCGTTGTGTGCAAAAACTCAGGGTAATTAGGTGAGGTTCAAAACTAAACTTCATTCTCTTTTTGCATTTTTTTTAGAAAATCACGTCTTCTTGGATTGCCGACATTTGTGCAAGGTGCAAAACATCATCTGGTTGTATAGAAGGAAGAAAGCAAGTAGATTTTGTTTCTGTTTTTAACTATTTAGCTAATCAGGGTCTAATATACAGTGTAAATCTGTACGGAGGAGGTAATACATATAATTATAACTACAAAGAAAAATGCCTGGAAACTTGCCGTATTGCTGACATCTGTAAAGATAGGAAAAGAATTGTGACTATCTCAATGACTTGTGTCAAGAGAGAGAGAGAGAGAGAGAGAGAATCTGCTTAGTTTTACAAGCTATTTGTTCGATCCACACCAAAGTAGCTATAAATCGTGATTGTTGAAACAAAGTTTCTTCTCCTTCTCTATATGTGTGTGTGTGTGTGTGTGTGTGTGTGTGTGTGTGTGTGTGTATGTGTGTAAAGGGACAGATGGTGAATCTGTGTAACCCTAAATTAACACATTTTATAATGCGCGAACTTTGTTAGAAAGAGAAAAATAAATAAATGGATAACTACTTTGTTTCGATAAGAGTCTAAATATATGTTACTAAATTACCTTTTCTCAGTAATAAAACACTTTGTTGATACTTTTTCGTCTCCTTTACGTATTCGACGCAGAAATACTTTTCAAAATGAACCTCCAACGCATGGTAGATAATTAACTTTGTCAAAAGATTATTTTTGTTCAGGGTCTGAAAAAAAGAGAAATCCATCTCAAATATCTGAAGTAGGATCAAAACATGAGTTCAGAAACAAAGGTTTTAAAAACTACGCATAAATATAAAATTTCAGGTAACCATTCTATAGAAAACTTATTCTTACTGCACACAAGGATATAGTCAATCTATTACTTTTTACGATAAAACTACATCAGTAAGTAGGCCTAATTAGAAGTTAAAATACATAGTTATGTTGTTTTTTTACCTATCTTCTTTCTTTTCTTTTTTTTCTAATTTTTTTTTTAATTCCAGTGTATATCTCTGTAGTGAAGATCAAGGTTGGAAATATGAAAAGCACAAACTGAAAGGAATAGATAAATAAACATTGTATCTACACTTTATATACTTATTTAATACACTGTACCTCCCTGATTCGAAAAAGTAAACAAAATGTAACAGAAGGGCAGAAAAACACAGAAACGGGGTTGTAGGCAGACAGTGTCACAGACGAGCAGACAGACAGACCAACAGGCATGCAGACAGACAGATAACTTCATACTAACTTCACACGTGGTAAACATGATGCCGTACACCCTATGTTTTATTTTGATTGTAGCACCAACAAAGAACTGATTGAGGTCCTCCTTCCAATGAACATGTCCGCATGTTACCTCTTGGTTACTTGTTATTTGACATTCCAGGCTTGTTTCTTTGTATCCCACTAATGCCGAAACATTCCTACATGAGATCTGAACAGTGGCTGCAAATAACAAAAATTATGATTGGACTTCTCTCTTTAAAACGAAAAAATCGAGTGGCACTCTTAGATGATCTGTACAACAACAACAAAACATATACGGAAATGGGAGATAAAATAGGACTCCCTATCCTTCATGCTTCCTCTGTACATCGTCAGTTTGGACCACTTAACATTCATACCATTTTGAATAAAGAAAATTTCCGCTAACTTTGAAAATTAACCCGTTTGAGGAGGGGATGGGCTGGTCTAAATGGTAAAACTGTAATGATACATCATGTAATATAAACAAACCCATGAGTTTTCATTTGTAACCCTGTGTTTCTTTTATCAATGTTTCAAAAGACATTTTTTTTCTTATGAGAAATAAACATCAATAGTGACATATTAATGACATTTTCAATCTGAATAAAATATTTCAGATTCCTACACTCGGGCTGGATATACGTGACAAGAGTTTAAGTGGACAAGCCAAGAGAAAAATCATACTTAAATAAAACACCTAGATGCAAACCACAAAAGTATAATCTGTCATCTTTCACGTTACTTTGTACACGTTTCTCTCTTACGCGGTATACTGTGAATTCCATTCAATCTTCACCTTTACTGCTAACAAATAGCTCAAGTACAATTTTGAAATGACATCGGCAACTACAAATTGACGACTCCAGTACTTACGCGGATTAACTTTAACTCTGATCCCCGCCATACTTGATGGAAAGCTCATCTTAGCCACAGCCGCTTCACAAATAAGATCCTTCGGTGATTCATCCCGTTCAAAAAATATGTGACCATGGGAACTTCCTATAAATGATCTCGTACTGTCTTGGATCACCTCTGTAAAATGTATTCGTACGTTATCCTCTCTCTTTTGTCCAAAGGTCAAAGACATAATTGGCTCAGGGTTACTTCCTGTCCCTGTGCAAGACACCTTGTATTTCCCTTCTTCTATTTCCGTGACAGTCTGTTCATCAGTAGAAAATGTAACGGAAGAAATGTTCTCACCATTATCAAGATGCATTGTGATTTTAACCGATTCAACAGGACCTGTCAGGAAAAAGTCAATTCAAACTTTAATTTTTCTGTCAAATTGGTCCTAAAACTACCTCTTTAAAGAAATATCTGTTCTTGTTGACCCCACATCTTAATTCCATATTTGATATTAAAAAAGCTATTTTTTAAAAAAAATGTGTTATTGGAAAGCTTGTTTTCCAATACTACCTACTCATATAATAAGCATGAAGCCGGTTTTATGCCGGAGCCTGGATAGTGCACGAGTGAATGCATTCGCTTTACATCTCTGAAGTCCAGAAATAGATCAAATCCCTCTTCGAATGCCATGATTTACCGTCTAAACCGTTACTACTGTTGATTTTAACTCAGTTATTACTGTATGCCACTTTGAATTCTCATTTAAAGTGCTTTTATAATCCTCTTGTTCAGACTTGTCTTTTAATTGCATTAAATGGTGAAACTTTTATAAGGAATCATCACGCTTGAGGATTTCTAAATGTTCGAAAATGTATAGAATTTGATAACATTAATGTAATAAATCAACCATTTGTTTTTCTTTCAATTGCTCGCATTATTATTATTATTATTATTATTATTATTATTATTATTATTATTATTATTATTATTATTTATTTAGTAATAATATTGCCTGGCCTGATGCCTGATCTCCACAAAATTCCCAAAGAAGAAACGAAAGACAGAAATCAACTCAGAGAATGAAGGGGAATTTTACAGATTCTTTGAATCATAAACATCTACCTGGACATTCGTATCATCATAATCTAAATGCACTCTATAACCACAATGATACCGTGTATGGAAAATTTCAACGAAACTTAATTTTCGCCCTCATTTCACCAACATAAATATTAAAGTTAAGTCAAGATTAAAAACACTTGATCGGTCAATTTTAAATCAGACTTATCTGGATTCTAGACTTAAGTTTACAAGTTCAGCCTTAAGTTCTGTTGGTGAAAGTCTTCGCTTAAATTTAAGTTTAGAATCCAGCGATCTGATTGGCTGAAACTTTAAATCTGACTTAAAGTCGACCAATCAAATGTCTTAAATCTAGACCTAATTTAAGATTTATATTGGCGAAATTCGAGTCCTGCAAGAAGAAAACAAAACAACAAAAAAAACAAAAAACGAAAAAAGCCCTCTAAGGAAATTCATTTGATAACTGAAATATTCCACTTTCGTGACATTTCAACACTTAAATCCCCCCCCCCCCCATAAAAATTAAGCAAGGCAGAAATTGTGTCATTTACATTGAATTGAAGTATACTAAACTTACGCATTACAGTCACTTGTATTTTTTTCCTCTCTCCAAGTGATCTGTTTGGATGTATTTTCTCACAGATATACCAGCCGTCGTCATTGTATGTCACGTCTGAAATAAATTGGTACGGAAAATTCAAAAGAATGTGGATTCAAAATGAACTTTGTTTGTAAAACAAAATCGTTTAATTTATCGTATTTATCCGTTTAAAGGACTCACACCACTACGAGCAATATAGACCCAGATCCGACGTAACATAATGCGCCGTCAGATCAGGCACCTCTAAGTTCACTTGAAAGCATCTTTAGAACGAACATCTTAGACCATGATCTGCCGGCACATTGCGCATTATCTGACAGCAGATATGGTTCTACACTGTTGGAAATGGGGCACGCATTATACAAAAAAAAATACGGCACTATGAATGATTTTATCTGTCTTTTAGTGAATAGATATTTGTGTTTGAATTATTTGAATCATGATAGAAAACATGAAATAATATTTCATTGGTTGAATATATTTGGAGAGATAAATAGAAACATTACGATTTTAGGTTTTGAACTTATTATATTGTATGCGTGCATTCTGGGCTGATCTTTTACAAACTAAATCCATTTTATTTTCTTTATTTCTTAGTAGATTTCAATTATTTCAAATAAAATTATATTCCTCAATTTATCTAATGAATATTTGCTCGAAATGGAAGAATGCATTTATTTCTTTGAAGCTGGTGAATTTTGTAAGTTACACCAAATTATACAGTGGAATGTTAATTGAGGCTGTTCGTTCTTATTGTCGAAAATTCGCTTAAAGAAAACGACAAAATTATGCAGCTTACTTTTAATTGTAAGTCTAAAGGTGTATCTTGTTGTATTCTTATCCAGGACTCCGTGATTGAATAGGTACCCTGGTTCATTAAGCGCATTGAGTCTCAAACCAGTTGTAATGTGGATCCGTTCTTTGTTGTGACTCAAGTGACTCCATGTCACTTTGTGTGTCAGGTAATATCCGGGATCTTTTAGGTTTCCATAACAATCGAGAGTTACATTCTTTGACCCTGGAAGGACCGTAACCTCCTCAGGTGACACATTCAGCTCGAAGTTAACTGCTGGAAAATATGTGGTTGCATTACTTGGTCATTTGTGCTTATAACACCAATATATTATTAACATAATTCAACGTATCTGTTCACAAACAGCAAACATAATTGATAGCATCAATATTGAAATCTAAAAAAAGTTTTAATGAAAGGGAGATAACTTACACCAGGCCCGGTTTCTAACATTTTTTGTACAAGTCAAAATTTTTAGCTGGTTCCACAAAACATCTCGAATCTGTATTTTCAACTATTTGATACAACTGAAAGTTTTATTTATGGGTAGTTTACAGCAAAATGTATAATCAAAATACATCATTGATGTCTTCAATGAGTTTGTGCATCAACGCGCGAAACGTTGCCATGTCCATGGTGTGGTCGGTGAGCGACCGCTGACAAATCGGCGTAGCCTTATTGATGACTTCTGGCGCATTGTTGCAGGCACGAACCGACCCCACGAACGTTTCCAGTCAATCCACAAGTTTGTAGACCTGTTGCTGGTCAAACACGCAGGGAACTGGTCCACCAAGGCCTTTTCCGTCAGGTGGTTTTTGCAGCTTCCGAAATTTATAAAATTGCTTAAGCCAGTTCTTTTTCTCGCCACGTGGATTCGTGGAATTCAGATGAAAGTGCGTATGAAAATGTGTGTCCGGGTGGACGTTCATATGGGGATGATCGCGCGGGGATTCGGGATCAGGTGGACGTCTTCACCAAGCGAGAAGTCCTTTATGTAGTGATTTCGCTCCCGGAGTTATCATGAGGTTCAGGTTTAGGTTGTATTTGGATCTTGCTAATTGTTCTAAGATGTTTTCGTGTAAGTTTTTTTTTTTTTACTCGACTTGTTTTCGCTCGATTTGTTTCGCCTGATTATTTCTGTTTCATGTGCATTACCCCGATGTCGCCCCTGGTCGCATCTAGATCTTCTTGAAATCCTAAATATCCACTTGGGCCATATCTTTTTTTAATTTATGCATCATTTGACCCGGTGGTTCAACACAAACTCTCTCCAGTCGAGGGGTCTGACAAAAGCAGTACATATGGGATTTTCGAAAATCCACTGGCGACATTTTTCATTAATAAATTGGCGCGGTGATTTCATCATTGACTCGTACACTGGTGGTGATGGCTGTGGAAGATCTGCAATTGCCTCGCTGATGTCTTCGCTGAGTACATGAGTGCCTTTTGCGATCACACTAACTTCCTCTGAGATTTCCTCGAGGCCTTCGTTCATTTCCCCGATGTCGCCTCTGGTCGCATCTAGATCTTCTTGAAAACTCCCCATCGCGTCTGGGAAGTGTTCGATGGTCGTCGCGGTTTTTCTCGTAGCTTTCTTGATATCATTGACGCGTTTAGCTGTCTTGATAATTAGACCAGGGTCTGTTTTCGTTCTCATTATCTTTGCACTTGACCGCGGTTTCGCGCGCGGGCTTAATCAGCGGCGCAAACGTTTGTTCGAAGCTCGCAGTCAGGTCTTAACGTGCGGATTGCCGCGAATGGAGCTTATCATTGAAACGTTCGCGCGCACCTATGTAATCGCGGTGAAGTTCCAGTTGTTCGCGGGCAGCTTTGCTGCATGTTTCGGCGCCCTTTGCTATGACAACGCTGGCGGCTTTTGACATTGTACACAATATCGTAGTCGTTAAATTGCTTCACACGTTCGCGAGAGACACGTTTGTGTGAGACGCATTTGCGTCCAGACACTTTTTTCCCACACCACTCAAGTCAATCGTGAGAAAACTATACGAGTCCAGAGTGACCTCGGCGAATATATTCCGAAACTCATCCCACGAGTGGTCAACAGCACACCGGGTCCAATGAATGTTTGCAAGACCATGCACGTCAACACTACGAAATATCAACCACATGTAGTATATTTCCATGATAACTTTTGGTACGTGTGCGCATCGATGTGTCACATAGATCACGTCTGCGTTCTTGTGCCAGCCCCGAGAAAATATTATCGCGGCGTTGTCTTGCCGGTCAAGCATCACATCGTCGTACACGACAAGACTATTGTGTTTCGGGTCAACGTCGTCTATGGTAGGGGCTTCATCGATCGTGGAAAATAACTGGATGGCCGGTGACGAATCGCTGCTGGCAATTTCGCTGCTCACAGGCGACGAAGACGCAAGCGCATCTGCGAAATCCCTGACGACGTCATAATACGACTGATCGTCCGCGAATGGCGCAATCTCGTACAGCCGATCCTATTTTAACCATCGCATGGTCAGATTCAGCAATAGTTGAGTTTTCCAGATCCGGCCGGGCCAGTATTCAGAGCGCGAACAGAGTTGGAAACTCAGTAGAACTATGATTGGGTGGTCGGGGCTTTGCCGACGCAGAGAAGTCAATGAGGTTTTTCTCAAAGCGGAGCTTTCAAAATCTTTGGCAGTTTTTCACTTTCGCAACGATGCCATGTGTACTGTCAATTGTTGTATATTTATCATATTTATCATCATTCTTTCATATTGTGTCCGAAGCAGCATGAAAACACGTACCGCAAATCACACTCGGGTTATAACTCGTAATAACAGAGCTGCAATCTCTGGAACATGTTCCCGATGTGGAGCAAGGAAGTTTACGTTTGTGAAAAAAAACTCTCGGCATTGATATCGCTGCCGCGTTAACGAAACTCCCTGTGGTACCGTGGAGTGAATATCCTGGGGAAAAACTTATCCCTAGATACGATTATTGCGGGCCTGGAACACGGATAGATATACGACTGAATCCTAATAACCGACCAAAGCCCAAAGAATAACCTGTAAACCACCTCGATGCTGCTTGCTACCTATTATTCTTTTGCGGACAAAGCATCAAGCGATACACGTGCGCGTCAAAAAGTCAATTTGGATCTCATCCATGACTTGAACGCAATTAGGGGACCGCCTGTCAAGAAAGAATCGACATATGAATTTTCAAAAGAGGCATGAAGGCCAAGATTGCACTTGGAGGTCCGCCTTTCGTGGACAAACTCCACTCATTGAAGGTAAAGCCTCGATATAACAAACATGCCTGCGAAAAGCGCAGCTTCCGAGAGGACCATGATATTTTACATTCCGCGCGGTTGTTGGAAGGGTGAAGCACCCGTTGGAAAGTTAGCGAGCGTGGCAAAAGTTACCCATAGCGTCGTAGGAGCGTGGCTGGCCAAACAAACGTCGTAGATGTTACCAACAGATACAAGGAAGCCGAGCCGTTGACGTACAAAGAATCAGCAAGTGTCACAGACGCGTTGAAACGTATCTATGCACGCTGACCGCTAACATGGCCGCGGCCTCTGCAGGTAGATCCAGGGAATGAACTTTTCGGAGCCGTTGCTATGTTGTTGGTGAAACACCATGTGCGGGTTTGTCGTAGGCATGCCGGGGTGCATCGCGACCAAGCCATGTGGAACGCTTCAACCGCACACGAATATTCAGGCATCAGTACGCGCAGGAATTGTTGATTCGTGATGAGTCTCGGTCTCAGACAGCAGAGCAGTCTTGCGAGTGGGTGACGCGGCTTCGGTCGGTCATAGCAGCGTTGAATAATGAAATTACATGTACTTTTTGTATAAGACCAGCTGAAGCGATTCGACAGAAAAACATAGCCTATCCACGAGGTGGTTTGCCGCCGCAGCCACCCGCATTTACCTTGGTCGAGGACAATCTGGTTCGGTACCTGTATACCCCGGAGGAGCTGAAGGGTGGATAACGTTGTGCTACTGACCTGGTATGGTCCATTGATGCATTCACGATCTCTGACCGAATCGACATTCCGGGCAACCAACGCGTTACCATTTGGCGCAATTGAACAAACGAGTGGTAAAGCCACCGAATAGGGCATTTGTGCGAGAGGAATTTCAAGTCGTTCCAGTGAATACAGAATTGCGGCCAAGATCTATTCTACTGTGTTAGCGCATCAATGTCGAGGTGCCTGTACGGGTAAGTGATAATTCCGTAATCCACCGCTTGGTGTCTAGCGGGGACAAACTCACCCATGCGAAGTTTCTTCGACCGGACAAGATTTGCCGCCTGTGTGAATTCACGTCGCTGCTGAAGACATTCCACGTGCATATTGTGCCTGAGATCTTTCGCTACCACGAATTGTCGTCCGCGAATTGTTCCATGTCCGCGTAAACGTTGTGCGTGGTAATCTGCATCAACAGCGAATCTGTATGCTTGTATAGCATTTTAACGCTGATCGGTTTTGTCAACTTTAGCTTGGATTTTTACTGTGTTCGGCAACGACTCCACCATTGAATATCTTGCTTGACTCAAATGCCGGGTCTGCAGTAAGCCTGCGAAGTCTGTCTTTGTCATTGTCCCGACAAGGTCAACTCCAATTCGTTTTCGCAAATTTTCCATTGTTTTCCAAACAAGGCATTATTCATCAGTTTGAAAAAGTCTTTTTTAAATTCATTCGTTGCGGCCGTTTGCAAGTCCGTATTCATTTTGATATACGGGGCCATCCACGCGCGGACGATACCACAACACCTAGTGGATCCATGATACAATCATTCCCAACCGCAGATACAACTGCAAGTTTCGCATGTGTACGACATAATTGAGTTTTCGGCGCAGGTTCGGGACAAGCTTTGTGCACTCGACGAACTTGCCCCCGGAATCATCCTCGTTGGCTTCGCTACTCGCGAGCGCACACTTGTATGGAGACAACCACTGCGAGGAACCGACAGCGCTTCCGGGGCCAGTGGATAATCATTGTGGGTGTGGTGAAGCTCGTCCGGGTATTCCAAGTCGACTTCAAATAGGTATCCAAAGTCGCTGTTGCTATCATACTCGTGTAAGTGTTTGTGGATATCCAAGTGTGCGGGTTGCATCATCGCCCCCCCCCCCCCCCATACAGGTTGCTGAAGCCAAGTTAAAGGAAGTATTTATTTTTTCGGGAGGGCAGGGTCGTATCCATCCACGCGTGTGTGGTTCGCATGAGTGCAACGATGACTCACCATGGAAATCCACCGAGGATACCACGTTCAACAAACAAATTTTGGTAAATGTCAGTGAGCAGTTCCAACTCGACGCGGGTTTTCGACAGCAGTGCATCCCAGGCTATTCCCGGCGATGTGAAGTAGTGCGCCGGGTCGAACTTGTACACGCGCATGGCTGTATCGCGAAACGCCTCAAGTACAAGTGGAAATACCTTCGAGGGTCTGCGACGAATAAATGGCCTCAATCGTTGACAATTGAGTTTCAGACAACTTTTCCCAGTCGCTCATATACTCGTAGGGGTAGATTCATTTGCGGGTGAGCAACTTCAGAGCCTTCGGCTCTACCCCAGCGCCACCGTATTGACGAGTGATTGTAAAACGATCGTGGGAAGCTTCGCTCGCGCAAGGTTTTTGACGTGATTGTCCAGGCTGGAATTGAGAAAGGAAATGTTTTTCAGTGCGTTGAATATTAATTTCTTTAATAAATATGAAAATATTGTTTAAGTCATGAATTTATATTTTGAAAAATACATCTTCTGGGTTTTCTTTGATTTTATTGTTCTGAATGTTGCATTCTCTGCTGAAGTTCTAATACGGATTAACTCATACGAGAAACCGAAAATAGTCAACAGGAAACAAAGTTTAAAAAAGATTTTTAAAAATTTACATTTTTATTTTATTTATTTTATAGCTGTACCACTATGCAAAACATATATGTTACCTTAAGACATCGTATAGAAAGCCATGGGAACGATTCGCAATCTCGATGCTCGATTACAATAACTCGGTTGAGGAAATCAGAAGTTACTTTTCAATCACATGATTTATGTAAAGTGCACAATCGAGTTCTCCATTGCATGCCATCTAATTCTCTATTACTTGAAATCAAAACTTCCACTTTGCATATTCGACTACCTGGCAAGACATCACGACAATACCGTTAAAATGTTTCGCGTTCATTTCGTGTTCTCGAAGCTCGAATGTGCGAATTCAAAATCTTGAATACGCGATCTCGAGAAAACCAATTGGAAAAGTCTTTTGAATCGAATGATCACGTATTCGAGACAACTTAAATACTGATTAAAGGAAACTCAAGTACGCGATATCGAGACAATCAATCAGAAAATTCTTTTTTTCTTGTTCAATTTCTCTTCTGATCGCGTAATCACGTTTTGAAGGCTCAATTACGTGATCACGAGTCTCGAATAGACGACCTAGAAATAGATCATGTGATAAACCCAACTTTCCGATTTGCTGTCTCGAGAATGCGTGTTCTAGCCCCGAGAACGCGCATTCTTGTTGTCTGGAAGACATGTTTGTAGACATATTGGGTAATATGAGCAATTTGTTTTTATTGAAATGATAAAACCATAAAACAATGCCAAAAAATATCTCAGCCTTAAAAAAGGAATCTTCTAGTATGCAGTAAATATTTTAGAGTCAAACAATATGAGTACATTGTGGGCTACACATGGACAAATACATATATGCAATGGACAGGCACAGAATATATATCAAAAAATATTTTCCAATATTAATAAATAGTTTTCTAATATTTTACAATACCGACTTTTTCCGCAACTGCTTGCCACAAAATTAGTAAGTGCAGTTCGAGTATTATTTTTCCACAATACTGATTTTTTACCGAATGTTTTTAATATTTAGTAACACAAGCTTTTTTGTGGATAGACAACCGGATTGATTCTAAACTATTAAAAAAGAAGTATTCTTCTGGACATAAAACATGAATGAATGAGCACCCTCAGTGATATTTCTGATATATCATTTAAGGATAATGGCTGATAAAATGCCGAAGTATTTTAACTTATTGACATAAAGACCCTGATATTTTTGCATAATTAACGGTCCAAGAAATAATCTAACACTAAAAATAAAGAATGGTTTACATTTTGTTGCGCTACACTTAGTTAATTTTCTGTTTTAAATAACAACCATTTCATATGACAAGATACACCCTAACCTAAGGTCCAGAAATTCATCGCTGAATCTCCGTGGTTATAATTACATTAAATGTTTCATTTTTGGTGGGATGGCCAAACAATTCCGGCCAGAGGATGGGTCCGTCGTCTGCCGTTAACACTTATTTAAAAATTTGTGTTTACCTGTGTTTCTAAGACACTATTGCCTGCAGAGTCATATAACTTTGCATTAATCTGTGTCATACAAAGTACTACATCATCAAGCAAAACTAGGTTACTTTGACATATATTTCACGCTGAAGTGATCCGTGCTAACATTTGCATTTAGCTCAGTTTCTCAGATACTATTGCTTGTTGAGTCAAGTAACTTAAGATGAAGATGCTTCATGAGCAATTCCATACCCTTCAGTCAAAATTAGGTAACCTTGATATATACGTTATGCTCCAGTGACCTGCATTAACCTATGTGTGTAAGAAAGTGTCTTGTACACTACTGCGTGCAGAGTAGAGTAACTTGAAATGTGGATGCATCATGAGGAGCAATGTATCATTTATACAGACCAAAGCTTTGCAATCAGCTCATACGGCCCTTGGTGCTCTCATTATCTTTTTTATTATTTAATAAGAGACAAAAGTAAAAATCATAATACTTACCCAGAGTCATATTATTAAATAACAAATGACCCATAACGATGACATAATAATATAATGATCACGTCAAATTGAGTTGCGTAGTAAGCTTGTATTTATTTACAGCAAACATCTGTAAAACTCACATCCCTGTATACCCAAATTATCAAATAGACTGTACAGACGCAAACGCGTTCCAAAAATGTTCAATCCGAATTAAGATACTAGCACTATTGGGGAGAAGAAAAAAAAAAGGGGGGGGGGGGCGCAAACGAGCAATACGAAGTAAAAACTGCACGAGGGTCATTTCAAGCCAATTTTTTATATACCTGAGTATGCAAATCTATTGCTTCTGTGTCCTATGTGTTTGTATTTATATTCTTGTTTATAAAAAGAACTTGATCTGAATTATGATAAAATTGACTAAAATACTCCTTAATAGATCTTATGAGTCATATTTAAAACATGTATAAGTAATTGAAAGGTGTCCATTGTATGCATGGGTTTTAGTGTCACAGCTGGTAACTGGCAAATGGCTTATTGCATACACATTCACATCCCCCCGCCCCGTATAAAGAATATTAGTGTCCGTCTACGCAGTGTCCCGTGGATAATTCCTAATCTGTTATAATCTGTTATAAATCAAAGAATTAAATTAGCAAGTTAACGGAATACATTTTATATGTGAATATTTCTGCCCGTGTCTGAATGGAGTTGCAACTATCCAATCTGGCTTCTCCGCTGCAAATATTGTTATGATATACGATAAGTGATTTTCCTGGCCTTACGTGGTGATTTAGGAAGAAGTTTGACGTCACTCCTACTTACAGGTTTGCTATCTCAACGATCTATGACTTACTAAACTATTTGATGTAAATAGTCATATGACTTACTAAACTTGTTGATGTAAATAGTTAATGTTCATTTGATTATTTTTAAGACCGTTTGCAAGCCCAATTCGAATTCAGACTAAATTGCAGAATCTACCGGCTCTTCCAACAGCTTGACGAAAATCCTGCAAGGCCGGCAACTGACTTTTATAAAGCCTCTTTTAATTGCTGTTTGAACACTAAGTTCAATATCTTGAATCCCCTTTGTGTTCGAAGCGTGTGATTGGATCGCCAAATATATTTAATGAATAAAACTACGTTGATCATATCTCACATTCTGATGTTAATTTCGTTTAATTCCTGATCAAAGATGAAATCAACAGGCAGATCTCAACACACTGACCCAAAATGTAGTGACATACAAGAGAGTCCGCAGCTAAGCAACTACTTTTACACCAACTCGTCCAGAACAAACACTTGCAAAAAGTCATTTGTTTATATGAGTCTATGTGATGACTCCTTTTCTGAAAGAGAACTTTTACAAAAAATGCAGAAGATCACATTTGTATTCTATTGATTTTCTACATTAAATAATATGAATGAGAGATGAATGTGAAAGCATCTCTTCCAAAATTAATATATACATAATGCTCTTTTCACGACAATTCTCATTGTATTTTCATTTATCTTAACATGACCAATGCATCATCGTTTATAATAAAAGGTGTTAGGAGCAGCAATGTAAGTCTATGTTAGTTAAAACGATCCAAACAAACGGAAGTACTTTACTTATGGTTACTACTTAAGGACTTTAGTAGTATATTATTTTACCATTTACATCAGTTAATTATATGCAACATGTTTTTTCTTTTAATTTATGTTTTCAAACTTCATCAAAAGTTAAAAGGGTCCATCAAAACTGTTCATAAAGCAACAAGTACAGAATCGTAAAAAAACAAAGAAAAGAAAACACACACACATATATATATATATATATATATATATATATATATATATATATATATATATATATATATATATTATTTAGTGCTAATTTACCACTTATAAAATCACTTGTGCTCAAGATACCAACTACGTTAGTAAACTTTTAACCAACCCTTGAATTAGCTGCCGCTAGTGGTGCTATCACTGGGTCAACACAGAAAGTAATAGCTGGGTATGGTATTAGGAAGAGATGAGGTATGATACAAAAATCATTGTATTTAATATGATATAATGTTATAAGATGTCATACATTGAATTTGGGTAGCGTTTAACACAACATCGAAAAGATACGTTACGAGAGTATGCGAACAAAAAAAACCCACCTCAGCAAGTCGCACTTAGGCTTGAACCGTCTCAATTACAAGGAAGCAAAATACTGAGGTTTACAAAAAAAACTCATATAAAACGTATTATAAAAGTAATATTAAAAAGTCAGTCTTGATCTCAATTTTGAATAAGGCATAAACGCGAGAAAACCTGACAAATTATGGGCTGATGAGGTTAGTAAACTATATAATAAAATATTTTACATAAATGGTTACATGAAAACAATATTGAAATATATCACACGTATAATGAAGGGGAAAATGGATGTTGCAAGATTTAACAGAACAATGAAAATATCATGTGGAAGTACTTCACAACAATCAACACAAATTAATATTTGGATGTTTTACTAGAAATAATACAAAAATACAATAACACAAACACAGGAGTATTTAAACGACTACTGTAGAGGCTAGTAGAAAAGCAAATGTAATTTTTTTTATATGAGTCTATATGGTGATTCCTTTCCTGAAAAAGAAACCCCAAATAAGAAAATAGGTGATATGGTAAAAATTTCAGGTAAAAAATCAAAATCTGAAAAAGGATATACTCCCAACTTGAGCGAATATTTTTTTAAAATTACAGATATCGTGTACCCTGACATTATTGTGTGCGAAGAAAAAGATTTAAATGACGAAAGAATTGAAGGAACGCTTTATGAACAAGAATTACAAAATGCAAATCAATTTGTATTTAGAATTGAAAGAATATTAAACGCGATCATAAACCGAAACTAGCTTTTGTCAAATGGAAAGGATATGCTTCAAAATTCATTTCATGGATACCATTTAAAGGCGTGCAAAATATAATTTAATTGAAGTAGCTTAACCTACAATTGAAATGTGTGACCCTATTTACGTACTATTGTGATTTCTCTAAAATGGAAATCGAATTAGACCGTCAGAAATGCATATATTTGACCATTTGTAATCCCCAAAAATGACATACCGGTAATTTCGAGCCCTTCTAATGCTTCATTCCCTATTCATGAAGAAAATGTATTGCAAAAATATCGTGAAGAACAATCTGCCATTATTGAACCTTTGAATGTTACAATAAGCTTCAGATACACTAACGATAAAAGAAATGCATTTTAGAGCTTGAGAGCATATCATTAAAACATTTTAAACACTATAAACATATCCTTTTAGTATATCATTAGAAACCATTTTAAATACATATTATTTGCGGTTCTTTTTGAAACCCATTTTAAACACTACAAGCATATTATTAGAGCATATTATCAAAATCCATTTTAAACACTATAAACATATACTTTTAGAGACTTTTTGAGCATATTATTAAATCTTATTTAACACATTATAAAAATATCATTTTCTGGGTCTTTTTGAAACTCACTCTAAACATATAATGTTCGAGCACATCAAAATAGACCCTCAGAAATGCATATATAACACCTTCTCTAGACCCCAAAATTGATATTATTCTTGTAGCATAAGAATGCATTACGTATGTATTCTTGGACGTGTAAAAAACTATAAAATCTATTCCACCCACCCCACCCCACCCCCAAAATCTTTTTCTTCATATTTTCAAAAACGATCTTTTATCATTCCCGTACGTCTGGAATTACTTCTTTTATAACATTCTTTACATTCTAAAACAGTAAATAATAAAAGAAACTGCTGTCCATTCCATCGATAACTAACATAATGGATATCATCTATACATAAATCTCGACAAGAATATGAACGAGATTCAATGAAAGGGGGATAACTCTCACCAGCCCAGTTTCTATCATTTTCGTACAAGTCAAAATTGTTAGCTGGTTCCACAAAATATCTCGAATCTGTATTTTCAATTATTTGCTGCAACTGAAAGTTTTATTTATAGGTAGTTTAGAGTAAAATGTATAATCATGATGCCTAATCATTCACCTTGAGAGATTTTCTGAATTTAATTATAAATCTTGTTAGAAACAAATTACATGCAGATTATTCAAACAAATGAATGTTAATTAATTTTTCTTTGATTTCGATTAAATCAATTCACTTTAGTTTCAATTAATTTCATAATTGAAAACTATATTGTAATTTTCATCATGCTCATCGTTTGAAGTGTGAAAGAGTACTGCGAAAAGTATCCTTCGTACGAAAAACGCCAATGTGTATTTTCAAATAAAAAGTAATTCGCCCAGCAATATGCAGCCGTTTTGATATCCCTTACATTTGAAATAGATCATTTAAAACTATACTTCACTCAGGTAGTGGTTATACAATTCAATTTCAAAAATGGTTAAGGCGATATCACACGCTTACCGTATATACTCGGGTATACTTCCTCTCCAAATGCAAACAACATAGACCCTGATCTGCCGTCGCATAATGAGCCGGCAGATCAGGGTCTATGTTGTTTGTTCTACTGATTAGTCCTTACAAACTGCATAGACTCAGATCTGCTTCGCATTATGCGACGGCAGATCTGGGTCTATGCAGTTTGCAGTTGGTATCGGGTTATACGTGAGTAATACGGTAGTTATTTATCTACCAGAGTTAGATATCAAAGTTTCACTGGCGCATAGGCAAGGTCATTTGGGGACAATTATTACAACACATTAACTTCTTTTCTCTACCACTCAATAAAGGTCGTTAAATGACAACGATTTGACAGACAGGTGATCCTATTTTTTATAGGAATATAACAATGAAACCATAAAGAAAAAGCTGAAATTTATGAGCACGAGAGAGAGAAAGAGCGAAACAAATATCATCGTTGTTCAAAAATGTATGCTTGTCTTAATTCAGTTCAAACACGAACTATAGCTCCAAGTAGTTGGAAAGAAAATATATCGCAGCATGCGGACATGATTACTTAACCCACAGGAACTTGTTGAGTGGGTAGTGATATATACATGCACCTGTAAGTACAAACTGTTTTTATTGAATATAAATTAAACTAAACCAATCCCCATTTTACTCTCTATAAAATGTATACTACGGAAGGTACAAATGTATATTACATAGAGACACTGAGTGCATCAGCAAGCCATCTTGTTCTTTGTCCCAACATATCATTGCCCACTTCAGATGGCCCGTAGAAAACAGTAGTTGCGACTAATGTCTCAGAAGCTGAACGGAATAACAAGGCAAAGGTACACCTTTTGGTTGGATACTTCATTTAAGATCAGTTGTGTTAAAGCAGTGGGTTTTTAGACACAAGAGCGTGATAACCAGCTTTCCGCCCTCAACAATCAACCTAGACACAGTTATGTTTTGCACATCCCGATTAGTCGCGGGGGGACACACCTCCTATAGTGTTACAATATACAACACCAATGTGAGCCGTGTTTTCTAAATTTCCTCAACCTCTTATTGGTTTAAGAGGGTAAGGAAGGGACTGGTTTACGTAAATATAGAATCATTATAAGTAGTTCCTACTTAATAGTGCATGTATATAACATCAACCACACTACTCAACAAGCTCCTGTGACTTGACTTAACCTAATGCAAATAAATCAGAAATCAATAAGTGCTGTACCGAAGTATAAAAATAATATACTAATACTACTACTATTAGTACTACTACTAATAAGAAGAAGAAGTAGAAGATCGAGAAACAGAAAAAGAAGAAATCATCATCATCATCATCGTCATCACAATGAATTGTTAATATATATAATTATTATTCATTCTAAGATTGTCTAATCCTCCAAGGAAAATAAGGTTTGGGTTATCTTTGAAATAATTGGAATACAGTAGAAAATAGATCACCATGAAAATGGTTTGGGTAATCTGGTGTACAGACAATGAGGGCTCTAATGTATGTGCACTAATTTTTTAAAAAATCATTCTGCGCAAATATTGATCTCCCGTTGCTATGTGCATACGATCTTGCAAGGACTTACCACTTCATGTCTACATTGAATTCCAAAGGATAGTCTCTTTACTTTATTAACATTGACCCCTCCAACGAATAATTACAGACAAAATTTCAAACCGTAATTATGTTCTTTAACATTTCGTTTGGTCCAATATGGATAAATTAGTCTTTGACTGACAAATGAAACTCGATATGTGGAAAAAGGAACATAATTACAGTATAGTTTTTATTTACATATTCGTTTACAATGCCTATCCACTAACTTTGTTTCTTGCCTGATTTTTACCGTACTACGTAATTGATTTTTTGTTGCATGTGTTTAAGGCTCAATATTTGTGGTGGGTGTATAAGTGGATGTACGAGGTCGAAATCGTACCCTGGAACGGAAGAACATAATTGAGTAGAGTAGAGCTGAACATCAACACAGACAAATCATGTATGTTTTATAATGATAGTTTTAGCAACCCCAAAAGTATTTAATAATAACAAACATAAAGAAGAAAAAAGAATTGCTATACATGCGGATATATATATACATATATGGTGTGCCGCCGTACATGAAGCTTGGCAGACCATCACATAAAATGTTATATCGTGCCGAGGCAATTTGAGTAAACGGCCGCACTACGGAGGGCGACTCGGTCTAGTCTGGTCAAAATTCGAACCCCCATCATTCTGGTCGCGAGTACGGCACACTAACTACTGAGGTTCAGCTCTACAGTTTCGTAATTTGCATAGGGGGTTTGATTTTTACAGAAAAAGAATTTCCCGGATTTTCCTCAATCGTAATCCTGGCTGTTTAAAAAAAAGACCTTGAATATCTTAGATTTTGTTAAAAGAACTTTTAATTACCTTTATTTTGGTGTTTGATTGATGGGTATAATTTGGGTTGGAGAGTATACAGCTTTGGGTTGGAGAGTATACAGCTTGGCCTTACTTCAGATGCAGATAAATCAAAAGACTGCTAGCTTCGCTTGATCACTTTCACTTCCTGGACTTCAAAGGTAAATTGGAAAAAACGAGCCAATAACTTTTTTTTTTTTCCTTTTGACACATTTTATCATGCATTCATTGCACTTTCAGAAGCTGGTATTGTCTACTCTGGCAAAATTCATTTTCCTATTTTAATAACTGCTAAAGTTAGTATACTTTGAACTAGTTCAGTTTTCGAGCACAATCGGAACAGCCATTTTGATCAGCTGTCAGCTTTAGAAAGTGCATGATTTCCATAATTGCCACATGTAAAGAAATTTCAGCCATAGTACATGAAAGTAGCATAGAGGTATGCCAACATTCTCTCCACTGTGCATGTTGCAAGTGCAAAACACCTTCACCTTATACCTGTCCCTTTTTCAGAAGTACGTAATAACTGTAGAGCAGAACTTGAGCCAACGCGGTTCCTTTCATGCACCTATAAATAATTGCCACAAATTATTCCTTACTAATTTAACTATCTGTTAGGTGCACGGTACTTTAAACCTATGGCATTCTATTTGAAGACACCCCTCCCATAACAGAAGTTTTAACGAAAGAGGCAATACAAGCTCACACCAACTTCGGGCACAATAAATAAATAAATGGCTTTTAAGTACAAAACATAGAAAGTAAATAAATTAATAAATAAATAAATAAATAACGAACATAAAGTAGCTAAAGATAAGAAAAAATGAAAAATAAATAGATTCTCAGAGTGACGGGTAGGCAGATGTATCAATGAGCAGACCAGATGAAGCTAGGTTCGAAGGAATGAAACATGTCATTTCAATTTTGTTTTAAGATCTTTTACATTTCCAATATTTGAGATAAAACCACGTAGACATCGAGCGCATTAATTTAATTAACACACATTTAGTTTAATGGCGACAAACTTGCTGTTGAATATACATGTAATTGTCAGATAATTTACCTTGAAGTTTCCTAATTTAACTGTACTAAATTACAATATGGGGACAACATTTTCTATGATACCTGTCTTGGAATGTACAATCTTGTCACTTTTTCTATGATACCTGTCTTGGAATGTACAATCTTGTCACTTTTTCTATGATACATGTCTTGGAATGTACAATCTTGTCACTTTTTCTAAACAGCTCGATATCAACTGTATGGCGCTTCTGTCTGGTGCCAGTTTAAATATTAGCTCTGTCGAAAAATATTTATAAAAAAAAAAAAAAAAAAAAAAAAATAACTTCAATCACCGTAAATTAATATACACAATATACGTATAAATAGAGCAAACCTTACTTTCAGTAAAGGTAGCTTCAAAATCAATCAACACCTTTATGCTGGTTTGAGAAAGAAAAAAACGCCAACAATTGGCGCTGCAATATATATATATATATATATATATATATATATATATATAGAGAGAGAGAGAGAGAGAGAGAGAGAGAGAGAGAGAGAGAGAGAGAGAGAGAGAGAGAGACCTTATAGATGCTCATTTCGATCAGAGAAACTCACCGATTGTAAAAACTATTCCGTGAAATAAAATAAATAATGCACATGTATATGACACGGCCATCTTTCGACAAATCTACCTGTGAAACTCGTAAAAATACCCTGTGAAAATAATTATATTCACAAAAGTGTTGACTTGGGTAGCAATTAGGTAAGAATGTTTGCTTTTATGTTTTAGGGCACAGCAAAGCAATAAGTCATTTAGTGCAGAGTCAATTAAAGTAAAGTGTCTTGTATATTATCTGACCCGGCTGATCTAATTGTAAGAAAAGCAAGGTCATTGTAGATATGGTTTGACATAACCAACGCCATATTATATGTATATAAAAATTGCTTTCATTTTTTTTTTCTCCCCTCCAGGAGTTTTGTTAGACACACCATAAATGACTCGATAAAAAAAAGTGGAGGTATGCAGGAGACAACAATTACACATGAACTATCAACTAAAATCTGAATGTGAAAATACCGTATTTACACCTTTAAAGAGCTCCTCCAATAGCCAACAGCCTATATGCTAATAATGATTTTGCTGTTGCAAAAAGTGACTACGAGGAGAGGAGGGGGGACATCCTGCCCAATTGGGTACATGTTTAATCACAGCGGTAGAGCCGTATGTCTCATTTCATTAAACTCAGGTACTCGCTTGGGCCATTGCCTCTGATTTCCAGTACATCAAAATAGGTCCATAGTTACGACTCGTGTGTTTAGTACTTTGGTATCTAACTCCAATGGAAGGTGGGGTGGGGGGGGGGGGAGGTAGTTGGTGCAAGATCAGAGACTTTGCACGTCTGCTTTGAGCTGGATATATTTACATAAGAATTAACACCATGCGGTCATCGTTAGCGATCGGAACATTGCTCGGCCATTTCCGTCTTTCTCAACTTAACGGAAAAGGCCGAGGGTGTTCCGGTTGTCATAGGTAGGTGTCTAGTTCTCTAACTAGTACACAAATAGATGTATACATTTAAATTTGCTGTGATACATAATTGGGTACCTTTTTGGAACTCTGGGCTACACATAACCGTCCCAACTGGAATGGAGTTTTATCCCTGGAGTGACAATATACGCCTTTATAATGAGAATTTAAAGTTTAATACAAATTTTAACATTTGTCACCAACCTCGCTAGCTCGAAATGAAAAAAATTAAAAAAATTAAAAAAATACAAATTTCACGCCTAATCATGAATGTGGAAGAGGCATATAAAGTTGTCCTTGTCAATCCAACTCTTCATTCTTTCGTTCGGTCCTCATACCACCTGCTGTCAGGGTTGTTTTGCGTATTGGTGGTTTCTTCTACATTGTTGTCGTAGGATCTTAAACCTTTGTTTTTGGATACCCTTAATTAAAAGAACTTGTCATACTGGTCTAAGTTTTGTCCTTCGATGACTTCTGGGTGTTATGGCATTCGTGCTGGATAAACAATCCCTATTATTATTATTATTATTAATATTATTATTATTATTATTATTATTATTATTATTAAAAGAAAATTTTAAAAACACCAGGAACTCGTATATGACGTCGCATAATGCGTCGAGACATCAGGGTCTCCGCTGTTGACTTCAAACAGAGCGTATAACAAAGATCGTATAAACAACTCTGCCAACGGATTATGCGACGGTTTATCCCAGTCTACGGTGTTTGCGATTCAGTGCGAGTTATACACGAGCCAAGACAGCCAATGATTTGCACAACTTTTGAAATGTTTCTGAGTGTGTTGAATATTAACTTCTTCCGTAAATACGAAAATATATTTAAAGTAATGAATTTCTATTTCGAAAAAGTAATCTTCGCGGTCTTTTTGATTTTGTTGTTCTGAATATTGCATTCTCTGCTGAAATACTCATACGGAGTAACTCATATGAGAAACGGTAAAAAGTCAACCCCGAAACAAGTTTTCCAAATTTTGTTAATTTTTTTGTTTTTCAGCTGGACCACTATGTAAAAGAAGTTACATTTCAATCACATGATTTTTGTAATGTGCAAAATATAGCTCTCAAACATTCCGCTACGTGAATCAAAACTTCCACTTTGCATAATCATCTACCTAGCAAAACATCCAGTTCATACTCTTAAAATTGTTCGCGTTCTCGAAGCTTGAATACGCGATCTCGAGAGAACCGTTTGGAAAAATCGTTTGAATTGCATGATCAAGTATTCGAGAGAACTTAAATACTGATTCAAGAAACTCGGACACGCGATCACGAGAGAATCAATCAGAAATTTTTTTTCTTGTATAATTTATCTTCTGATTGCGTAATCACGTTTTGAAGGTTCGATTACGTGATCATGAGTCTCGAATGGTCAACTTAGAAAGAGATCATGTGATTAAACGCAACTTTGCGATTTGCTGTCTCTAGATCGCGTATTATGGTCTCGAGAACGCGCATTATAGTCTCGAGAACGCGCATTCTTGTTATCAGCTTTAAAAAGGAATCTTCTAGTATGCAGTAAATATTTTAAAGAGTCAAACAATGAGTTCAATGTGGGCTATACATGGACAAAGACATGTATGCAATGGACAGGCACATAATATATATCAAAACATATTTTCCAATATTAATAAATAGTTTTCTAATATTTTAAAATACCTACTTTTTTTCCTCAACGGTTTGCCAAACATTTAGTGAGTACAGTTCGAGTATTTTTATTCTCCACAATACTGATTTTTACCGAATGTTTAATATTTAGTAGCACAAGCTTTTTGTGGATAGACAGCCGGATTCATTCTAAACTATTAAAACAGAAGCATTCTTCTTGACATTAAACATGAATGTATGAATACACTTAGTTATAGTTCTGATACATCATTTAAGGAGAATGGCTGATGTAATGTCGAAGTATTTTAACTTCTTGACAAAAAGACCCGGATATGTTTGCATAATTAACGGTTGAAGAAATAAACTAACACTAAAAATAATAGAATGGTTTACATTTTGTTGCGCTGCACTTAGTTAATTTTCGGTCTTAAATAGCAACCATTTCATATGACACCTGACGTCCAAAAAGTCATACATTAAATTTTTAATTTTTGGCTGGATCGCCAAGCGATTCCGTCCTGATGATTGATGATATCTGTCCGTCCGTCGTCTGCCGATAACATTTATTTACAAATTTGTGTTTACCTGTGTGTTTCTCAGACAAAACTGCCTGTAGAGTCATGTAACTTTGCACGAATCTGTGTCATAAAAAGTACTACACCCGCCAGGCAAAGCTAGTTTACTTTGACATATTTCACGCTGAAGTGATCCTTTCTAGAGAACCTTTGCGTTTAGCTCAGTTTCTCAGATACTATTTCTTGTGGAGTCAAGTAACTGCAGATGATGCTTCATGAGCAATACCATACCCTTCAGTCAAAATTATGTCACCTTGATATACACGTTATGCTCCAGTGACATGGCCTAACCTATGTGTATAACAAAGTGTCTTGTACACTACTGCGTGCAGAGTAGAGTAACTTGAAATGTGGATGCATCATGAGGAGCAATGTATCATTTATACAGACCAAAGCTTTGCAAATCAGCTGACACGGCCCTTGGTGCTCTCATTATCTTTTTTTATTATTTAATAAGAGACAAAAGTAAAAATAATACTTACCCAGAGTCATATTATTAAATAACAAATGACCCATAACGATGACATAATAATATAATGATCACGTCAAATTGAGTTGCGTAGTAAGCTTGTATTTATTTACAGCAAACATCTGTAAAACTCACATCCCTGTATACCCAAATTATCAAACAGACTGTAAAGACGCAAACGCGTTCCAAAAATGTTCAATCCGAATTAAGAGGCGCGTGCTATTGCGGTGGGGGGGGGGGGGGATGAAGGGGGACTGGGGGAAGGCGCAAATGAGCAATACGAAGTATAAACTGTATATGTCATTGTCATTTTGAATGAACGACTACGCTGTTTCCGACGAAAATGAAAAAATAGAATATTTCGTTTGGTACATACCAAAAATCAGCAAAATAGTGAGGGTCATTTCAATTTGATATTTTTTTTACATACATGAGTATGCAAATCTATTGCTTTGCGTCATATGTGTTTGCATCTAAATTCTAGTTTATAAAAAGGACTTGATGTTAATTTATGATAATCTTGACTAAGGAAGAAGTTTGATGCCTCTCCAACTTACAGGTTTGCAACCTCAACGATCCATTACTTACTAAACTGTTTGATGTAAAAAGTCATATGACTTACTAAACTGCTTGATGTAAATAGTTAATTTTCATCTGACTACTTTAAAGATCGTTTGCAAGTCCAGTTCGAACTCAGACTAAATTACATAATCTGCAGGCTCTTCCTACAGCTTGAAGAAAATCCTGCAAGACCGGTGACTGACTTTATAAAGCCTCTTTTAATTGCTGTGTGAACACTAAGTTCAATATCTTGAATCCCCTTTGTGTGCGGAACGCGTGACTGAATCGCCAAATATATTTAATGACTAAAACTACGTTGATCATATCTCACATTCTGATGTTAATTTTGTTTTTATTCCTGAGCAAAGATGAAATCGACAGGCAGATCTCAACACATTAGCCAAAAATGTAGTAACATACAAGAGAGTCCAGGGCAAAGCAACTACTTTTACACCGACTCGTCCGGAACAAACACTTGCAAAAAGTCACATGATTCACAAATTATGTCGCTTGCTGGTGTACTTCAATAATGCACAAATTATACAAAGGTGCAATCGGTAAACAATTTTCTTTAAATCTGTATATATTAATTCTACAAGCTAGCGAATTTATCTGAAAAAGAACTTTTAAAAAGTTGCGGAACATCATATTTGTATTCTACTTGATTTTCTACATTAGATAATTTTTCAAAGCTGCATTATGAATGTGAAAGTATCTATTCCAAAATAAATAGATAAATAATGCCCTTTTCACGACAATTTTCAATATATTTTCATTTATCAAAATGTTCACCATAACCAATGCATCATTTTTTTTTTTTAAATTGACTGTTAGGAACAGCAATACAGGTCTACGTTAATGAACAGGATCCAAACAAACGGAAGTACTTTACTTAAAGTTACTACTTAAGGACTTTATTAGTATATTGTTTTACCATATACATCAGTTATTTATATGCAACATGTTTGTTTGTTGTTTTTTTATTATTTATTTATGTTTTCAAATTCACCAATAGTTGAAAGGGTCTATCAAAACTGTTCATAAAGCAACAAGTACAGAATCGTAATTTTTTTTAAAGAAATCCTCATTTCATCCAATCAGAAGTAAAGAAATCGATGAAGGAGGGTAGTCAGCACAGGGATATAAGAATTTATAATACACCTACCAATTTTCTACCCAAGAAAGAGTCAGAATTTTACCGTCATTTCCTACAAGCCGGAAAACGACACCATCGTTTTCCAAATCCGTATCACCATCCTCTCAAACGAGGCTGGGACTACTTTATCCTCGAGGTTTCCTGGTGAAACTAGCAGCGCCCCTAGCGATGGAATGCCAACACTAGCAGTAAACAAAGCTCTCACAGCGACGTTAGTTAAGAAAGCTTGAGTTTTATGTCAAATATCTGAAACAATGTTTTTGTCAAAACAACAATAAAAAAGCATTTATTCCTTTATTTTGAAGTAGTACAATATTACCAAAATGTTCGTCTGAAACAAGATCACATTCGGAAATCGAGTACCAAAACATTACTGACAGTGCAAACCATTTACGAAAGGTCATAATTTGTAACGTTAGAGATTTTCCAGCATAATGGATGAATTTGAAATTTTAAATATTGAAGATTTGTTTAGCGATGAGTTCGACATGCAGATCATGGATGAATATGTGAGTTTGCCATCAATTCTAAATGATTTTCCTGACAATGCCGCTGCAGAACTAGCACCGAAAGTAAACAAGGCCCCTGCCTTTGTTGTCAAGTCCCCACTGGAGCCTCTCACAATGTCCCGCCAGAAACGCATTCAACCTAGCTTCGGAAGCAACTTCAAAAGTCATTCAGCTGGTGAAATCTTCAGAGATGCAAAATTTGATAACTGCAAAATAACTATAAATCACATATACGAGTCTGCTGCCCCCAAGCGTCGAAGAATCTGTTATTGACAGTGATAGTAGTTAAAGTGAGTGACCGCTGTTCTAAAAATTTCATTCATACAACTAATATTCATGCGCATGTCAGCTTTTCAAAAATGTAATTCGGTTTATGCTTTAATATGAAGTTCGTATTAAAGAGGTTGAAATGTTTAGCAATTTCTTGTTTTTTTTAACTACATATAGTGATTTTATTAAATGATCTGAAAATTGGTAGGTATATAACAAAAATATCATTATCACAGTAATGCGATCTTGATTGCTAGATCACGTCTCGTTGTCAGCATCAGAAAATCAGGATCATGACTCGACGCTTCACGTCTCGTAATGATCCGGATTATCTGCAGCTTACAACTCGACGTGATCTAGCAATCAAGATCGCGTTACTGTGATAATACTATATATGTACCGCCTTGTTGAATTGATAATGATCAGTTCCGGTGAAATGACGTACAGATAGTGTTCATAACAGATAAGAAATAGATCATTTGAACCACTTAGATTGATTCGTAAATACTGTGTGCTGTGCAGTAGGTCCAACTCGCAAAATGGCAGTCAGATTTCTGTTTCTTGCTCTTCTGGCCAGTTTTTCAAACTTCGGTGAGTACGATCTTATCATTATAGAACTGTGTGTTCGATGATCCAAATGAAATAGTTGTTGAGATGATGATTCTGGTGCTGCTTCTGCTGCTGAAAATGATGATGATGATGATGATGTTTTTGTTGCTGCTGTTGTTGATGGTGATGATGTTGACTATTATTATAATTATTATTATGTTTGTCTGCCCTATTGATTGTATATATCAGGTTATTTCTTAAGATTGAGGCGTTTCTCGTAGCCTGCGTTGTATTTTTGCCGTTCTTGAAAGTGCTGCTTTCTGGAATAGGGGTATTAGTGTACGCACAGTACGATTGCTTGTTTGATGTTTTTTGTTGTTTTTTTTTTTTGTTTTTTTTTTTCTTTCTTTTCTTTGTTTTGTTTTGTTTTTTTTTCCCCAAGACCTTTATAAGTTCTTAGCCAAGGTCAAAGGTTTTGAGTATTCTCGATATGTGCATAGTTTGTTTCATACTGTATATAGTATCCGATCCAAAGGCGAAAGCGGAAAGAAACCGAGAGATTGTCTAACAAGCAGAAAAGTTGTGTATGAGTGTCTTTAAATTTGATGAGAGTTTCGTCATAATAATGATATATTTTATCACTGGTTTGTGAATAAAATGTATTGTCAGTTGCTGTGGTGGTTAATAGGTCGGAGGATTAGCGGAGTGATACACCGAGTGGAGTAATACATTGAGTTGAGTTTTATTCAGTAGTTGTGCTTCTGAATTATCACTAGTTAAAACCGTTTTTTTTTTTTTTTTTTTTTTTTTTTTCGAGCTTGGGGAGTTGCGGCGGAATGAACGATTTTAAGGATTTCCTTGTCATTTGTAAAATTTCTATTGATTTTATTGCTTTGTCTTTGTCTCACAAATTAAGATTCTGACACAAATAACAATGATTGATCTTCAAGTTTTTGATAGATCATATATAGATCATGCTACAGAGTATGTAAAATGAAATTTTTGACAGAAGGAATGAATACATAAGGGTTTTTTCATTTGCTGATTTGTATGGACTTTTTTAAAAAGAATTTTCCGTATTTTGTGTCAAGTTCTTGTGGTCACCCTGTGATGGTTAGCATTAGGAACTTGTGTAATATTTTCCTTCCTAACTAAGGCTCCAGATCATAATAATATAAATGTTAGAATAGTGCATAATACTTTTTTAACAGAAGAAAAATGGAAACGTTTTGAAAAAGTAGAAAATTATACTTGTCCGGTTTTTGACGAAGCAACGAAAGATTGTATATAGTGTAACATACGAACGATTGAAGTCTTCTTCATAAATTGTACATATTTCTTTATGTCTCCAAGGATGTTTCTTCTAGGTATCGATCAAAAAGGACCAAAAAAATTATTTTCTCGCTTCAGTGTTATGTGTTGCCCGATTTTGTACTTTTAAGATAGAAAATCTCGCCATGTAATGTGGAAAAAATAAGATATAGGCCAACAGAGATCTTTTCTCAAAGTACACATTGAAAACGCGGTGGTCATAAATTCAGATGTATTATTGCAATGGAAGATAAATTACATATTTTACCAACAAAATTATCCTTATAGTGACAAATGACAAAAATCTAATACAAATTGTAAATTATGTGATATTTTTGTCATTTTTTGATTACTGTAAAATGCATGTGATTTTGTATATGTATTGTTGATGATTTTAATAAACGATAAAAAGATCAACGAGCATATGGAACTTCCACGTGAAAGAGATACAAGTTTGTATTAAGAGATACATGTTTGTATTAAGCAGTCGCCTTTTGTTTTTTGTTTTTTGTTTTGTTTTTTTTAGTTGTAAGCATTTTTGTTACGTATTCTACAGGTTTTGATTTGGTCACTTTTATGTTTTCAATGTTATTTGTAGTGAATTATTATATAAAATAGGAACCTGTATTCATTATACATTTATTTATGCTTGTTTGCTGTTTTATTACATGCTAATGTTTTGTGTGAAAGTAAGAAGATACATAATTCCTGAATCTAGATGTACATAATTTAGTTTGTATTTATTGTATAATGATAACAATCCTATCAATGCTTCCTGTATTAACAAAATATCCTTAAAAATCCATGCATTGCAAGTCAAGTATTTATATATGGCAATTCCTTGTTATATCCTTTCTTGTTTCCTTTCTTGTTTCTTTTGCACATTCAGTTTTGTTGTTATTGTTGTTGTTGTTAGTTTCAGTTTTCTCAGGCCGCAGTCAATAAATGTTGTACGCTGAGACAAGCAAATCATCCGAGTAATCCCGAGTATCGAAGTTTTACTGTATATAAGAAAAAGAAATTAATTAATTAAGGACAAATGTCTGAATGTCTGGTAACGAATCAAAAAAAAAAAAAAGATTCAAAAATGCAATTTGATAAGAGGAAGGGGTCAGGTGGTGGAATTTATTCATACTGTACGATGTAATATAATACAATTTAGAAAGAACGCTACATTAAATGCCCTTGATTGATCACAGCAAGTGATACGCACCTCTGTTAAAAAGAAAGGAAGTGTCTGCGTACATGTATAATTGTTGTCGCTTTAAAACACCATTGCATGGAAAGTGTCCGTTTCATATGCGATTTGACTGGAATGAACAGGAACTGTACAATGGTCATCCCTTCAAATAAGTAGAAGGCGATTCCTAATGAAATTTATTTAATGTAGCTATTCGTAAATAGACTATATCATGCGAGCCAAGTGTCGCTCGAGTAAGAAGTTTATGTTTTCCGTTGTCGGGGAGATAAATCCGAATCGGTAGAAGCACTCTGCTTCACAAGCAATACTGAACACTCGAGTGAAAATGGCACGTACACAACTCTTACTTTAACGTATGTATTGTATTTTAAATACTCTCTTGCAATATTACAATACATTTTGTAAGCACTACATTTTCAGGATGGGCACAGAACATTGTCTTGACGGTGAAACCATCATCAGTTGAGGCGAAGCGGGGAACTGATAAACCGGTTGAGCTTGATTGTCAGGGGAACACTGGAGATATATCAGTATATATCACAAAACCAATCAACTGGAAACATGTTTCAAACAATGGAACTACAATCAGGATAACCAATGGATTTTACTTAGACCAAGCCAATCAAACAAGATACAGCTTGACGCACGGAGATGCAGAAAACAGCGATACAAATTATTCCTTTCAGCTGAGAATTTTAGGTACAGTCACTTTACATATTTTCTTATTTTATTGTTTTCATACAGTGCACGTATATATACATTGCTAATTAGGTAGTGATTCTAATAACATTGATGGTACAAAACCATGACTCTAGGGCCTTCATCAAGAGTCAGATGCCGTCGTAAAACAATTTCTATGTCTGCGCTGTAATTTTAAGCAAAGAATTCAATGAAAATAACTTTTTCAAAGTTTTTCTTGTTGATAGACGGTGTATTGCATACCATGAATATGGTTTTACCGTCAAAATCAACATCATG
Organism: Margaritifera margaritifera; assembly: GCA_029931535.1. Classification (NCBI taxonomy): domain Eukaryota; kingdom Metazoa; phylum Mollusca; class Bivalvia; order Unionida; family Margaritiferidae; genus Margaritifera; species Margaritifera margaritifera. The sequence continues at coordinate 448,543 of JAQPZY010001088.1, forward strand.
ACTTATGTTCTATATTTTCTCAAAAGAAAAGGATGGTAGAATTTGCTTTTAACGCCTAAGCCATATATATGTTTGGACATATAGTCTTGACCGGTCACGTTCGCCACTAATTTCGTTTCCGCTGAATAACTTTTGGTGGATTCTAAACTTGGTATGAGGCGTTACATTCAAAACATCTAGGTCAAGTTCGATTTTCACCATTTTCGACACGCTTTAACAGAGTTATGGCCCCTATTTGATTTAGAACTTTGCGCATGAACTGCACCATATTGGCGGAGCATCCGTGTCATATGGACACGGTTCGAGTTTGACTTTGCAATCATGAAAAGCTGGCTACTTCGAGTGTCTTGTACTTAAATAGATCAACCACAAGGTGTTAAATCTCTGTAACATTGTTAAAACAGATCAAACAATGGCTTGAAACCTGCTTGTGAAATGATTAAAAGCTTGTCACTGAAGTCTCTTCAAAGTGATTGGCACAACTTTGCTATTAAGTTACATTGCCTTGCTTGCAGAGAATATTTCCTAATTGGTGAAACATGGCAATCAGAATGCTGTCCACAGGGCATCGTGGTTACGTTTGAGTTTTTATGTGCGAATTCTAATCGTACTTTGCATGCACATTTAGGTATTTCAGGAATAATTTAAAATTCTTTGTTATAAATGGGTCATTGAATGCATGGTCATAATCTTAGTGGTGTGTGATAATGGGGATGTTTTATGGCATTCATTTCATGTGCGAATCTTCTATTTCAATGTATTTAGTTATTTTAAAAGTAGCTACTTTAGTGCAAGTTTCTTTCTCGATTCTGGTTCTACATAACTAACCTATTAGCGTTCAGTTAGGAATTTTGTAGCCTACCTACGAAAAGTATAAAGCCACAGATTTGTAAAAGTGCTAAAAAGCGATCTCTCTTTTCCTTGATATCTGCCCGTTACAAATAAAATACTTTATGCATACATATCCTAGATAAAGATATACATGTATGTGGTTAATCCAGCAAGCCTGACAACTGAAAACATATTTTCTACTAATTTGGTCTAGTGGAAGGAACCTGTAGATATCATCTTGAATGTATCCGCCTTGAATATTAATTAATTGGTGTTTGTAATGGCACATCAACACGTCGCGCCAAGGCCATTAAAGTAAATTGTCTTGCTCAGTGATACACCACAGCGGCTGACCAAGCCTGGTTTGAGCAGGAGTCGAATCCGTACCTTTCTGGTCACTGGTCCGGCACGCTAACCACTGAGCCATCGCGGTTCCGCTTTCGCTTTGAATAAGTGTCCTAATTAGAGCAATATAAAAAAAGAATGAAAGCATAATTTCATTACAGTATTTATTATGGTTGCTAAAACTTATCTCATGTGCAGCCAAACAATTTTTTTTTTTTTTTTTTTTTTTTGTCCAAAGAAATAACTGACCTACCGTATATACTCGCTAATATTTTCAGTCCGACTGCAAACTGCACAGACCCAGATCAGTTGTAGCATAATGTGTCCGCAGATCTGGATCTATGCAGAGTGTTAGAAGTAATCAGCAGAACAAACAACATTGGCCCTGATCTGCTGGCGCATTATGCGACGGCAGATCAAGGTCTATGTTTTATGCAGTTGGACTCGAATTTTAAGCGAGTATACATGATAGGTGATATTATTATGCCTACGTGACTGCATGAAGGTCCCAGAATTTTGACATACTGTTGAGAACAAATCCAGACGTGATTGGCGGTATTTAGGATTACAGAATCAGTAACTTGCGAACGTTTTGGTGACTATGCATTTTGAAGATTTTCGTAATATTAAAAAATTAGAAAAATTAGCAGAAGCCATAAAGATGTGTTAACACAAGTTGAACCATTAAATTTGCCAAAGTTTACATAACAATAATTATTATACGAAATATACATATCGCATACAAATAGGAGTGAATGATTTTTAAATCTCATACATTATCGCTTTTGTGGTCAGTGCGCCTCTAATTTGTTTTCTTTGCTTCTTTTTCCATTCAAGTTTTCAGAGTATTTTGCTTAGCACCTAAGGAAATTATTACAAATTATAAATATATCAGTCATAAACAAATTTCAAACTCGATGGAGTTGGCAATATATAAATGGAAACTGAGGCATTTGGGTCATTTGTCCCTTTTAGCTAGTTAATTCCTACATGTTTGCAGTGCTGGATTACTAAATAGTCAGAATAAACACGTGCTTAGGGCACCAGCAAAGCAGGGGCACAAAAAATATTAGAAATGTTTTATTTAGTATTGTTTTTATTTTGAATTACATATGGGGGGCACCATAATCTTTTCAGTACTTACAGCCTCTGAAGGTCTTACTTTGGCCCTGCATGTTTGTATTGGGGAGGTGAAAGGGTGTGAGACTTGCAACTGACTCTTGCATATAATAATAATAATAATAATAATAATAATAATAATAATAATAATAATAATAATAATAATAATAATAGAAACTAATTGACGTGAAGTAAATATAAAAAAGTGTTAAAAATTTGAGATACTTATATTAGCCATCAATACTGAATGGAAGATATTAAATTATATTAGTTTCTACTTATTGGCTATCCAGGTAAAGTTGATTACCTTAATTCCTGCATCGCTCATGGAAAATGCATTTCGTGTTTTTATATGGAGCTAACAATTTCGTACTATGTCTAAGGTGGCCGTATCAAACTGAAACGAACAACTTAATTGATTTATAATGATTTATATTCAGACTATGTCACTTTCTGCTCTTAATCATATTGTCGAAATAATTGAGAACAATTTGAATTGGTATTCGTTGTCATCGCCATTATATATATATATATATATATATATATATATATATATATTTTATATATATATATATATATATATATATATATATATATATATGTCTCACAGCAGGGGTTCAGTGCTTAGCGTGTCGGACTCTGGACCAAAAGGTTGCGGGATTTAATCCTGCCCAGACCAATCAATCAACCCATCCAGAAACTTTGCTAGATGTAAATCCTGCTGGGCGGAACATGCTACTGACAGCTGATAATTCTATTGCCCTATGCTTTTCAAATTAAACATTAAGAATACATTATCCTGCTACACTGGGATTTGACTGGTTCTTGGACGTATTTCTTTCCGAAGATCATTCGGATTATTACCATGATGGCAGAATAACACAGAACCAAAAGAGAGATATTTTCATAAATGTATTGAAACTAAAAGAAAAAATTTTTCTTCATAACAGTCATAAATTGAAATAATGCCTAAACCCTCTTATTTGACAAAATAATAATACAGAGGGATCTGCCTTTTTTTGGGCCGCATAAATATCCTTGATCTCTGCCCATAGCAGCTTCACAATTAAACCCGTACGAGTTTTCATTTATTGGATTCGACACTGTGTCTTCGGACTTAGTGCCGGTTTACAACAGTTCTGCGGTAAATTTGTGACACTTCAATCAGTTTTCGAACTTTTCAGTTACTTATATCATCACCTTTCACAGCTCCTGTATATTTATTCCATTCATAGCGGTAGTAATAATGTATACTAATGTAGACAAGTGTTGGTTCGCCCTCAAGGATGTCGGTTGGGAGTGGGGCTGTTAGAATAGTTGTTGTTGTTGGTTGGTTGGTTTTAGCGGCACTTTATTTACTATATCATTCAGAGGAAACGGGAGCTAAGTGCCTTTCCCAATGACACACTGAAGCAGCCGACCGGGTCTGCCCTAGGCAGGTATGGAACCAGTGACACATGAATTACGAGGCCAACGCTCTATCAACTGGACTATCGCAGCTCCCTGTTGAAATGGAAGTAGGAATGAAATTAAAATTTGAAAAAAGGATGGAAAAACTACCGCTGTACTTCAGACTTCTGGTTTTAAATAATTGCTATTTCTTTTAACAGAGGTATTGGATGAAGATGACGGCAAATATGTATGTGAAAATGTAAACAGTTTGGGCAGTGTCCTCAGCTCAATAGAAGTTCCATTTACAGTCCTAAGTAAGTGTAAATACTGAGTATTAACATCCGGACCTTAAAATGGTCCATACAAGTGTATTGATCGTATATTCACAACGTTCCTTAGAAATATTGCATTAATTTGTTTTTCATTTCTTCAGTCTAAGTCACACTGTCAAACATTTCTTTAAAATTGACCTAAGTAACCATTTAAATGGGAACAAAAGACTTTAAGTGAAGTACAAACCAATATGGAGATGTTGAAATGTAGGGCTAAGATATTATTTCGGCTGATCTTTATCTTTATCTGGAAAAAGAGAGGCGAGGAAGAATAAATTGTTTATGAGAGACATTAAGAACTTTCTATAACATTACGTGTGAGAGAAACAGAAACTTCTAATACAGCAGTTATCTTTTCGATTGGTTTGACATTTGCTTATTATCTTTTTTCAAGGACTTGTAGTTTGTTTTGGTCAACATGTTCATCAGGTTTCATTTAGTGAACGTACCAGAAGGCAAAGTGAGCTTGTAGTTTGGCCTTGCATCCGTCGTGGGTCGTTCGTCGTCATTTGCACATCTGGCGTATTTGAATAAAATGAAGTAAATAAGCTAAAATCTTTAAGATCTCGGATGAGTTTCATATATTCAGCATATGTACTTATTAATTTGACCTGGCTTCTGATTGGCTGCGATTGTTACTGCTCTAAAGACTGTTTTAATGGAAGATTGTGATCAAACTTTGCATATAAGTAAAATAATCATATTAAATAACTATGAGAAAGAGATCCGGCTCCTTATTCTCAAAACTCCTTGAATACAAAACTCAGACCTCGTATATCACCTATAATATTTGGAGTATACTTAGTTTCTTTTATTTTAGCAGCTTAGGAAACGGACTCAAATTATGAAAAGTACAGACCGTTGAGTTCTCCATGTTTCAAGAATACGGGGCTGGACGTCTGAATGGTTTATCTGGTTTACTACCCTGAAGGCTGTAGATGCATTTCTGAATTCATTTGATCGAACTTGAAATACATGCGTATGTCGATATATCAAGGTTTTCAAAGTGTAGCTAGTTCCATGGAGTAGTATGCTGCATCTTTCTATGGATATTATTGCGTCAATGTGATGAGACACGTTGAGCTACCACTTGACGCATGTCCTAAAGGGTCAGGGTCATTGACGAAACACAATCTACAAATCGAGATGTGTGTGTGATGCTCTGATGAGGAATAAATTCCACTTATGTATCGGTCGGCCATTTTGGTGACTTTGTCTATGACGTCATTCTTCCAACTAGAGTATAACCGAGGTTACTCTCAGTGCAAAAACAATATGGCGGGCACGTGTTGCGCTATATTTAGCCACATTATATGAAAAGAAGCAAGAGGGCGAACAGTAGGTTGGCAACAGACACATTGACCAGAGGGTCAAAACATATTCCGGACCAGGTGGATCGAATTTGTGCTAGTTCAAGATTCAAATACGTTATTATTAATTTGGGCCACTTCATAAGTTCGCAAATCAGTGATATAATGTTGAATAATAATTGTATCGTTCAAAGAAGAATACATTTTAAATTTATGTTAAAAAATACAATTTCTTGGGTTCGACGGTAATCTGAATCATTTGTATCCATTTAACAATATAATCCTTCTTAATATTAAATATAATTATGGAGTTAGGCTGATTCTTACTACCGTAAAATAAATGAAATAACGTGTACAGCACACTTTGTATTTATTATTTCTTATTTCTGAAAAGGGATAACTATATAAAGACTTATCTACGAGATAATTTCCCATAATCAAGTCAAAATCTGTTATAGAGTCTAGAACATTACACCAGGTATACAAATACCGTTCTCTTAACTCGTTATATTGTGGACAAAGAAAGAATACGTGGCATTCATCGTCTAATGTGGTGATATTTTCGTGATTTAAACAGTAAAAACAAACGCTGTATTTCCTATCCAACCCCTCACGTTGGCCTGTCTCTTTTGTAAAATTGTGACTGGAACACCCAAACTGAGCATATACTTTCCTTACATAGAATGGTATATCATTACTTAAGTATTTTTCAATATTCAAGACGGTTTTTAAATATTTATAGTTTTCACGTTTACTAGATTCATTGATATTATCAAGGTACCCTTGTTGACTGTAGTCAGATACTCTTATACGAAATTGACGAATAAAAATGGTGATATCACCAGCTTCTTGAAATACCCCAACGTAGCTAAAGTCATATTTAAACAGTATATTTGTCTAAACTTGCAACGCCTTTGTTCGACATCAACTTTCTTCCAGTGATTTATACATCAAGTAGCATTGTTTTTGGATAACGATTATTCGGCATTTGCAAAAAAACTTTACACCAATATTTTGCACATTTTATATAATAATTAACACAAGTCTGCAGTCTTGAACACTCTGCTAATGCTACACTATTGGCCGATTTATTGACACCCAGAAAAGATTTACAGAAGTCATCATGCAGTGTTTCAATAGTATCAGAATACTCGTAATCCCAGTGTTTCAATAGTATCAGAATACTCGTAATCCCAGTGTTTCAATAGTATCAGAATACTCGTAATCCCAGATAACAAAGGATGGGACTTACCATAAAATAAAATAATTTGAATGCTTCATATCGTAAGAAAAATTCAAATTGTTTTTGATAATTATGGATCACAATCAAAGTTTTTTTGGCTTGTGACTTGAGTTTTAATGTAGCTGTCGTCCATGACAGTTTGAAAGTGAATAGAAGTCCGTCCATGACAGTTTGAAAGTGAATAGAACCCCGTTCATGACAGTTTGAAAGTGAATAGAAGTCCGTCCATGACAGTTTGAAAGTGAATAGAAGTCCGTCCATATCAGTTTGAAAGTGAATAGAAGTCCGTCCATGACAGTTTGAAAGTGAATAGAAGTCCGTCCATGACAGTTTGAAAGTGAATAGAAGTCCGTCCATGACAGTTTGGGAGTGAATAGAAGTCCGTCCTTGACAGTTTGAAAGTGAATAGAAGTCCGTCCATGACAGTTTGGGAGTGAATAGAAGTCCGTTTTTCGTATTTTCCTTTAGGACCACCATTTCAAAAAAGATGATTTCTGTTTTGTTGAAGTTCACACTCATGGCGGTATTATTGCAACATTCCTTGATAATATTTTGGTGATTTTGAAGTTGAAATTTCCGCACAGTTTGAAATATCGTCAGCAAACACTAAACATACGTCCTGGATTTCATTCGTGATAAATGTACCTGACGCACAAAGTTGCTCAATAGGGTACATAAATCATTCATAAATAAGGAGAACACTATTAAACTGCTTATGTCCCTTTGTCTCCTTCCCTTACCACAAGTACAGAGATCGGTCAGGCCCATCCCTGTGCGTGCACGCGACTAAAATTTATCACACGTTGCCTTTTTAAAATGTTTACAACTTTCCCGTGTGCACCTTTATTGGCTATGTTTTGGAGTAAGCTGTCATGTCTCACTTTATCATAGGCCTTTCCAAAGCTATACCATCTATACACGCTTATAAGACGAGTCCAACTGCAAACAACATAGATCCTGATCTGCCGTCGCATAATGCGCTGGCTGATCAGGGTCTGTGTTGTTTGTTCTACTGATTACTCCTAACAAACTGCACTGACCCATATCTTCTTGCGCTTTATGCTACGGCAGATCTTGGTCGGTCCAGTTTGCAGTTGGACTCGACTTATAAGCGAGTACGGAGGGTATATAAACAAAATAGAAACGTTCGCTTCGTGACAGATATTTTTGTGCCATTGTTTGTTGTAGTTAGAAAATATTATTTACAGCTGAATAATCTGATCAATAATAATAATAATAATAATAATAATAATATAAATATAAATATTAATAATAATAATAATAATATTTTAAGAGGATAACATATATTTTCGACGTAAATGGCCGAATGGCCGCACACGTCGTTAATTTAACTAACGAACGAGGATAACATATTTGACATTAAAAATAATCTCCCATATGGTCCTCATGAAAATGTATACAAACTACATACGTATATACATTAGTTACAACTCGTAATCCTACTTAAAACACTGACAAAAATGACATAAAATAATAGGGGATGATATCATTATTTTAAAACAACAAGAGAACAGGAAATTATATATACACAATAAAATCGGAATATAAGTCTGGATATTATATTAGCGGTGAGCAAAAAGGTAGTAATTATACAGACTTGAATTATCAGTAAATTGTTGAATTCATAATTTCAATGGGAATAATATTCCATAAATTTGGACCGGATACGGTGAGAGATTTATCTAAATAGAAGAGCGAGATCGTGGAATAAAAAGATACTGTTTGGAAAGAAGAACGAAGGTCAAGGTCATGTATTTGCGGTTTGGTGAGATAAGATAGATAATCAAGTACAAGGCCATCGACGGTTTTTGTACATCATGCAACCTTTTTGCAATGCAACACGTTCACAAAATGGTAACCAATTTAATATAGAAAAAAATTCATGTGATGGTGTGAAAATATCAGTGTTTATATTATTCGCATTTGCAAATTAATAATATTTACAGTTTGAGCAGTACTGCAGTTGCCCCAAATGATGCATCCATTTGTAAATGATAGCTACCGTCTTACTCGCGTAAAATTCGATACCAACTGCAAATTGCATAGACCCAGATCTGCAGGCGCATAATGCGCCGGCAGATCTGGGTCTATGTAGTTTGTAAGGACTAATCAGTAGAACAAACAACATAGACCCTGATCTGCCGGCACATTATGCGACGGCAGATCAGGGTTTATGTTGTTTGCATTTGGATGGAGCTTATACGTGAGTATAGACGGTACTATAAAAATGCCTTCAGAAACGTAATTAGTAAGAATTTTCATAAGTGCCATCCGTTTACTCAGTAAAAGACAAATGTGATTAATTTGGATGTCTAAATGAAGATTGTTATTAATGAAGATACCTAAAAGGTTTTGAGAGTATACAGAGGCAAGTTCAAGGTCACTGAGCTTAAGTCTGAGTACAGGAACTGTCGATAGGCTCCGAGTGAATCCAAATATCATACGAGCATGTTTTTGATAGATTTATGCACATTGTTATTTTGGGTACACCACTTTTAAACTGTCGACAGGCTCCGAGTGAATCCAATTATCATACAAGCATGTTTTTGATACATTTATGCACATTGTTATTTTGGGTACACCACTTTTAAACTGTCGATAGGCTCCGAGTGAATCCAAATATCATACAAGCATGTTTTTGATAGATTTATGCACATTGTTATTTTGGGTACACCACTTTTAAACTGTCGACAGGCTCCGAGTGAATCCAATTATCATACAAGCATGTTTTTGATACATTTATGCACATTGTTATTTTGGGTACACCACTTTTAAACTGTCGACAGGCTCCGAGTGGATCCAATTATCATACAAGCATGTTTTTGATAGATTTATGCACATTGTTATTTTGGGTACACCACTTTTAAACTGTCGACAGGCTCCGAGTGGAGCCAATTATCATACAAGCATGTTTTTGATAGATTTATGCACATTGTTATTTTGGGTACACCACTTTTAAACTGTCGACAGGCTCCGAGTGGATCCAATTATCATACAAGCATGTTTTTGATAGATTTATGCACATTGTTATTTTGGGTACACCACTTTTAAACTGTCGACAGGCTCCGAGTGGAGCCAATTATCATACAAGCATGTTTTTGATACATTTATGCACATTGTTATTTTGGGTACACCACTTTTAAACTGTCGACAGGCTCCGAGTGGATCCAATTATCATACAAGCATGTTTTTGATACATTTATGCACATTGTTATTTTGGGTACACCACTTTTAAACTGTCGACAGGCTCCGAGTGGATCCAATTATCATACAAGCATGTTTTTGATACATTTATGCACATTGTTATTTTGGGTACACCACTTTTAAACTGTCGACAGGCTCCGAGTGGAGCCAATTATCATACGAGCATGTTTTTGATACATTTATGCACATTGTTATTTTGGGTACACCACTTTTAAACTGTCGACAGGCTCCGAGTGAAGCCAATTATCATACAAGCATGTTTTTGATACATTTATGCACATTGTTATTTTGGGTACACCACTTTTAAACTGTCGACAGGCTCCGAGTGAAGCTAATTATCATACAAGCATGTTTTTGATAGATTTATGCACATTGTTATTTTGGGTACACCACTTTTAAACTGTCGACAGGCTCTGAGTGAAGCCAATTATCATACAAGCATGTTTTTGATAGATTTATGCACATTGTTATTTTGGGTACACCACTTTTAAACTGTCGACAGGCTCCGAGTGGAGCCAATTATCATACAAGCATGTTTTTGATACATTTATGCACATTGTTATTTTGGGTACACCACTTTTAAACTGTCGACAGGCTCTGAGTGAAGCCAATTATCATACAAGCATGTTTTTGATAGATTTATGCACATTGTTATTTTGGGTACACCACTTTTAAACTGTCGACAGGCTCTGAGTGGAGCCAATTATCATACAAGCATGTTTTTGATAGATTTATGCACATTGTTATTTTGGGTACACCACTTTTAAACTGTCGACAGGCTCTGAGTGGAGCCAATTATCATACAAGCATGTTTTTGATAGATTTATGCACATTGTTATTTTGGGTACACCACTTTTAAACAGATTGAATATTGGTCTGAAGATGATAATCGAAAACGAAAGTCAAGCTGCCCGAATGGTGGATAGTTGTGTCATCAGCGAGTATATTGGAATTATAGTATTAACGACATATTGGTAGATCATTTATAAAGATTAGAAAGTCAGCATGGGCTTCATCTATCTTATTATTTGTCTTAGCCCAAGGATGAAGTTTATCAGTGAGAATTTGAGAAAATATTTTCTAAATTGTATTAATAAAGAAAAGATACGTCTCTGATTACTGGGATCATTTCTCATCCCTATTTATAACTTGGACAGATAATATATCCCCACTCCCACGATACAAGGAAAATAAAGTAAATAATTATACTATAACAAATATTTCTTAAAATTGGTGTGATCTGAGTACTTCTATTTTTTTTTTTTTTTTTTTTTTTTTTTTTTTACATTTACTTCAATTCTTCAATTCCATCGGACCCAGGTGATTAACATATGTTTCAATGATTTGCGATATGTTATCGCGGTAAGGATTAATTTGTTCCAGAAAAGTGAAAATAAATCGATCAATGTATTTCTACTACCAGCGATATTTGACATATGGCTTAATAACACAGTAGGGATGAAGTCTACTGTCTGTTTAAGTCTCAAATTTCAACTGACAATGTATTGGGAAATGCACGGACTCGTCTACATTACAATTGGAAACGGTGGAGAAAAGTTCACCAGTAACAATAATGTAGTCATTTACACTTGTCCCTTCATTTGCTATATAAGTAATGTTTCCCTGCACGTGACCGTACGATCTGCCAATCATAATCTGTACATTATAAATACGATATAATTCAGCGAAATAAATTCCATTCGAATTTCCTCAAGTTATCAAGCTCTTTTGTTGGTTTATCAAAAGAATTACCGTCTTAATCGATATTTCCCACAACAAATTCTAAGTTATCGTATTAATCGATATTTAACACAACAAAGTCTAAGTTATCGTATTAATCGATGTTTCCCACAACAAATTCTAAGTTATCGTATTAATCGATATTTCCCACAACAAATTCTAAGTTATCGTATTAATCGATATTTCCCACAACAAATTCTAAGTTATCGTATGGAATATAGTCTAGAAAGTTCTTAGTTCTGGCGTTGAAATCCTCTGCCAAGAACTAGTAGTTCTGTTTCTTTAACTCACCGTATGCCCTCACTGAGTAAATGTGATACAAAAGCTTGGTGGCAATCGAGTTAGAAATTATAAATCATTGAATCAAATTAGTAAGTTTTGTACATTTTTACATCCTTGATGCTTTTTGTTTTTAAAATCTGTGTGTGTGTGGTGGTGGGGGGGGGGGGTACAAGCTGCCGGGGGTTTAGGCTGCCACTATAGAGCAGACCTCATTCTATATGCAATGCGTTCTTCGTGTGTTCTTCATCAGCAAAGAGTAGCTGTGTGTTGATACAAATAAGGCAGCTATTTCCATAAAAGTTATTGTCAGTTTTGACATCAAGAAATTTCATTATTATATAAGCAAATTTTTCTAATCGTGCAAAATGAGACGCCTTCTCGGACGTTATACATGTAGTCAAACTGCTGCACATACTCGTCACAATAGGTTATCTACCCTTTGCTAGGATACCACCATTGCCACAACGCTGTAAATTTGGGAGGGGGGGGGGGGATACCACCTGGAGAAAAACGTATGCTTTGATCACTGTGTAACACTCAATTAAGATCTTCCTCTTCAACGGTTTTCGTGCAGAATGTGAACCTCTTGTGCAGTACTTAAGAGGAAAAGTCAGGAGTTCTTTACTTGTGGTGATGGAGTACAAGGTCCATGATGTTAGAAGGTTATACGCGAGCAGACGTAACGGTATACAAATGACCTCACGATGAAGCGCAGATGTTACTAATGCGCGGAGGCGACGAACTAAGGTTTAGATGACCCACGCGTCAAAACAACCGTTCGGAAGCGATACATTCTGGACAAGTATGAGCTGTCAGGAGCATGATTATTGAAGTGGGATATTACACTGCAATGAAGAGTGCTGCAATGTGACTGAGATACGACAGGTTGATTTGCCTCTTCTTGCACAGGGTTCTGGCGAATAGTAATGTAGCCCTATGTGCTTGCCCGGTACAATTTAATACAGGGAACTACATCCAAAATTTCAGCAGCATATTTACGACCTATGTATTATACAATACGATGGTGGACACAATTTACGTAAAAAGTGTCTTTCATATTTTTTTTCTTCACTATTGCAGATTCCGTAGAAAAGATAAAGCTGTCATTCGGCCCCGATTCTGTACAGTCTACATCAAAGCTCACACCAGAATTTGATTTTGAGGAAGGACGTTATAATGTGACTTGTATTGCGGAAGGCAGTAATCCAGAGCCCAGCATGGTTTTATCGTTGAATAATATTTCGAATTACGTCACGGCTACCACAGAAAAATCTTTTGTCGGTAACAGACCATCTTTCAAAGGACAGTTAAAAACCAGTGTGTATTTAACTGAGAAGATGGGGAAAGACCTGACTATCGAGTGCTCTGCTGCGATACCAAATAACCAATATCCCCCAAAATATGCCGCACTTAAACTTAGGATTATAACACGTAAGTCATATAACAATGAAAATTAGGAAGCCATTATGCAAAAGGCAAATAAATATTTATTCTACGATTGCCAAGAAATTATCTTATATCTATGTCACGGACAGTTTACATGCTTCTGCCCCTCGTGAATGCTGAGGTACACTGATTTTAGGGATGGCTTACGTTCATATATATGTAGTAACCAACGATGGTACTTACGGCATTTAACTGAAGCTAGACTTTTCCTAACTGTTATAAAATTCATCACTGACCATGTCATAGTCAAGAATATTAGTGATGGGATGCATGTTGGTGAGAACAGCAACCTTATCCACTAATCAACTAAATGTTATACATTTTTCGCCTATCAATAGTTTCGTGTTGACTTCTCTGAGGAGTCTATCTCTGCCTTATAAACAGGGGCATTCTTGTCCAATGCAACTGACTGAAAAATTGCACTATTTAACACACCTGTCTCACCCACCTGTCTAACTCACCTACCTCGCCCACCCTCACCCCCGAAAAAAGGTAACTTGTGTATATTTGAGGTTTAAGGAAGTGAGATCTGTAATATCATTCTATTCATTGAAAACTCTAAATGAATAGTTTTTTTATGGTTCAGTTTTGAAACAGTTTAGTCTTTAGCTGTAACGAAAGCAATCTTTGTATACGTTATTATCGTAGGCTATTAAAGTTCTCACTGATATACTAAAGTATAGCCTATTCTGATCATTTCGACACGAACGATTCATCTTAAACTGGATGAACAAGAATTACTGATGCACATATTTAGATCTAAATGACCTTTATTACACTGTTAGCGATTGGTGTAAAAATGGAGATTCGATTCACTAGAAATGGGTACTAGTACATCTTTTCTTGACATAAATCGGCGGAGCCCTAAAGTTATCAAATTCTCCGTCGTTCCGTTAACAATTTGGTTTCCGCAAGATAACATTAGTGGGGATTGTCGGATTACAACCAAATTTGGTTTGCTCCTTTACATTGATGAGATCTCGAACATGTTCCCTTTTAACCCTCTTAGCTAATATTTAGAGGAGTTACGGCCCCTCTACGCCTACAAAATTTGGTTTCTACAAGATGACATCACTGGAAATAATTGTATTTTAATTAAATTGATGTGCAAATTGATATTGATTAGACCACGAAGGAGTTAGATTTTCAGCATTCCATAACATTATCTACAGGATGTATGTCTCCTAACTTTGGTTTGCGCAAGATAACTTTCCTGGGAATACTTGAATTTCAACCACATTTAGACGCTCGGACAAGTTTTATTTCCAGCATTCCACGACATCATTTATAGAAGTTATGGCCCCTGATATCCCGTCCTTCTATCTTTGGTTTCCGCAGCACATCTTAAAAGCAAATTTGAAATGAAGATTTTATATTGATTAGACCTAGAATAAGTTACATTTTTAGTATCTACGATAACATTTATAATAAATATGGTCCTTGAATGCATGTCCACCTTACTTTAGTTTTCACGGCATAAAATCACCCAGGATTGTTGGACTTCAACCAAATTTGACACGCAGCTTTAAATTGATGAGGCCATGACAGATTATTATTTCCAGTATTCCATGACATCACATATGCGAATTTGACCCAGACCGCTTTTCCTTATAACATTGGTTTCTGCAGTATAACTTTACTATGGATTGTTGTACCAAATATGGCATTCAGCTTGATATTAAAGACGTCTTGAATTAGTTAGATTTCCAGCATTCCAAGTTATCAGGAGTTGTGGCTCTTGATTGTACATTTGTCCAACTTTGGTTCCAATACATAACTTTATTAAGGATTGTTATATTTTAACTAAATATTAACTAAATTTGGAATGTATTTTTATATTAATGAGACTTTGAATGACATTTACAGGATTTACGTCCCATGATTGCCTGTCCTCTGAAACTTCGCTTTCCGTACCATCACTTTACCTTCGATTCTCGGATTTAAACCAAATTTGCAGCTTTATCTTTATGAGATCTAATATGAGTTTAATTTTCATGCGTCTCCTTTCCATCAGATTCATTGTAAGGTTACAATATCTGTATTACTGGAACTTTTGCTGATTTTTCCAACTTTGGTTTTTGCACAGGATCATCGAGGGTTTCAAGTTAATTTTATGTGCAGTCTAAAATTTTAAAACTCTTGCATGAGTTTGATGGACAATATTTTACATCATCATTTTGTTAAGCTATAACCCGTTGTTGTTGGATATAACTCCCTTTTCGTTCCACAAAGTTCTTCATTTTAAATTCCTGCTGAACAAATTGTTGGAAACGGGGTCCTTTGCGATGCACCCCGTACTAATAAGTATTATTGGCTTTGGTGTGGGTAGTATCCATCACTTTATTGAAGGGAGGGCAATAAAATTCAAATATATCAATGACGTCATTATTCTACATAGAGTCATGTTTTTGATTGTGAAAATGACATTCTGCCATTAGTGTATTATATGTAATAATTGAAATCTACCATTCATTTCCGCAAAAAACTGCTTGTACAACTTGATTCAACTCTTACGAAAATACAGAGAATTTCAAAATTCAATATGCAGCACAAATATCGCTTTTAGCTATGTCTCTACCCGCGAAATTCCGATTTCAAGCTTTGAATCAAATTTTGCCATAAACTTTAAAATAAAGGACTTTTACGTGAGCCATTTTAGCTGCGTACTTTGTTGGTTTTGCTTATACTCTGTCTTTTAAAATGTTTTTTTTTTTACTTCGATGAATGGGTTCTTTGGATTAAGAAACCTTACACCCCGAAACTGTTTTGTGCTTTTGACATTTTTAACATATACCTCAGTCTTTTGAAAGCTAATGAAACTATTCAAAGATATTCAAACATATTTGCGTATATATATCATATTTTATTAAATGTTAAACCCTTTTTCTTTATATAAGTATAATCCAATTTACTTTCTCACAGATTCTACTTTCATTTATTTCGTCCCTGGATTATTTTCTGGTCAGTATTTTTTCCCAAAAGCAAGACTTGTATGTGGTCTGACGAAAACTTCAAACAATTTTGTTAGCGATCTTGATCCAGATTTGCCGAACCTATGGAAGAATCAAATAGAACAAATTTAGTACGTTCCATAGCGTCTTTTTAATATAAACAATGCCCAACCTCAGGAATTTCTTTTCAAAATTAGCACAAATACCTCACTGACACTCTTATATATATATATATATATATATATATATATATATATATATATATATATATATATCTATATATATATATATATATATATATATATATCGTAAACTGGGCAAACCATAGCGAATGTAACCATGTCAATTTGTACATGTTTCATAGAACGATCCATTAAGGCATTAGCGTTACCGCAGAGTCTTAGTTCTCGCGCTCGCACAAACTACAGGTGAACGGCGATCACGCTAGGCTAGTTATGTGGCTGATACATAGATCGGCCATCGATTCACATGAATCACCGATAAGCCGTATTTGAGTGAAGGTTTCCCATAGGGTCTTTCAGCATTAAAGCTATTTTATAGGAAGGTTTACCATTATACGACAAAATACATGGTATTTATATTATTCATGTCTTTTCTTTATCAAGAACCCCATGGTATATGAAAATATGCTCAGAAAATCATCTTATCCCTAATTAATTCCAACTTTCTTTTTTGCATTTTCAGATGACATAGAATGTGACAATGTGTCCGCAGTAATTGATTCGGTGAAAACAGTATTAACATGTAGGCTCCACAGTGTGCGCGGCCTTGACTGTAGTAAAATAAAATGGGACAATGGCGAAGGTGGCTTTATCGTTTATCCAGGAAACAAAACCAAAGATCCAAGCTTTGGTATTCTTATGTCAGACTGTAATGTAAGTATTACCTTTGCAACACAATGAAAAATATGGAACCCACAGGGTCTAGTCAGTCCAGCGATCAATGTTTTATTGTTTGTTTCTGATTTATTGTTTCAATATTCACAACTCATGACTATAACTAGGTATAATATTCCTTCTGGCTCCGTATTTTGCTCTTTCTTCTAAGGTCTGGAATACAAGATAATGAAATCATCATTAAAGAGACTGCATGTGGAAGAGACTGCAATCCATATTCAAAAAAATCTGCCTGCCCGACAAGTGTCTGGGATATCCCAACATAAGCATTGCTTTTTGAATCGGTAGTACATGTAGGATGCGTCATTTCGATTTAGACCAGTCCATTCCGGGATTATTTTATCTGTTTTTGACCTGTATTCTAAATTATGTCTGCGTATGAACGCAGCCTCAAAGTAACAACAAATAATAAAAAGATATTCAGACACGAGTTCTTACTTTAAATTTTGGTCTTTTAAATTTAACATGCAAGATAAGTAGCTAAAGAGTCAGCCTGAGCTTTGTGCTCAAAACGTTATGAGAACACAGTGTCAATTTTTTGGCGCCAATACAAAAAAAGTATGAACATACACAATGACTTATATTTGTTTGCATATCAGCCCTACTAGCGTAATTTTGGTCAAGGCATAGCCCTGTCTTGATTTATTATACACAGACTTTTTGTCAACCGTGAGTTTTCATCTCCATATTGGATCCAACTGCGAGTGTCCTCAGTTGCATGTTGCTTTACAAACTGTACTGGCATCTATTTTCCCTCCATTCAGATGTTCTCTCTTTGCGCTTCCACTTCTGATAGTCCTTCTTTCCTTTGTTCTCCTTGAAGAGATCCCCTTCCAAGACTAATGCTTGGAATTCAGTCTCACTTTTTCTGATCTACTTTCCCACACTGTTTTTGTTGTTGTCTCAAGACAGTCTTCAACGCTTATCAGGCATCTTCCCTCAATCGCTCTGGGATGGTGCAGTTCGTTTACGTCAGTTTTTTTGGATGCCGTGCTCCATTGATAGACATTACTTTTTTTTTAATTTGCTGAAGACAATAATAGATTATATGAGTTATTTTGCACTGTATATACCGAGCACGTATCTACTTCAATGTCTGATAACAAAAAGCAAGCAATGATTGTACCATAATACGCTTTTGCACATAGCTAAACTTAAATTCTGGAAAATGGTTTCAGTCTGCTTATATACCAGAAGGAAGGACTGAAGAACTTCTCTTGCACTGTGCATATATATATATGGTGTACAGATAGATTAAGAGTAGAAATTTGATTATTGGCGTTGAAATATTTAGGCACCGTATTTAAAGACATTTAAACACAAGACCTTGGGAATAGTGTTCATAAATCTAGAAGACACCATCCAATTCTTATTATATATATATATATATATATATATATATATATATATATATATATATATATGTGTGTGTGTGTGTGTGTGTGTGTGTTTAATTATTTTTTCAATACATAATGAGCACCGATTATGTCGGAATATATTTATCGAATGCAAACGGCATTGGTAAAAGTCACTCATTTGATGCCTAAATGTGTGCCTAATTTACAAAATTTATGTCAATATCGGCACATGATAAATATCGATTTTAGCGTCACTGTCCGATCTTACATTCTCCACTCGTTTAGGCCAGGCAAAGAAAGTTAACTTTTTACAACTAACTAAGATATCTGCAAAAACGCTTATACCAGTAATCATATTACGTACAAGATATATTTGCCGCTCAATATACAATTTCCAAATACTTCCCTTGGACAATGCCCCAGCGACCTCTAAACCTTTTCTCAGGCAGTAACGAGAACTGTATGTAGTGCCATGAGAATCACTTCTGCTGCGTTCCTATGGGTTCCATTAAATCTAAAATTTTGATTTATGGTGGTTATTATCAATGGATATTAGCCTAAATGTTCATATTTGCATTGCAGATCAGTCGTATCTCACTTTTTATGAGATTATAAGTAATTTTGTTATTTAATAGTCGACCATAGACAATATTATGGGTTACTCCGTAAGAGAGCAGAAACTGGGTGGGTGTGGAGAGGACTTGGAGGCGTTCTGGCCATCTCCAATAAGGAAAAATATGGACAAAATGCCTTCCTAATATGGACAAAATGCCTTCCTAATATGGACAAAATGCCTTCCTAATATGGACAAAATGCCTCTTCCTAATATGGACAAAATGCCTTCCTAATATGGACAAACTGCCTCTTCCTAATATGGACAAACTGCCTCTTCCTAATATGGACAAAATGCCTCTTCCTAATATGGACAAAATGCCTTCCTAATATGGACAAACTGCCTCTTCCTAATATGGACAAAATGCCTCTTCCTAATATGGACAAAATGCCTTCTTAATATGGACAAACTGCCTCTTCCTAATATGGACAAAATGCCTTCCTAATATGGACAAACTGCCTCTTCCTAATATGGACAAAATGCCTCTTCCTAATATGGACAAAATGCCTCTTCCTAATATGGACAAAATGCCTTCCTAATATGGACAAACTGCCTCTTCCTAATATGGACAAACTGCCTCTTCCTAATATGGACAAACTGCCTCTTCCTAATATGGACAAACTGCCTCTTCCTAATATGGACAAAATGCCTTCCTAATATGGACAAACTGCCTCTTCCTAATATGGACAAACTGCCTCTTCCTAATATGGACAAACTGCCTCTTCCTAATATGGACAAACTGCCTCTTCCTAATATGGACAAAATGCCTTCCTAATATGGACAAAATGCCTCTTCCTAATATGGACAAAATGCCTTCCTAATATGGACAAAATGCCTCTTCCTAATATGGACAAAATGCCTTCCTAATATGTCCTGCGGATAAAAATTTCAGTTTGCTGTAAGCCACTTGTTTTCACTTGGTATTTGATTATTAACGGAGACTTCGAAATACGTATATGTATTCAACTTGTGGCAGGGATTGAAAACCAGCACTAAACGTAATTATATAAATAAAACCATTTCTTACTATATTAGTCAGGAGTTTATATGCCCGTGGCCTGCCTAGAAAGTAAAAATGACTTATATCCAATCTAAAACAAAGTCTTAAATCTAACTGAACACACAACGTGTCAAAGTGAATAGCGGTCATTTGAGACATGTTATTTCGCTGATCCCACATGGGGTATGTTATTACAAATAAATGCATACAATGTTACAACTAAGTATGTGCATTGTGAACAGACTAGTGGCAGGTAATTTCATTATTTAAAGTTCGACAAAACAAATTTACAAACCGTTGCTTATGAAATTGCTACAAAAGTAGCTGTGTTGTTCATGAGGATTTCAGTGTTAACAGTGCTTTGGTTTACTGAGTAGATGCATAGGTAAAGAATCAGCTTGAAATAAGTGCAAATGAAAATATAGTGAAACTCATCACCATGTTCTGGTTTGTCACAGAGAAGGCATAGCCTCTCAAACCTATCAATACTGAAAAATCTACTAGCTTTTATGGTAAGTTTGTGACTATTACAACGACAAAAATATGTTGCCAAGTATGGTGGGAGAAATAATCAAATACGTGAATATTTCAAACCGACATTCATTTTTAAACATTAATAACTGATGCACTTTGATACAATTGAAATTGTTTATTTCCATTACTGTAAAAATTGTTCCCGTAGAGATAGGGAGACCTTCTTTAATATACTAGTATTTAAAATTCTATCTACGTATTGCTGTCCCATAATTCCATCAGTTGACAATCATTAGGAATATCCATAACGAAGATCAGCCATCTGGAATGAAAAAATATCTCTACAATGCAACTAGTCAAATATATCATAGAAAATATGTGAAATTATATATTTCTTATTACAAATAATTATTTGCCAAAGGGCGATCATTCATGCCTTAATAAAGATGCTCTTGTGCAATTCAGGTTACGGATTTGTAACCAAATGAAACAGAAGAGTTAGGTAGGGGATGCAACATTTGGTATTTCGGAAATCGTCTATTTAATATTTGCAGGTTTCACCCATGGTGTGCAGTCCATACAGTTTTCATGACAGAAACAATAAATTAATAAATACATAAATACATAGATAAATAAATAAATAAAATTAAAAAAATACAAATCATTTATAGTGTGTGTATGCAATGAATAAGAGGTTTCAGTTAGGAAAACGTCTTTCATTAAGATTTCAGTCTCGTATAAACAAATTTCTCTATTTTAATGTACAATGAGATTTCATGTTTTTCATGCAGATTCATTCACATGGGAACGGATCAACCCTAACGACGACTCTGACCTTTGAGCAAGTCAAGGACATACATTTTAAAACGATATTTTATGTGGAGTACATTGTTGTTACCGCAGCACATAGGCATCGTCTGAAGCTTTATAGGAAAGAGTCGAAAGGTTAGTCGTACTAGTAGTAGTAGTAGTAGTAGTAGTAGTAGTAGTAGCAGCAGTAGAAGTAGTAGCAGTAATAGCAATAGTAATAGCAGCAGCAGTAGTAGTCATCGAATTCTGTCAATATAACATACTAGTTTTGCATTACTCATATAAAAAGGACTGTTTTTTTCAAAATTGTTATCCGATTCCCCCCACTTTCTTGTTTACAATGTTGTCGTCCCTTGAAAAGTCATACTGAAGATATCTTACCCGAAGTGTAGTTGGTAAAGAGAAATAACAATATCCTATGCTGTTAATTATTTAGGGAGCTAGGGTGTATAAGCAACAATAACTCTGAATTGACTAACACTTTTCACTTTTAGTCAACAAAGTGTATGTGTTTTTCTTCTCCGATTCAGATGAAATAGAAGTTGATATTTTGTACTATTTTTGGTAAAAACATTCTCGACCTTGTATAATGATAGTAGTTGTCGCTTTTCTATATATAGATCATCATCTGACCTATCAGAGTTGCCAAGGGGATCCTAATTTTTCGGAGTACTCCTATTTATGGTATAACAAAAGAAAACCGTGTGATGTTGTAGCTCTTTGTCTGATGATAACGAAAAGTGATGTTGGAGTTGTCATACCCCCAACCAAATACAAATGTTTTAGACATTTTTCTGGTAGGCTTAGGAATGAATAGAAAACACAGCAAATATTACATAGGCTATCACGTTCGCTCATGTTTACCATACATAATTTGATATTTTGTGCAAATGTATACATTTTATTACTTGCTGTATTATTTTCAAATCAACTGAGCTCACAAGAGTAAAATTTAACGAAGAACGCCTAAAATATATTGCAAAATTCAAGACTGAAAAGGAGATAACCCCACCCTCTGCAACAAACAACTTATTGTACTGTTCACGACTTGATGATGAGGTAAATATAATACTATAAACTAAACCTTTCACGTCAGTTGGATAGCGCAGTGTATTCTGTAGTGTCCTAACGGGGGGCGGGGACGGGGGGGGGGGGCCCGGGCGCCAGAGATCTTGGGGCGCCAAAACAGCTGATACAAATTCGGGCCTCGTATTCTGGCTCTTTGGGCTATCATCGTCGCCTCGGGTGCCATTTAACCTTAGTACGCCACTGAGTGTATTGAGCGATTACCAAATCAACATACCGTGGTAGGCACATACCTTGATTTATATAATTTATTTTATGCCCATAATTAACGAATTGAGAAAGTAATGTTGTCTTTACAAAAAAAAAGCAATTTTAAAGCCCTAAGCTTTTTGAAACTAAACGCATCTGTCATTTGATGTCCTTTCCTGAGTCAAGATCAAACCACTTGAACACGTGGATGGGTGTTCATACAAAAAAAAAGTCTTCAGAGGTCTAGGTATCATTGCTTGGTTGATTCCAAATTTGAATTGTAGCGTCTGGCTCTTGCTAAAAGCTTTTTCCCTTGAACATGAATGTATCAAATACTTTCTATTTCTTTTTAATTGATTGTAATCTGTATAAGTAAGTAGTAGTGTATCATCACTATAAAATAGATCATTAAGTTCTGCCAGACGAGTAGCAGAGGTGTTGTTAATGCGATAAGCTTCTGAATTTGACATAATATAATGTCACAAATAGTTGTCCTTGATGTTGTTGTTACGTTGAACTGATATGGTGTATTTAACTCAGATCTTTATCAGCAAACCAATATTTGAAAACAAAAGCAGCTTTCAAAAAGAAATAGTACAATCATCATAAAACAGAAGCAATTAACCCCCTCGTTTTCAAAGCCGCCGCAAAATATAGAGAGAAATCGTAAACTTTTCACACAGCAAATAAAAACTCTGATGTCAGATACGCAACATGAAGTACAACTTAACTGTGCGAATCAGGCAGAATGTAGTGTGGAAGAAATGAAAGACTATCTGATAGAAAATTCGAGCATGTGGTTAGGAAATTTATACAAATCAGAAGTAGTTTATCTCTACATACTGAGATATTTCCAGAAGCTGCGGAATTTCGTTTCGCCGACTTTGGTCAGAAAAAAATAATGACTTGGATGTTTAGTTACAAGTTGAAGATTAATCCAGCTGAGAAAACCAGCTACTCCAAAACCATCGTATTTGTTGTTGTTGCAATAAAAATGGAAGGAAACCAAAAATCCGAGTCATAGAGACTATGAAAATGCAGTTACGATATTTTCCGATGAGTGAAAACAGCAGATTTAATTCCGTCACGATAATCACGATAATAAACTTCACACTTCGATTATAAGTCAAGAGGAATTATTGGATTTACTATTAGAAAACGTGCCTATGCTTTGGTAGAATGCCATGAGGCATTTGTATGGGAACTATTTGGTTGCCTTGAAAGCCGTCTTTGATACGAGTTCAAAGTGCGGACTGCACGAAGAAAATGATATGGCCAGACTGGAAGAGATCTCACCTGGCCTTGTACAATTTTAAATATCTTATAGAAAAGAAAGCTGAAAACTTCCTTGAAGAAAGAAACACTTTTATAAAGAGCACTGTAGCAGCCAAATTCTGGACGAAAGATTCAAGCGTCAATACACATACTTTCACATATTTTGCAATATTGTCCTTAGAGATAGCAGAGTTACGATAGACTCTGAAGATGTTGTTTGCTATATCCTGACCATATAATTTACCAGTATCTAATAATGAAGGAAAAAGGACATCGATGTAGTTGATGTAGCCGGGTACCCAATCCTTTGTTGTTTTACGATGGTTGTAGAGTGATAAATACCACAAAGTCTGATATCTCCAAGAAGTATACTCGTTTTTCGTCAAGTTAGAAAGTATTTTAGAAATTACAATTGAATTGAAGAGAATAAATTATTGAAAAGATGCCAGGGCCATACTTAAACCTCTTAATGTCCGATTGTTTAAGACCTTTGAAAACTTTGCATAAAATATGGTTTTATTCAAGGACTGCCATAAATCTAAGACTATCGTTTGTGACAGATATGACAGTTTCGACTCTGTGATATCAACATACAGAAAATGAACTAAAGCATGTGAACATGGGATTTTTTGTAGGTATTTCATTTCAGTGGGTTATTTTGAAAAGCAAGATGGGTGTGATTAACTTTCTTATCAGATTTCTAGCAAGCTTAGCACAAGCTGTCAATTACTCTCTACTCAGATTTCTAGCAAGCTTAGCACAAGCTGTCAATTACTCTCTACTCAGATTTCTAGCAAGCTTAGCACAAGCTGTCAATTACTCTCTACTCAGATTTCTAGCAAGCTTAGCACAAGCTGTCAATTACTCTCTACTCAGATTTCTAGCAAGCTTAGCACAAGTTGTCAATTACTCTCTACTCAGGTAGAAGCCGAAATATGACATTTTTTTAATGGCATAAAAAGGCATCATCTCATTCAAGAATTACTGTATATGTGCTGGACTTTTATTGCCATACTTTAGGGTCCAAATGATTAGTCACTCATGTATACGAATTTGTTTACATCAAAGCCAATTTGTAAATCGATCGCGCTGTGTTCATGAAATATTTGAGAAGCTTTGTCTTCGCCATTTTTTTATGACTGCCATTCATAATATAAGGGGTTGTATAGTCGCTACTGCTCTCCCAATAATAGGAATACATTATTATTCTTAAAGACTATACAAATCTAAAATATGTACCATTAAATTTAATTTTCGGTTGACGACCTTTACAGTTGTCAAAGACGTCGTGATTGCGCTCTACTGAGAAGAAAAAAAGAAAGAAATCTGTGAGTGAAAACTTGCATGCGACATTTTTGCCAGCAACATCTCTCGTCAAGAACATCGTACAAAGTATACATTTATGTCATCATTAGATTATTTCAAGGAGCATGGTACGCGCTGCATTTCCAGGGAAGAATATTGTAAAACCGTCACATCGGGAAATCAAATTTTCAATAACCTTCTCGTTTTGGGAACTGTTGCTGCATATGACGGTAATTTTGTACTAGTCTTGATTTTGAAGAATCCAGTATATGTTGATTTTTTTTGTTGATTTTTTTTAATTTTTTTTTTTTTTGTTGGTTTTCACGGTACTTTTAACACATTATTGGCTATACAATGCCGAGGAAATGAGAGCTATGTACCTTTCCCAACGACACACCGGTGCAGCCGACCCGGGCTGGCTTGGTCTGGTATCGAACCCGTGACCCTCAGATCACAAGCCCCACGCTCTTCCAAGAGACTGCATCTGTTCGTATAGTAAAGATGTACAAAGTTGTGTTCAAAGACGGACCTTTTTTAATTGGATTCAGATGTGTTGAGTTTTGTTATGTAATACTTAATGTATCAACGTCGCTGCCAACACTTCTGGAGACAATGAAAAGGAAGACATAGAATTACTACAGGTTCTACAAATCGTTTCCAGTTCACGAAGTATAATATTATATCCATTATTGTTGTCTGTGTTTCACAGGTCATATCAAAGAAATATTAGCACCAGTTAAACCTGTTAACATTACATTATTGTAATCATCTTTTGTAAATCAATTTACCATAAAGAAACGAAAAAAAAAAAAGAAAAAAAAAAATACACTTATTTCTCATAAAATTTCTTTCAGCGGTCAAATCATTGCAATATGACGACAAGAATTCCTTAGAACACAGTGTATCGCCCGTGAAAGGTGTTGTGAATACACAGTTTTCTGCTTACGCGAGGAAGACAGGAACACATAGGACATTAATGTGTCAACTTTAGTACTATTATCCAATCTTTTCAGTCGAATACAGCAAATAATGTAGAAGAAATACGACTTTCATAAACTTTTACATACCACCTCTGCTTACACAAGCTAAATAGTAGCTTCTAGTATATCAGGATACATATGTTGCGCATATAGTAATACTATCTGAAAGCTTGAGAGTTTGAGACTTCAGTCGAACACAGCTATTGACGTAAAAAATATGTGAATCTTGGAAACGTTAATACAGGACATTAACATAAATGGCATTGTTGACGACACAGCCGCCGCTGTGAAGGTAAAAGTGATACCTATATGTTCTCATTCACGGGCAGTACAAAACTATTTAGACGAGAATTACCTGATTGAAACTGCTAATATGATTCAGTCTGATTATTATTTCACTCAGCCCTTGACAACAGTTTTAAGCTCTATAGAAATGAAAAAGGACATCGGTCGGAGAATTGGCAAGTCCAACATCACTTTTCAAGGTCAGCATACCCTCAGTTAGCATACCATCACATATACAGTTTGTTATAACACAGGTAGGGGTATTTCAATAATTCGAACCCTTTTGAGACATTGGCAGCTACTCTATATGCATGTTGAACAAATTTGTGGGTTTTAATTTGTGAGCTGAGTCTGAAATATTTTATATGGTAAAAAAATCTTTATTTTTTGCAGGGACCAGTGTAGCTGTTTTAAAGAAGCCCTTGAGTGTTATTGTTTGCAGTGTACTCGCTTTACTTGTTGGAACGTTTAACAGGGGGCAATAGATAGGCGTCAACTTCTGTCACATTTATTTTGGTTTGGTTATCCAAGGACGATTTAAGTTTTTTGTTCCGTCTTAAAAGAACTTCCGAGCTCGAACATCGACATAGAAATGCAATTCAATATTTGTGTATTGTATTGTATAAGTTACCTCCTTTACAGCGAAGATTTGTCTCCCCACTATATAAAGTTTGAAATGAATTTTCAAACAAATACTTGTGTATTTATAGAAAATGAGTGTATCTATGAAATTGTTTATTGTAACTAGTATCAGCTAAAAATGAATAAAGGTTTCACAAGTTTTCACTATGTATTTTTTAGCAAAATTATGAAGTAATTTCTTTATAGAAAGGGACGCCAACCTATATGATACTATGAATCAGTGTATCCTGGATATATCATTGGTTGTAACTTATCAATATTCGGGTAAATCAAAATTCTTAATATATGAGTACACCTCAGTAAGTAAGATGGACTTGTGTTTTGGAGATTTTGAAAAGAAACATAAATCAGGCTTTGCCCAATCAAAACCAGGCGTTGTCTATACGTCTCTGATGTATACCAATAACCTCATTAAATTCTGGTATTATTTCAAGACATATCAGCTTCTTAAAATAATGTAATTTTTTGATGGAATCCATATCTCCCATAAATATCACATGGCTACATGACCTAACAAGATGGCGGACAGGGATTTCAAGTAAGCTAATTATGAATCCTATGAAGCCATATGAAAGGTATGCATAGTCCTCAAGGATAAAAAGATCTTTATTGATTTGAATGTAGAAAAGGAACAAAGTGAAAGTATGCATTATTCGTTTTGTGTAATTACATATATTTTTACATTTCTTCAAATATTTCTTTCCTGGTTATAGATATCAGATTTCATTTTCATTACGGAAACGTAGTTGAGATATCTGGAAATGGAACGTTTGTTATTTATTTATACAAGATCATACATCAGTGTTCTTTCCGTGTCTAATTTACGTAGCATAGTGAATGATTTCGATCTCGTACGAGTCTTGACGAGAAAATAAGTTAAATCATTCAACGACTTTCAAAGAATGTTTGTATGAAAAGAGCACAAGTATAGAATTATTCTATCAAGTGACAACATGAATGATAAACATCCTGAAACAGGTACAACAGTGAGTTATACCATAGACGCTTTTTTTTTTTTTACCTCCATCTCTTACAGCTTGATGATTCTTTGCCATTACTTCTAGCGACGTAACAGCATGACACATCACAACAAAAATATAATAAATTCAAAATTGATTTATGAGTTGAGGAAACAGAATGTTCACGATAATTGGATTAGGAAATTCATACAGATAATTCAGATGGATTTTTTTTTTTTGTTTTTTTTTTTTTTTTGTTTTTTTGTTTTAACAGAAAATGTAAGCAATGAAGGAGAAATTGAAAAATCAGCGTATCAATAACTAATTAAAATTTAGAAATTGTGCTACATGAGGATAGGTGTACAATACATCGCAAATTCCCGTGCAGAGTTAACGAAAATCCACGTTTTTTGTTTTTGTTTCGTTTTTCTTTTTTGCAGCAAGTTTCAACAGTATTCCAATTCTTTTTAAATAATCGAAAGAAATTCACCTACTTAAGTGTGGCTATAATTGCAAGAATCATATCACATCTATATCAATAAAGTATACTTCCCATTGTTTCCACAGTACTTACGCTTCAAACACAAATAGCATATCTGTATCAATAAAGTATATTTTATATTGTTTCCACAGTACTTACACTTCAAATGCAAATAGTATATCTCTATCAATAAAATATACTTCCTATTGTTTTGACAGTGCTTACACTTCAAATGCAAATAGCATATTTATATCAATAAAATATACTTCCTATTGTTCCCACAGTGCTTACACTTCAAATACAACTAGCATATCTCAATCAATAAAGTATATTTCATATTGTTTTCAAAGTGCTTATATTTCAAATGCAAATAGCATAACTATATCAATAAACTATATTTCCTATTGTTTCCACAGTGCTTACACTTCAAATACAAATAACATATCTATATCAATAAAGTATATTTCATGTTGTTTTCACAGTGCTTACACTTCAAATATAAATAGCTTATGTATATCAATAAAGTATATTTCATATTTTTCACAGTGCTTACACTTAAAAAATAAATTTTATATATATATATATATATATATATATATATATATATATATATATATATATATATATATATAGTATATTTTCTACAGTTTGCACAGTGCTTACACTTGTAAAGCAAAATTCCATTTTAGTACGTTGCATATTGTATGCTTCTGACTGACATGCTTAGTTTGACGTATATTGAAAAGATTAGGCTTTGTCAAATTTTTAGAATTTCAATGATTTAAAAAATAATCCGCCCGTTAAATTTTTGCCATTTATGTAATTTGCCAGTAGTTTTATTTTATTCCACGTGGTCAAATATTCGCAATGTGTTACCAGTTCAACAAAATCGTTAAAAAAGCAGAAATTTTACCACAAACGGCGATGCATTTAAATTATAATTTAAGAATTAGGTACACTCTTCATTTAATTTCAGCAGTTCGAGATAGTTCTGTGTCAGACGTCATACAGTTTTAGTATGTACTTTGGTGGATTTTCGTTCATTAATATCAGATGAAAAAGAAGAATTTGTTTATATCAGGTGAAACTATTTTGTTGCTTTCCATCTTTGTTTACAGATTAAATAAAAAAAAATCGTATTCGTTATTAATATAGAACATAGAATCTGAAAATTTGTCTCATCAAATTTTGGCATAATCGGAAAAGAAGAACAAAGTAATAATATTTTCCATTTTAAGAAATAATGAAATTTAACTGGATTTCTGTAATTTTGTTTTCGCATTATCTTTTATATTCCTGTGCAATTAACGC
Source organism: Margaritifera margaritifera (assembly GCA_029931535.1). Classification (NCBI taxonomy): domain Eukaryota; kingdom Metazoa; phylum Mollusca; class Bivalvia; order Unionida; family Margaritiferidae; genus Margaritifera; species Margaritifera margaritifera. Next base: position 478,444 of record JAQPZY010001088.1, read on the forward strand.
AGAGAATTTAGAAAAAATTTATATTACTAAAAACAATACATATTGTAGATAACAAGAACCAGTTTTACAAAATTTATATTACTAAAAACAATACATATTGTAGATACCAAGAACCAGTTTTACAAAATTTTATCAGAGATAGTGAAGTTAAACCATTTTAATTTGTACAGTAAACATACTGAAACCTATCTAGGTGTCTCACCTTTAGTGCGCCATGTTGCCTTATCTGAGGGTGCCTAAATATTTAACGCCCTTTTTTGACTTTTTGATATTTAAGTTCGACGATAGCACTACGGTATTTGACATAATAAAACGTTACTCGATTCCCATATGGTTTCGCTCTCGAGGTTTTCGATACGATAGAATCACGAACATAACAAGTATCACAAAGAAACTTTACATCTATGTACTTCGTGCGTTTATTATAATATCTGTGGTATGGAGACGTTATGATTTGTTATTCATTAGTACTGGAGCAGCTACCTAAACCGGATACTCGAGCTTTACTTACTCTGCCTGTCATAATTTTAATTTGTATATCTAGCAGAAGCGACTGTAAATAAACTCGGTCCATGTGTCACCTTACGGAACGATTGAAGAACATATATATATATATATATATATATATATATATATATATATATATATATATATATATATATATATATATATATATATATATATATATATATATATACATACATACATACATACATACATACATATATATTTATATATACATACATATATATATACATACATATATATATACACACATACATATATATATATATATATATATATATATATATATATATATCTATATATATATATATATATATATATATATATATATATATATATAAATCATACCTTTTCATGTTTTAACCAATTGTAATATAACTTGTAAAATAGGTGCTGCTTCCTGGTTTCTTCTACAGTTCCTACGAATTCAGCAATCACAGTAGATTATTTTATTTTGTTAAGTTATGTTTCTTCTCTGTATTCAATGTATATGTACTTTTGTATACCTCCTCTGTTATTGTCCTAGTACCATATAAATAAACGATTGTATTTGTGTGAGTGTTGAGTAGTGTTTTCACATTCAAAATTACCATTTAGCTGTGAATTAAATGCCTGAAAACTGTGAATTAAAAGCCTGAAAGCTGTGAATTAAAAACCGGAAAGCTGTCAATTAGGAGCCTGAAAGCTGTGAATTAAAAGCCTTAAAACTGTGAATTAAAAGCCTGAAAGCTGTCAATTACAAGCATGAAAGCTGTCAATTAAAACCATGAAGGCTGTCAATTAAAAGCCTGAAAACTGAATTGAAAGCCTGAAAGCTGTCAGTTAAAAGCCTGAAAGCCGTCAATTAGGAGCCTGAAAGATATGAATTAAAAGCCTGAAAGCTGTCAATGAAAAGCCGGAAAGGTTTCAATTAGGAACTGAAAGCTGTCAATTAAAAGCCTGAAAGCTGTCAATTAAAAGCCTGAAAACTGTCAATTAAAAGCCTGAAAGCTATCAATTAGGAGCCTGAAAGATATGAATTCAAAGCCTTGAAAGCTGTCAATTAAAAGCCTGAAAGCTGTCAATTAAAAGCCTTAAACTTTCAATTAGGAGCCTGAAAGCTATCAATTAAAAGTCTGAAAAATGTCAATTAAAAGCCTGAAAGTTGTCAATTAAAAGCCTGAAAGCTGTCAGTTGTTCCAAGGTTCCATAACATTATTGGCAAAAACCATATCCCGCACATTTATCTTATTTTCTTCTCAACGTCACTGTCTTGCATCGGGGTGATGTTTCCCTTACAGAACAGAGGATACTGTAAATGTAGTTATTTTTATGGGTATTCATTTTAGTGGCTTTGCGTAAAATTAGATTTTTCTCGGTTCTTAAATTTGAAGATTGGGGAAGGAGTCATGGTGTTTTCATGCAAGGATCATTGTACATTAGGTGTTTAAATTCATGGCGTATGATAGTAGTCACGAAATCCACGAAAATGGGTACCCGGAGAAACATAGTGATTTCACAGTATGAAATGGTATCGAAACAAGATTAACGGTTGATAGCTAAAAGGTTCCATTCCGTTTAAAGTCCATTGAGTAATCAAGAGTTCACCCACTGCACACCAGTGTAAATCATATGAATATGCACACCTGTGTAAATCATATGAACATGCACACAAGTGTAAATCATAGGAACAGGCACACCAGTGTAAATCATATGAACATGCACACCAGTGTAAATCATAGGAACATGCACACCAGTGTAAATCATATGAATATGCACACAAGTGTAAATCATATGAATATGCACACAAGTGTAAATCATATGAATATGCACACAAGTGTAAATCATATGAATATGCACACAAGTGTAAATCATACGAACATACACACCAGTGTAAATCATATGAATATGCACACCAGTGTAATTCATATGAATATGCACACCAGTGTAAATCATATGAAAATGCACACCAGTGTAAATCATATGAACATGCACACCAGTGTAAATCATAGGAACATACAAACCAGGTGTAAATCATATGAACATGCACACCAGTGTAAATCATAGGAACATACAAACCAGGTGTAAATCATATGAACATGCACACCAGTGTAAATCATAGGAACATGCACACCAGTGTAAATCATATGAACATGCACACTAATAAAATATCGAGTCCTAAAGTGTTAAATCTAAAAAGTAAACATTTGTCTCAGTAGCTTTACAAAAATAGTGCTAAAATTATCCAGTAATTCTTTTGTAGGAATATTGGCCAGTTACATGTTGTATGGAGTGATCACTTGGTTTTTCTTTGTAGTTTGTATAACTTTCTCTTTTATATCTTTTCTGCACAAGCACCAAGTTGAAAGTATCGTTTTTATGATCCCGCTGCATGCAGGGTGCATACTGATTTGATCATGTCTGTCCGTCTGTCCAGAAGAGTCTGTTAAGAATATTGTACCATACTTATTTGTATGTGTATGTACATGACCTCATTATATTATTATGCCATGACATACCTTTTTTATACATATCTTTTAACATTTTGGACTTACACAAGCCCTGACAAAAACCTTGTATCCACAATTACCTAAACGATATTCAAGAAAGACGTGCAATTTCGCTGGCTTATTTGTATCATATGTAAATGAACTGATTAGTTTTAAGCCATAACAGTAATTTCTTAACTTTTAACACTTGTAAACTTTTTGTACGAAGAATATTATAATCTCAATTAAACTATATGAGGTAGACAAAAGACAAATTGGGAAACATATCTATTTGCGTATGCATAAGTAGATGACCTGATTAATCTTTCTGACCGCTATAACCATTTTGCCGTTTTGTGCACAATTTGTTTTTATATATTTTATTTTTGTATTTTACTTTTGGCAGTTATACAACTGCTCCAAGGTGGGTTTTCTTTACTAATACTTATTTTCCGTTAAATAACATTAGGTTAGAGCAAAATGTATTTATTATTTAAAAGAACCGGGCTCGTATATTTGTTCTTTTCCTTGTAGTTCAGGCTCCCAATGCCACCTCAAATAGTGTTATCTGCTTTCTAGAGTATTAATTGCAATTAAAATGAATGTTTCATGTAACGTGTAATTTCATTGAACAAAACGCCATCGTGTGAACACGACCAGTTTCTTGATTTTATAATTAACACTAAGAAAATGTCGTGCATCGTAGTTTTAGTGATTCAAACACGTAACGTCGTCGCTTTTAACAAATTTTGGGTGAATAACATGAAAAGTCTAAGTCTACAAGCTCCCTTTCAGTCAATAAATCGTATGAAAAGTCTAAGTCTACAAGCTCCCTTTCAGTCAATAAATCGTATGAAAAGTCTAAGTTAACAAGCTCCCTTTCAGTCAATAAATCGTATGAAAAGTCTAAGCTAACAAGCTCCCTTTCAGTCAATAAATCGTATGAAAAGTCTAAGTCTACAAGCTCCCTTTCAGTCAATAAATCGTATCAAACGTGCATTGAGGACATGGTCAGGGCATGCTTGACATTGTTTAAATTTGAATCGGAACATCTGGAAAGTTTACGAAATCAAATGCACTCGGTGTCGATTCTGAAGTGTTTCAAATATGCGAGGTCTACAAAGAAATCATTTTTAGCTAAACCTTTGTATACAGTGTTCATATTTGTGTGTGTGAATGTGTGTGAGGAGAGAGAGAGAGAGGGGGGGGTGGAGTGGGGATGGAGAGAATTTAAAGTTGTGGAGCTAACAAACAAATAGAAATCAGCTTCTTGAATTTGTAAACAACCAGACAACACTTATGTTCATTGCCGTATATCTAGTTTCTCGACAGTTTTCCTGATGTAGTTAAAGACACAAATAAACTGTTTTCGAGAAGATGTAACCTATGCATTACTTATAGCTACAGGCCCATTCTTTTTGATCGATATGGTCAGCTAATCCGTTACAATAGAGCGGCGGTAGGTCTGATATTTTACTTTAAATGTACAAAAATTCTCAAATATGATCAATAGCGGCTACTGAAGAAAACATGTATTAAATATCAAGACATATTTTCGTCCTTTTATAAAATGAATGATCGAAGCACTACCACTCAGACTGTCACGGATACTTTTAAAGATGTTTCCTCTTTGATTTAGGTATGTATTGACTCTGGCTTAGTCTCTCTCTCTCTCTCTCTCTCTCTCTCTCTCTCTCTCTCTCTCTCTCTCTCTCTCTCTCTCTCTCTGTATTGACTCTGGCTTAGTCTCTCTCTCTCTCTCTCTCTCTCTCTCTCTCTCTCTCTCTCTCTCTCTCTCTCTCTCTCTCTCTCTCTCTCCGTAATATAGACAGACCCAGCAAAGTTACTTTGACAGTATTGTTTAGGTTTGTGTTTTTATATTCATCAATGGAAATCCCTTATTGAAAGATATATCCAGGAACAAATTTTAAACTTCAGTCTTGATAAAAGTTGACTTCCCCAAGATCCGGATTGATCGGAGAAGCGCACCAACGTAGAATTTAGAAGAAACAGATTGCAGCGAAAATCGGCTTGATGGTTTTTGCTTCGTTTGAAGAATTACATATTTTTACACCTATGTGGACAAATACTTCTTTCTTTCTTTTTCCAGTTTGCTAATTTGAAGATGCTGAACGTGTCTCTGACTTTGGATTCAGGGAAATCGATCGACATAAGGTCTTGTGGAATTTCTTTGATGCTAATAATAGCTGATTCAAACAATGGAGAATATTCTTACGCGACAGGATTTTAAAGATCAGGCAAGAAAAACAGCGAGGTTAAAAGGCAACAAAATAGCAAGCCGCTGATACAAATCAGGGTGAAATCTTGGATCTTCTTTTTTCATTTAGATATAGAAAGCTTCCATCCCAACGCACCCTACCCACTTTTTCCCATCAAAATCTTTGCTCATGCGGTCCATAACTTATCAAGACCTAATTTACCATATTTATAACAGTCTATTTTATGCTGCTCGTTTTATCACTAAATTCACCGCTCTGTTTGATAAAGAACATATAATTTTACTTTATATATATATATATATATATATATATATATATATATATATATATATATATATATATATATATATATATATATATATACTAAATATATACACTCACTAAAAGATAATTTTCAAAAATTTGTATTGAGACTGTACAATATTAACATTCGAATGAACATTAAAAAGAAATACTTTATTTTGATTTGTTACACTGAGAAATTTCTAGGAAATTTATACTCATTTCGATGTCGCAGCGGTACCGACCTTTAGACATATGGTAAATGCTCTTAATTTCCACACGTTAGCGGATATATTTCGATAGGCTATGTTCGTCCGCCTGCTCATCGTACGTCTGTCCGTCCTTCACCGTTTACTTTGCATATTTGGACTCCATTTCCAGCGACTGAGGAAGAGTGACCATATTTGTTATGATTTAGGAGGATGAGTAGATGACAAAGTAGATTTCAAATCCTGCATGCAGCCCCCAAGGGAGTAAGTGTAAGGTACAGAGCTCAAAATTTCACTACGGTAATGTGGTAATATGTTCTAACCTGAACTCCATCTACATCAATTGAGGGAGGATGATCATATTTAGTATAATGTTTTAGTAACATGAGTAGATGACCATGCAGCAGATAGTGGAGTGTGGTATTTGTAATCTCTCCAATCTCTACTTGCTCTATCTTTCCTTCATTTCTTCTTTCTCTCAGTATGTAGTACTTACATGTTCTTTCAGACTACGATAGTTACATACCAGTTAGCTCTAGACATTTCATATCGTAAGTTTTTATCACTGTGCTTGTGGCAAATAATTTCTAATTTTATTCAATATTGCGTTTCTTTATGCTGCTTGAAAATGAAATATCTCTTACTTTAACGTACATATTTTGTCATAATCGCTGATGAAACAAACACAAATACACAATTAATCATGTGAGGCCAGAAGCATATCATCATCAACATCAGCATCATCATCATCATCGTCGTCGTCGTCGTCGTTCTCTTGCTGTGATGAAGTATTTATATTTTATTTATAAAATACGTGTATCTTCCACTGTGGTAAAATGGAAGAACTCTAGTAGTGTATGCACATGTTAAAAAGGAAATAAATCTTTTAAAAAGGAAAAAGGTTAGTGTTTTCAAACGGAAAAGTATTCGAGTAACAAAGACATTTTAAATCCATATCGTATGAGCGCATTTTAGCTAGGTAAGGGAAAGCAACTGCAATAGCCATAATTACTTCGAAGCGAACATTTTTGATGAAGCTACTTCCCTTAGTATATAAATCGTGCATATACAACAGAACAGCTCTCGAGTTCCATACATTTTATTAGAGGATGAAAGGGAATGGGGATGTGGCTGATTGTAGCCTGTGAATATTTCATGTGACCCATCGAAATATCAAAGGTATGCAAGTAATCCCTGATTCAGCCGCACCAAGTTAATGTCGCAACAAAGAAACAAAAAAAGTTAAATCCACTGAGTTCAAGAAGAATGCCGTGAACGGAACATTGATATGCCCATTCAGTGTTTAATAGTCCTATATGCAGGCACTAGTATGTCATGGTCGAATCTGAAAATGATTGATCATCGAGTCTCATTGACCTTGATCTTTGGTCAAGGTATGGGGTCTTGAACTGAACTTATTGTGCCAAAACTATTTTCGTATTAGACTTACCATGACCTTGACTTTTGACCTCAAAATCTAATGGTTTCTTTCTTACCCTAAGGGCGAGCCATCCACGAAGTATGATAAAGGAACATTGTTTATTGTACAAAACCCATATATCTTTGAGTCACAATTACGTTGCCCTTTGACCTTTGACCCCTTATCAATAGGTATTTCCCTTACTCCAAGTGCAAGCCATTCACAAAATGTAGTCCCGGTCAGAAATGAAGAACTAAAGTTACTGCGCAGAAACCATTTTTTTTTTACAGGCATAATACCACTGACCTTTGACCTTTTGACCCCAAACTCAATAGAATTCTTCCTTACACCAAGTACACGCCATTTACAATGTTTAGTATAGGCTGAAGGTATAAAACAAAAGTTATTGTGCTGAAACGAAATAGGTCATTGTTGTTTGCACCATTGTACTCGCACGTTTTTCACCGTAAAAAACGTATTTCCCAAAAAATGCAACAAACAAAACATTTTTACATGGACAATTGCACGAATATCAAATAGTAAAAACTAATTCTTGAAATCGTTGTGGAACTATTTTAATTTAGATGTATGGACCATGCAGTCTGAAATAAAGAATTCTTATCTTATCTTATTGCTTTAGCAGCATACAATTCTATATAGGTCATATGCATTATCATACAAACATGCTTATACAGTTTTATTTGATTATGTAATGTTGATTTAGAGCATGATTTTCAGTAAAATGTATCGTACAGTTATGAAAAAAATAAGTTAAAATTGAAAATTGCTAAATAGCATGAAATTCTAAATATGCCTACCAAATTTATTTGAAATTCTAAATATGCATACAAACATGCCTACCAAATTTATTTTCTTCAAATCAATTAGTTTTCCCACAATTCTGCTAACGTGTTCCCCTACACAGACGACAGAATAATCCCGCTGCAAGCAATAGCAGCATAAAAAGTTATTTACATTTCAGAGGAATAAACACAAAAATTAATAAATCCCACAGTGCAAACAAAGTGATTAATAATACGATGATCTGCCGCATCACTGACATGAATAGGCTTCTACCGCTCCTTTATCCATTTCATCTATATTCCACCCACACTTTCCGCCTGTACCCGACCTAACTTGGCAAGCCAATACCATGGGCCGATTGTGATAAAATCTGTGTCTCCCGATAAGTTAGTCGTGTAGAGGAATGCATAGCCTGGTACCATGGGATTCCATGATGCTTGTATGCGGAGCATTATTTGAGAACAGGGTACCAGGCTATGCGATTCCGTACAATCTGAACATTCTCGGCCTTTTCAGCCGACTTGACTGAAATGGCAGAGCGATGTTCCGACTACGATTCCGCACTTTCACCACGATGGAGGATGCAAGTTATCTGACCTCAGAACACATTTTGTTTCCTTCTTTCTTATGTATAACCATTCATTATTGTACATTTGTTACTATAACTGACAGACCTTTGTAACTTTCTGCACATAATAAGTCACCTTAATTCATGAAATCCTGAAAGATTAATCATGGGTTGACCAGCTCATTTGTGAATTAATACGGTAAACAGATTTACTCAAGGGTAGTAACAACAAAGTGCTTGACTGACATGCAATTAAGTGACATTTTACATATCACTGTCTTCACTGCGTAGCAGGTAATTTTAACAATCTATACAGTTTTGTAAACTTTGAAGTATACCCTTTCATTATCAACATAGCTTGTAACATTTCAAAAAAGTCAGCTGTGAAACACAACACTGAACTTGCTACTATTTTTTCGGAATATCTTACTGATTTTGGTCATCTGTGATCAATCGAAATGTCCTCGGCTATATATGAGAGATAAAAATATTTCTCGGATGTATGTCGGCGCAGTCATTTACAAAAATATCATACATTTTGTCCGCCGAAATTTCACGGCAAGAAAAGAAAACACAATCTATTCAGACTACCTCGGCTATTTCTACGATTGGATTAATTGTAGGATTGACGGAGAAGCTACGAATGAAACAACAGATCGATGCATTCGCAACTTTTCGGTCAATCCTTGTTTCGTAAATAGCCGAGGTGGTCCGAATGCAGCTATCGGCATACATTCGAGGTATGATCTGTAGGATTGACTTCGAAGTTGCGAATGATCTGCGATCTAGTACCGGAAGTATGACACATTTTTCAGCGGAATCCACACTCTAGTACCCAGCTGCATATGTCTACCATTCTATCTTTGACTCTAGGTCACGGTGATCACGGTCCCATCTTGGGACTACTACTCAGTCAACTTGATGATGACTTACAAATTCTATCTATATGCCCAATTCAGCTTGAAATACACAGCTTCACTTAGAACATTCTACGTCTCCAATTAATCCAAGTGCATGTATATTCAAGTTGTCTGGTTCTCCTAAAACACTCCAAACGCATACCAATGAAATGGAACGCAATTCCAGTGTTTTTAGGTTGCCAGAAATGTATTTGTCAAATCAAAGCAAGGCTTGACTGCATTAATCACAAATATTGTCCGGTCTTAAAGGATGCCACACTGTTGCACTTGTTTACACACTAACCTAGTCACTATGTAACTATACACAAAATAATGCAAATTATTGTTTCTGCAGATGTTGAATAAGATGCTTCTTAAAATCCTTAGATGAGTCAACTGACCGTATATTGGGTGCAAGGGAAACACTCTACTTACCAGATCACCTTGCTATATTGCTGTTCACCGATCATCCACCATTCAAGTTAGTGTCGTGTGGCATGCGAGTCCTTCATGAAAACCTGATTGTTATCAATGTAGTAAATTCGAAGATTCCATGTAGTTTCTAAAATTATAACAAACATGTCTTCCTAAATTTATTACAAACATGTCTTTCTAACATCATCAAAAGTGATGATAAAACTGATATAGGTTTATAGTTATTCATATAGGAAAGATCTACCGTTTTGTGTATTGGGATTTTATTCATATAGGAAAGATCTACCGTTTGTGTATTGGGGTTACTTTTACCAGTTTTAGATTTTTAGGATAAAATATCTGTAGAAACACTTAGAAAATATACATAAGTAAAGGCACAATCACTTGACATGAGAGTTTTATCAATTTAGCACTTATATCATTAAGACCTGTAACCCTTTTTACATCAAGTTTGTCTACTTCATTTAAAATTAATTCTAAACTTATTTCAGGTGTTTTGAAAGACTTTTCTTTGCTCATTTAAGTCATCACTTAAGAATCTGTTATGAGCTGTGAGATCCACAAGTTTTTAATTTATGTTTACATTGTAAATATTGTAGGCATTTGCGATTTCAAGAGGTTCTGGGTGAATGTTACCATTTTCATCACTGAAACATCTAAATGGCAGGTTGACTACAGAGTTATCTTTCGTGTCGTTGAATGTTTTCCAGTTTGTTTGGGTTTGTTTTTTTTGTGGGTTTTTTTTACGGTTCTGTTGGTAATACTACCTGATATTTCATTGGAACAGTACGTTTTCCTTGCTTTTTGAATCAATGGCCTGACTATGTTTCTCCATAATCTGTAATTGTTGGTAATTTTTAATTTGTAAAATCTATCACTTCTCTTAATAAAATTCAATATATCACTTGTAATCCAACTGGATTGATTTTCTTTCTTAACGCTCAAGAAATTAATAGGATCATGACTGTTCAGGGTTTCATTAAACATACGTATCCAAATGTCAAGAGCATCTGATGGGTCATCAAAAGATTGAATTATTGACCAAGGTATATCTTTCAGTTCTTTATGGAATAGGTGTGCATTGAATCTTGTCATTATTCGATTATATATATATATATATATATATATATATATATATATATATATATATATATATATATATATATATATATATTGCAGATTGCATGGTTCCCATACATCTACGTTAAAATGTACTTTAAACATTAAAAAAATCATCTTATTGTCTTGTGTACTAATGTAAAGACACGTGTGTAAATACTAAATGAATGTGTCTTTCATTGTTAAGATAAAGTATGTAAGACATTTAAAGAGTAATTTGTTCTATCTATCTATAATCTGAGAATTAAAAACTAATATCATAGCTCCACAGAGATTTTAAATACAGTTCTTTCTATTGGATATTGTTGTCATAATTGAAACAGATACTTTCACATTAATTCTTCAAAATTATATACATTATAATTCGCAAACATGGTAGAGGGACTGTTCCGTCTTGGAAGGTTTAATGGTAACGAAGACTATTGTTATAACCAATAACGACTTTTCTTTTGATACAGTCACTAAATGTTGTCCATTGAGATATGCAATACACTGTGCAGAAATAAGATTTTTGAATAATCTAGTTTTAATATTAAAAGAACAATTTCTAAATTTACCTTAAAGCATGTTTGCTCGCGTACACAAAATCATATCTTCATCATCTGACAGATTGGATTTTAAAATATCAGTATAACTGCTGACATATGCAGGAGCATAACCGTTAAGAAGTACAGAAGGATGATATGGTAATTTAAAAAATGTTGACTAAAAAATCATGCATACCGATTTTTTTATTATATATGATATCATTCTCAATTGCGAGATGTTCACATATCTTTAATAATTTCCTTAAGCCTGCGATAGAAGGACTTATTAATAACATACCATCAGCAAAACTAAAATTGTTAAGAAAAAAAAAGCATTTGGTGGCAAATGTAACCCAATGACACTGACCCAATTTACGATTTAAATCGTCTATTTATATATTAAATAAAAAAGGCGAAAGAACTCCTCCCTGCCTCACCCCATTGGTTACATGTAAAGAATTGGATACTGTACTTCACCAAAGCGCATAGTACAACTGTTTGCCAAACAAGTTAACTACGGTATGAACTATATAGAGGGATATTTGATTGTCGAGTATCCTTTTTAAAGTGTCCAATGATTGACCATATCAAATGCCTCACTTGCATCTGCAAATCATGGAAACACCGGGTTAATGTTATAAATGACAATTGACAGTTACTTTAAAAGCATAGAGGAATAATTCTTTTGAGTGTTGTCTCCTAAAATCAAACTGAATATCAGAAAGTGTGACTTCACATTGTTGTATTATAATACATTTTAATATTTTCGAAATAATTGTTGTGAGAGATACAGGTCTATAATTATTTTTGTCTGCCGGGTTTCCAATTGAACTTTTCAATAGAGGGATAATTGCAACTTTTGCGAAATCATCCGAAAGAAAGTTATGTACAAAACATACAATTCAGTAAAATCATTAAAAGAACATGGAATCTATTATCTGAAAATTAAAAATGTTCTACATATAAAACAATCTTACCCTGGACATTTCCCCCCCCCCTTTTTTTTGTGTGTGTTTTGTTTTTTTGTTTAGCTATGGCATGTTCCATCCCAGACAATGAAATCAGTTCAATCCAACTAGAAGGGGGACGTTCATAATAAAAAAAACCAATACAATAATACAGTCTTATGCACTGCGATCGGTTCCGACATCAGCAGGTAGGGATCCCCTTTCCTGAAGCGTTTCGGCGCTGACTTACAGCGCTCTCCAGGAGTGCGCCGACTGAGTTAATCGAACTCAGTCAGGAACCGATTAGCTTTTCCATTGCTCCTCTCTCTCTCTTACGCCAAATCCAATGTGAGACATCCTCAGCCTGTTTGCCAATATTGGCAGCAAAGTTCCTACGGCTAGGTCATGTAATCCCGATGACTCCCAAGGCACGCCAAAAGGTACGTGCTGCAAAGCCACGGCATCCTATTTCCAACTAGAAGATTCTAGGACTTCCATCCTTTCTGTTGGCACTCATGTATAAGTGGCTGATACTTGGCTAATTTCCTCTCATGGGCCTCCTCCATTCTTGCTTCCCATGGCATTGTGAGTTCCAACAAAATCACCTGCTTGGTGCCTCTTGACCACATTACAACATAAGGTATGAAGTTGGTGTCACAAGTATCCCTTGGGAACTTCAGCTGTCCGTTTACATCTGCCTGCATTTCCCAATCCTGTGCTGTTGTCAAGATGCCTCTGCTCCGTGTCTCACAGATTCTCACAACGCTTATGAGGTTGTGTCCGCTTCTCACTTGATGCTTCTTTCTACTGACATCAATCTCATCAAGCACTTGGTCATGACGCCAACGATACCGACCATCTGTCAAACTACATCGCAAGATGACAGCATGTGCTCTAAATTTGCTGGTCACCAACAAAGTTTGCAGTTTGGGTATTCAGTTAGTCCACATGCCTTGAGGTATGTTAGTGTAGGGAGAACATCATACACTGAGCGTAATAACTCTCCAGATGTCGCTCCAAGACCGTCTCCTGGCCCTCGCATATTCCCAGCGTAGCCAATACTCCCTGCTGCTTCATGCCGACAGCTTTAACTTGCCTGTCTTCCCCTTTTGCACAGCGTACTTCTTTCTGGACCATGGTACGCTTCTATTTGATGCTTGCTGCTTTGCACGTAGGTCTTTTCACACTTACAAGCCCCAATCTTCCTGTTGCTACTGTGCCTACTATGTCAATGTGTCTCAGTCTCGATTCTACTTCTTCAACTGCCTTTGCTGCAACCCACTTTCTTCCTGTCTGTACCTCCACTGTTGTCTCTCTCACCTTCTCATCTGCATTGTCTTTCAACATCAACACCTGCCTAATGATAGTGGCAACTGAAGCTTGCTGCCGGTACTGTACAAGTCGATAGTACTGAAGCTCCTTGGCAGATTTGTATTAAACAGTTTCTCAACTGATTCTACGGCCGTCAATGGGACTTTGTACACTAGAAGTGGCCAAAGGATTCTTGGTAGAATACCATGTTTGCGACGCCAGGACTTGTACGTCCCAGGAATCATACTCTCGTCTTTGGATCCCATCTAGTGTTTGGTATGTCGCTTCATGTCTGCCACACTCTCAGTGTTATTCAATGAGTCTTTAAACACTTGCCGAGCCACTTAACTAGTTGCTCACTTCCTCTCACTTCCTCTACTACCGTTAACCTGTATCTACCTTGCACCTTCCCTTTATTCACGACCACAATTCTTCACTTTGATGGCTTGAATTTCAACTTGGCCCGGTGAACCATGGCTCCAAGATTTTCTAACATTCATCTACCTTCTGGTACTGACTAGGATGTGATTGTCATATCATCCATGACGGCCCTCGAATGAGATAATCGAACTCCAGATGACATAATTGGTTCTCGGCTCATCTTCTCTGCTGACTTCACAAGGAGATGCATTGAGGCTGAAAAGAATACCACCGAAATGATACAACCTGTTATTATGCCAACTTCTCTGCAATGCTGTTGTGTAGTCTGGCACAGCGAAGCACATTTTGAAGTTGTCGAGGTAGTGTTGAAACATGTCACTGAACATAATATTCGAATCGTTTTTAATCGTTTTTAACACTAGTGAGTAAGGATTCAAAATTATTTTTGAACATGTTGCATATATTATTTTGGCCATGGTTCCCATCTATGCAAATTGGCATCTTATTAGAAGTTGAAGTAGTATTTTGTTTAATTTGTTTCCAGAATTCACGTTGGTCTAAATTTTCACATTTATTTGCATGCGTGTCTGTTCTATGTTTTACTTCCTTCTTGCATAGCGTCAGGGCATACTTAAATTGAGCTCTAGTTTGGCGCATTAGGTCACTGTGAGGTCCATGGCGAGGTTTGCCGTTATCACACCACATAAGATGAGCATTTCGCGCATAGTCGTGCAGTTCTTTGACACAATCATTCCAGCATAACACGGTGACAGGTTTGGATTTTCTCACTAAGTAATTTACCAGAGTTGGACAAAGTTGTAACTGTATCTGTGTAAAACCCTTTAATCTGTTTAATATGCACAGGATTAATACACTTTGATCATTACATGCCGCTACACAACAAGGATCTTGATAAATAAGAATGCAGATTGTTTTTCGTCGGCAGTGAGGTCTGACCAATTGATGATTTATTTCAAATTTACGAGTTCATATGGGCAAGAATCAAGACTGGGAAGTAGGTCAGCATTAAAGTAGGGTGATGGACGGACCCTACTAGGGTATGAATTATTCTCTTATCACTTATAGCGAAATGAGCAGACTGTGTAGAGACACAATGCTCCAACCATGAGACAGTATTATGTGAGTCTCTAAGAAAAGTAATAATTTGTTGTATGGTTTACTATATGCTTAAGTCCGATATGACATAACCATATTCATCACACAGCTGACGAAGTTCATCTCCACAGGAAATGGATCTGAGTGTATTAGCATTCCAATCTCCTAAGATATAAACATTTGGTGTACTAGCATTTTCTACAGTAGAATTAATTTCACCTAAGTAATTGACACAGTTCCCAATATTTTCAATTAAATCACAAGGTAAATATCTCTCATCTCATCTCTACCGTAACCTGGCAGGTCGTAGGGGCGCCACTGATGACTTTGCGACAATCTCTCTCCATTTTGCCCTGCTCTTTGGGACTTTGCAAAGTCACAGCCTCTCCACTCTTTGATGTTATCTTCCCATCTCTTCCTCTGTCTGCCTCGTTTTCTCTTTCCTCTCACTGTGCCCTGTAAGATTGTCTTTGACAGGTCAGATGAGCGTGAGACGTGACCATACCATCTTAGTTTGCGATTCTTTACGGTGGTGAGCAGGTCTTCATATGGTCCAATTGCACTTTGGATTCTGATGCGCACCTCGTCATTTGAGACGTGGTCTAAGTATGAGATTTTCAGGATCCTTCGATAACATCTCATCTCTAAGGCATGAATTCTTCTCTCCAGTTCTGCAGTCAGAGTCCATGTTTCACATGCATACAGGAATATGGACATGACGAGGGAGCGCATAAGCTTGATCTTGGACCCAATCGTGATGTTGCTGTCCTTCCAAATAGGCTTCAGCCCAGCCAGTGCAGTTGTTGTGTACGCAATCCTGGAAAGAACCTCAGGTTTTGAACCTTCATGAGAGGCGATAGCACCTTGGTATTTGAAGCTTGTCACTGTGTCCAGCTTCTGTCCATTAACTCTTATTACCTTTTGGATACCACTCAATTTATTTGTCATTAGCTTGGTTTTTCAGCGCTGATCTCCATCCCATACCTTAGTGATGCTTGGCTGAGATGGTTTACTAAGGCTTCCAGTTCTTGTTCATCTCCTGCTCAGCCATCTATATCATCTGCGAAGCGCAGGTTGGTGATTGTTCTGCTTCCAACACTGACACTGCCCTCATGGTCTTCCAAGGCATCGGACATGATCATTTCCAGGTAGATGTTAAAGAGAGTTGGTGAGAGAAGGCATCCCTGTCTGACTCCGACTGGGATTCTGAACCAATCTCCTATGTTGCCATTTACGAGAACTGCACTGGTGACCTTGTCAAACAGGTTCTCGATGGTGCTGATTAGATTTGCGTTTATGTTGTATTTCCGCGTGGTGGCCCACAAGGCTGCATGCCATATCTTGTCAAAAGCCTTCTTGAAGTCAATGAAGACATGATAGAGATCCTGTTGATGCTGCAGATACTTTTCACAGAGGATTCTAAGATTGAAGATCTGTTCGATAGTGCTACGTCCTGCTCTGAAACCTGCCTGTTCTTCAGCGATGATGTGTTCTGCTTGAGGTTTCAATCTGTTGAGGATGATCTTGAGCATAACCTTGCTTGGGTTACTGATGAGACTTAATGTTCGGCAGTTCTGGCACAGCTGCCGATTCCCTTTCTTAGGAAGGGTGATGATCAGAGACTGGGTCCATGGGATGGGCCATTCTCCTGTTTTCCAGATTTTGTTGCAGATTGTTGTGAGGACATCTATCGTGGAGATTCCTCCTGCTTGAACAAGTTCTGCAGGTATATTGTCTACCCCAGCTGACTTCCCTTTCTTTAGTGCCTTTACTGCAGCCTCTACTTCTTCCCTGAGGATCGGGTGGTCAACCTCTGTTGTGGTCAGTGGGAAGTTTAGTAGAGCTTGGTCTCCAGAAGTCTCCTGGTTGTAAAGCTCTGAACGGTATTCCGTTCATCTGTTAAGAATCTCTTGATCTTCTGTGAGACTCTTACCAGCCTTGTCCTGGATCGTGGAAGATCTCCCCTGTGTATCCGTTGTCAGGTCTTTCACACACTGGTATGCCTTTTTACCGTTATTCTGGTTCAGGCTTTTCTCGACTTCCTTACATTGGTCCTCTAACCAGCTTTCCTTCGCTCTCTTTAACCTCTTCTTAATCCTGTTGTTAATCTCCCTGTATTTTTCTGCTCCTTCAAGGTCTCCTCGCTTCCTTTTCAGTTTTCTCCTCACATCACAGAGGTCGAGGATATCTGCTGTGACCTAGGGCTTCTTTATTGTACGATGCTTGCCAAGGATTTCATTGGCTGTGCCTATTATTGCTGTGTTGAAGGTGATGATCAAGGAGTCTAGGTTTATTTCTTCAGCAACCAGAATTGTGAGTGGTGCAAATTTGCCGCCTAATTGATGCTTCAAATGCTTGTGCCACGTTTGGATCTTTAAGTTTTTCAAGTTCAAACCTGGTCCTAACCTGCCTTGGCTTTTTGGTCTTCCTCAGACGAAGTTTGATAGTCATCATCAGCAAGTCATGGTCGCTTCCTTTGTCCGCTCCTGGGAAGCTACGTGTTCTGGCAATGTTAACGCTAGACCGGAAGCTCTTCCTCACCAAGATGTAGTCAATTTGGTTCTGATGTTTCCAGTCTGGACTGTGCCAAGTCCATCTTCTAGATAATTTGTGGGGGCCAAAGGTGTTCGTTAGCACTAGGTTATTGTAGGTGGCGAAGTCCAGGAGCTTGAGTCCTCTCTCATTTGTCTGTTCATTACAGTATGGACCGCAGACTTCTCGCCAGTCTGCCTGTGCGTCTACTTCTACCTTGGCATTCCAGTCTCCTTGAATAACTAGAATATCCTTCTTGGGCGTCTGGTCAATAAGAATTTGAAGCTGGTCGTAGAACGCATCCATTTCTTCATCATCGTGGTCAGATGTTTGGTTTTTTGTCATCCCTGGCTTATCATGGGCAGTTGCAACCTGGTGGAGCCCATCCCTCTCCAGGCTGTAGACCACAGCCGATATCCATGTACATTTACAACCACAGCCGAAATCCATGTACATTTACAACCACAGCCGATATCCATGTACATTTACAAAAAGCAAAGATAATACCTATTAATCTGGGATCATCGAGGTTTTGTACTTCTATAATACTTGCTAGAGATCAACGATATAATAAACGACACCCCATAAGGTCACCCTTTGCTATTGCCTTTAGAAAATTGCAACGGAGATACACCTGATCCATTAAAGTCCTCATGCACGGATGAAAGATAGTCTAACTCACTGTCGAATGGCCACAACTCTTGTTGAAACAAATGTCAGATACATCGCATAAAGTTCTCACTTTTTTATTAAAAAAATATATTTCTAGTTATAGAAGTTTCATTATAGAAAGATATGCGTAAAGTTGCCATTGTGTATGGTTGAGTCCAATACAGTAAAATTCGGAATAACAGAGTTTAATTCAGGCTCTGATGGTTGTCGCTAACCAACGTATTCCTTGGCCACGCATCCACATTAATTATCAAATTGTGAGTGAGGTTACCACAGTTGTTTTTGAAGCTGGCATAAGTATCATATTTCGTCCTTAGCTTCTTGATTGTAGCTTTTGGTTGCCCCAAATGTTGGCTTGTGTCACATACACATGGTTTTGGATGGATTTTTCGCCCTTTTAGATGAAACATTTATTAGTGATTTGCTTCCAATGCATTAAAACTTATTATATAAGTGTGCTTTTGTATGTTTTGCATAGTGTTGTCGTTATCTTTGTATATTAAAAATCGGAATGCATGTAAAATGGTATCTTAAGGATGTTTGGGGCAGCCATTATTTTAACCAGTATATATTAACACTGCGTGTAAGTGTAGAGTATATTCTATTCGTGCAAATTGATTTCTCTGCATTGAATTTTTAAAAAGAAATTATAAATTAGTGGGGGCTGGGAGTCTCTTAAGTGTGTATTGACCAGCCATTACACATGTTTATTTAAACACTGCATGTAATTGTATCGAGTATAATCTACTCATGTAAAATGATTTTTCTGCATTGATTATTAAAATATAAATTATAAATGAGGGACGGGTATGCAGTTTTAGCATAGAAGCATAAATTTAAAACTATACAAAAATTTAATGTATGATTGTATGTATGTTTAATTGTTGAGGTAAGTTGCTATATTATTGTTTACAGTCGGTAAAACAGCTCCAACGAGCTAAAGTTTCTTATTAGGTAATGCAGTTCTGACTCTAAATAAAATGTGTCTATGTATATGTGTATGTCTATTCTCCACCTTGATTGGCTTAACTCTAGAGTAAAGCTCAATATGAGAGGAAATGTCAGATTATAGAATTTCTGGGACATGTTTTGTCGCAAATATACATTGTTGTCGCAAATATGCAATGCTGTCGCAAATATACATTGTTGTCGCTGCTTTTCCTATGATAATACTACCACGCCTCCTGGTGTGTGGATGGTAAATTTGCAAATGTATTAGTCCGTCGCCGATATAGATTTTATTTTTTTGTGATGGTTTCAATACAAATGCAGGCCTACCGAAGTCGTTGTTCCGCAGAGAACTAACCACCTTAGTAAAAGGTTTCGTCCGGGGTATTGGTATCGTCTGAAGATGCAATCAATTTTAATGTAGTTGCGCTGTGATTTAATTCACCATCATCAGAAATATTATTATCCTGGGCTTCTGATATTGTGCCCGAAACGACAGAGCAGGTAATCTTTACACCTATCGAATATCTTTGCCGTTGGAATCCGTGCATCCCGTTGTGTCGTGTACGTTACAAGTAACGTTTTTTTTTTTCTGTCGAATGACTGACTGGCTTCTTTTTTCTTTCTTTTTTTTTTTTTTTTTTTTTTGTTCTTGTTGCTGGCATACGTGATTGATTTAACAGTTCTGAATTTGTTTCGATGTAGCCTCGGTTTGTTGTTGAATTCTCCTGGAGTACAATGTCGCACTAAACCGTATTCGAAGTATTACCTTGCGGTGGCAACTGCACTTGTGACTGACTGAGATGACTGACTTTGTTCACATAAACGTTGCATTGTACTTAGGGTCTCAGCTTGGACTGACTTTAGGATATCCACTTAATGTGTTACAGTCAGGGGTCCCCAACTTTTTTGTACCTACGGGCACATTTGTGAGTTTATGAGAGAGTGGCGGCACCAACCAATTAACTTGACTCATTTTATATATTTTTTATTATTCATTATAACCTTTTCCGCGGGCACACGGCGCCCGCGGGCACCGCGTTGGGGACCACTGTGTTACAGTTTCCATGTCCTTAAATAAAACTGACATGTCCACATAATTGTGTGATACAGGGGTCAACTTGATAGATATCAGGCATAAAAGCTTGATATGGCATTTGGGTCTGTGGACAGAAATAGATTCAATATCTCTTTCATATTATTTTCAGCTTTATCAGTACTCCTACTCTTAGTCATTCTCGTGTCTGGTTGTATCACTGAAAAGAGTGCCCGATTTGCTGTCTCGATATAACTGTCACTATATATGTACACACGAAAGTTTTACTACATCATCATAATATAGCAAGGAGAAGAAGCTCGCTCAGCATTATAGATGGGCTATGAACGGACCGCTCGCGTCGATAACAGTGACGAATTTTATGATTTTGCCGACTGGTTCCCTGGCTGTAAAATAATTAGTTGTCCGATTGTCACAGGATGAAGCCGGGTTGGGACTGGATTAGTGAAGACACCGAAAGCAACTGCGTTAATAAGATGTTTATTTATAAACGCAATTTAAAGATGAACAAATCTGACACCATTATAACAAAAAGATAAGGAAAATTATAAAGTTCCTAACATGGAACTATCAACAACAAGTAACTCAACGAGAAAAATCAAAGATGGATTTAACAAATGGAATTTTAAACAAACGTGAATAGCATCCTATCACCAATCGACAAATAAGAGTATATGATTTACACCCCAATATAAACAAGGTCTTATTAAGTACCAAGGGTGACCAAAGCATGTGATTTATGCACTTATCAATAGAATACTCATTTATCCATCAATCTGTTAACTCGTCAATTTATCAATTTAACAAGCGATGTTGGAATATGAATTTATGAATCCGTCGTTCATATAACGATATTGAAATGGGGATGTATGAAATTATGAATATGTCGTTCATATAACGATATTGAAATGGGGAGGTATGAAATTATGAATCTATCACACATATAGCGATATTGAAATGGGAATGAATGTAATTTTGCACAGATAGCAATATTGAGATAACAATCAAATGGAACACGCAATAAATATAACTATCGTGGCGTCCGTTTGACTACCAAGATGTATCTACGGTTCCACCCGCTCTAGTCCATGGTCAAGGAGCCACCACGCATGGTCCACCCCTCCCAGTCTGTTGAAGGGTCCCTCGAGAGCCTTCACATTAACACAGACCCGTTGATCGAGAAGCCTTGGTCCCTCGCATCGAGAAAACCAGTACACTCTTCCGAAACAACGTCACCAGACACAGCGTACACGTCACACGAAACCACACAGAGTTCTGTGACTTCACACACCACCAAACCATACATATGGAACAGCTAAAAGTATAACAACTAAACCGTGTAGTACATATGACACGGTTAGTACTTTTGTATTGATATATGTTGCGCATGCGCGCACATGAATTACGCCTCGTTACACATTACATTAATCATTCAATGCATGCCGCGTATAATTAAATAATACCCGTCTGTTCAGTTACAACAAATAGCTAATTTGAACCAGCCTATAGGATTTCTAATATCATGGCGTTGTATGACCTAGGTATTGACTCTCTGTAGAATTTAGAATAAATTCTAAAACATCTAATATATGAAACAATTATGTCATATAAAACGAATAGTGATAAAGAATACAATCTTAAATTTCACATACCTCTACAGCTGAAGTTTTGCTCCCGTAAAGAGGTAAGCTTTCTGACAAGACTCATCGTAGTGTAATTTGTTTATAGAGAATTCGCTCTATATGTACTCTAGCTGTGACAGATATGCGCAGCAGCTAGGTACGTGAGTTTTCACTGCAGGCAATTTGCACGTGCAGCATGGGGTGAATCGCGCTCAGTATTTCAAAATAACTAGAGCCGGAAAAATAAACAACCCCCCGAGTAACGCTCTAGTCGGAAACGAAACCCGAATACATTTTTGATCACATATACATATTGATATAAACCATACAATTCCGTGACACCGATACCCCACCAGGAGACTGGTTCCCTGGCTATAAAATAATTAGTTGTCCGATACCCCACCAGGAGACTGGTTCCCTGGCTGTAAAATAATTAGTTGTCCGATACCTTAAAGTCCTTTACGCCTTTAAATAATGGTAAAATTTAACGAGAGCTTTTCTCTTTTCTTCTTGTTTTACAAAATAAATAAATCTTTTAACAAAGCCAGATTTTCATACTTTAAAATCTGCCGCCCCCTGAATTTTACAGCCCTAAGCAAGTGCCTTGTCTGCCTAATAGGAAATATGCCACTGGTTAGTAATCTCACGCCAGTTTTCCCGCCGCCTTAGGGAATCTTTTGAGCTCACAGTTCTTGCAAAGGAACAAATTTTCCTGGCACAGTAGTGGTTCCACAATCATCGCATTGCATGTCTAACTTTACAATTTCCAGAGATTGGTCAAAATAACAACAAAAAGTATCTAAAACATTGGGAGTGGTACTTTACCACAAGGTATTATTGTAAGAGAGGATTTTATTGTTTCCTGTACAAACGGGCAATGGGATCGGACTACATGTTATCAAAAAATTAGAGTTCTCTCCCTTACAGTTATTAGACATACAAATCACCAACATATGTTCTAACAAGTACATCTAGATCAGTAATATTAAAAAAAAAAAAACAAGATGGCCGAGAGAGTAAGAGACAAGTGAGCGAGTGATTGTTATTTCTGTCTATGATAATCATATATTGAAATTTTATATTAAGATTTATATGACATCTAAAAATAAAATTGCGTATATAGAATATAATACAAAAATCACTGTACTTGGAAGTAGTAATGGTTCTCACTCCTCCCAAATTATCATGCAACCTTTTCTGTCCGATTTGACTGCAATAGTATTTTTTTTTTCTAAGATATAATAGTATTTAAATAAACTTTTAACACCATTTAATCTAGGTATGTCTCTTTTCATCTTGTATATCAGTCATGTGCAACTTCCTCCAGGGCGCGGGCCGGATCCGCGATTTTTAAAGTAACGCCCTATGATGCAAATAAGCAAATAAAACCATTTCGCGGTCAGTAGGTTGCACATGCCTGTTGTATATGTAGTACAATAAATAAGTACATGGTAAGAAGAGGAATAAAATATATATTTTTCCATATAAATAGTTGTACATCTATATCTCTAAATAAAACCATTTTAGTGCCCAGAGTACTGCTCTTCTCAGTACATCTCGAATCCAGTGGGAAACATCATTCCATAACATATTAACCACATTACATTCCTAAAACTAGTGCAGTATTGTTTCAGGTGAACCATTACAAAAAGTACATTTATCAGCATCATAAACATGTATTTTATTCAAAATTGTATTCATTTGAGGAATTATATGTATAACACAATGTTGAAACCACTGTAAATTATATTTTTTTCTTACTTTAAACACTTTTATATTTGGTCAATATTCACTAGTAAAGTTTAATTTTTCTTCCCACCATTTTCACTGGTTGTTGAAACGTTCGAGTTCAAAAGTAATTTGTAAAAGTCTTAACAACCTTTATTGCTACGAAGAATAATTTCTCATTGGTAAATGGGTAAAAGGTCTGGCATTTGTGTATGTATTCAATTTTAGATTGAATTTTGTACATAAAGATTTTGAACTTTGAATGACACCTCGAAAGTCAAGAAACTTTGTATTTATACTGTACTTTGCTTTAAAGTTTTCAAATTCAAGAAAACTTCCCTGCTATGTTACTGTATCAATTATATATATATATATATATATATATATATATATATATATATATATATATATATATATATATATATATATATATATATATCACATTACGTTCAATTGTATTTTAGGCCTGTATATTTGTGATGATATGGTTTACTGTATGACCAAATTTTCGTGTACAGCATATAGGACAATCATGAATTGTGGCATATTGGGAAACTGCAACTTATATAATATTGTCAGCATTATCAGTATAGATGTGATCAATTATTGTCAGCATTATCAGTATAGATGTGATCAATTATTGTCAGCATTATCAGTATAGATGTGATCAATTATTGTCAGCATTATCAGTATAGATGTGATCAATTATTGTCTCAGATACCTCTATTACACATGTTGGTACATGAAATAGCCGTTTATAATTCGGGGAATTCATAGTTTTAATTCATCTTTGATTGTTGTCATCAGCAAATTGTAATCAAAGTTACCTACTAAACAAACTTCTTTGTTTTCTATATACAAAGTTTCAAGCTTACTTTGAAATATGGTACACCAAGCATTGTCAGCGTTTGGTGGTCTATATAAACAGCCTACTACAAATGTTTTTTGGACATTATGTCTCATTTCTAGCCAAATTATTTCCCTACCATTTTCCTCGAGATCATATCGTCGTTTGAAAGGAATTCTTTTCCAATTGTAAACCAGAAGTCCACCACCATTTCTTTTTTTTTTTTTGTCTGTCTTTTCTTTGAAAACTATCGTTAGGAATTTCACGTTCATTGTCATGAAAAAGTTCGTGAATGAAGGCTTAGCTAAATGCAAAAATATCGATTATTGAATTATTTTCCGAAAGACGTAATTTTATTACATCCAGTTTTGGGAAAATATAATGGATGTTCAACTGGCATAATTTGAGACAATTTTGTTTAAGCCACTAATTTTGAGACGATTCTAAGTTTTGATGGTCTTCAGATAGATGGCAGAGAATATCTAAACTATTAATTTCACTATCAACAAATGAACCCCGAGATATTCCTCTAAAATATCTTCATTACAGTGTCCTGAATCATGATTATCAACTATCTTTTCACAAGATTTGTTTTTAGTCTTGAAACATTAGCACCTTCAGCAGTGAGCACAGTAGCAGTTAACACATTATGGTCAGTTTGATTGATGGAGGCAATTAATACAATATTGTACAAGGGGGAATTCCATGGGCATCATCACCCAGTGGGGGTGCCTATAGTTTATTTTTGTATCATCACTGGGATAATGAAACACAATAGTTTATATACCATTTTCAAGTTTCTGGAAAATTGTGTCTGGTTCTTATACTTATGATCCCGTTTTTATTGCCATAATCCTAATGCTACGTTGTAGGGTGAAACATTTCGCAGTTCTTTGCCTTAAGTCTATATTTAGACAGTCACGACGCCGACTATTGCTCGTGTGTCGGCATGATTCCACACTATGTCCCGTCTCAAAACAATAGAAACATCTCCCCGATTTATCATGGCGACCATTATAGCTCGAGGAAGAGCCTGGGAAGAACCACCGACCCACGGGAAACTACAGGCAAGTTTCTCACATACCCACGTTGGTCGAGCCGAGACCAAAGGTGAGATGTGGGTGGTCTGTAAAGGCGAGCGCCTCAGATCACTCGGCTACCCAGAGCCCCTAGTCTGATCGTTGGTATCATGGAGTACAATAGTTCTTTTTTTTATATACATATACACTGAATCTACCATAGGGTTGAATGCAATCAAACACCGAAGCAAAGGGAGCCGTGGTAACTCAGTTGGTAGAGTGTCGGACTTGTAGTCCAAGGGTCGCGGGTTTGATACCCATTCAGGTCATCTTAGGTTAACTGCCTCTGCATGTCCTTGGGAAAGGTTCTTAGCTTCCATTTCATTGGCATGTTATATCCAATTTGTTAAAAATTTATTAAACAAAAAACAAACAAGAGTCCCCTGAAGGGACTGACACTCTACTGGGCGAAAAAAAATTCCTGGACTTGTAGTCCAAGGGTATTGTATTGAAATCAACATTGTGCTAAAAATAGACCACGAAGTCATTGTCTCTGGTTGCTTTCTATTCCACCATATTGTTTTTCGGACAAAGCATCCAGCGACGCGTAGATTCTTGTAACTTTTTTTCATACCATTTACCGCTGCCTATATCATCTGTGATATTCTTGTCTCTCAATGCCTTCATAGAGTCTTGGACGCGATCAATAGTAATAAAAATAATCAGAAAAAGAAGAAAACAAGGAATACTAATAGCAAAAACAGGCATCAACATCTATAATAATAACTTGTATTACTTACATACCCAATGCAATATTGTGACAAAAATACCAACAAAATTTCCAATAATAATAATAATAATAATAGTAATAATCATATCACCACTATTATGATTCTAAATAACCTAAATAATGCGTTGTTGAGTGGTAAAACAACAATTCAATTCAAACGTTATCAATGTATCGAGATCTTGCATCTATACACATGTTCAAATATTTGTACACTTAATGGACGCCATGCACAACTTCGATCTAAAACTATAAAAAAAACTCAAAATTTCTTGAATACTTTCACATGAAACTTACAATACATTTCCTTACTATCCTAAACTTGCTACCAATAGAAACCAATAACGGCATGATAAAATAATTTTAGATTTTCATTTGCTTAGGACTAGGATTATTAACAAACAAAACAATTACTGGCTAATATAATATTTAACCCTAAATAAATTCGGCCCCACAAAAACAAAACAAAATGCACGTTGTGTGATATGTACGGATGTGCAATAATCACGCATCACCTGATAGGTAATGTCAAAAATCGTATTTTTCAGACAATATTACACATTTACCGTGTGTATTATGCTAATTTATTGTTTAGAATGCATTTGTTAGATATATCTTTGTAGAACCTCCCTAGAAATTCAAGGTGGCACTTCTGTAGTATATTGGTGCATTATTTACCAGACAGTCGGGCACCTCGAAATGACAAATTACAAGACAGTAGGGTGCCTCAAAATGGCTATATACCCGACACTCGGGTACCTCAGATTGGCTATATACCAGACAGTCGGGTAACTCAAAATGGCTATATACCTGACACTCTGGTACCTCAGATTGGCTATACACCAGAGAATCGTATACCTTAAAATGGCTGTATACCCAACAGTTGTATAGCCTCGGTCCACCTTTAAAGCAGTATGCTTCTGTTTCCGGTCTTGGACAGGCCTCAACATTCTAACCATCACCATAATTGAATATTGGAATGCTCATCGATAATCGGATGAACAAATTTATTGCGTTTTACAACGCTTTAAGTAAGAACAATAATATAGAAAAGATCACTGGCCGCCATTATGTTGGTGCCCCTTGTCCGCAATACAGTCGCTGGCTATTTTTAGGAACTGATGTCACTGCGTGTCATGTATCACTGAGGTAAAAAGTACAAGTGCTATTCAAAATAAGACCATTTCTTCCTTTTAAATGTCGAGTATTGAAACCATCTCCGACATTCTTCAGCGATAACAAGATTTTAAATTAGCTGCTGTAGTACACATATTGGATGTCAGCTTGGCACCATTTTCATTTAGGACAAATTGAACCCCCATAAGAAGTGTTCTGTTGAAAACCCAACGTCAATGTAACTTTCTGTTAAAAAAAAAATAGAGTTATGATAACAAGGTTTTTTAGATGGCTGCCATGGTGGCCATATTTGATATCAGATCGGCACCATTTTTATTTAGGATCAGCATGACATCATAAGAAGTCTTTTAGCGAAAACCCCATGTTGATACGACCATCCATTCAGGAGCAGTAGCGATGACACGATTTTCACGATGGCTGCCATATTGGACGTCAGATCGGCACCATTTTTATTTAGGACCAACTAGACATAATAGAAGTCTTTTAGTGAAAACCCCATGTTGATATGTCGGTCCGTTCAGGAGGAGTAGCGATAAGATTTTCAAGATGGTCGCTGTGTGGCGGCCATATTGGACATCAGATCGGCACCATTTTCATTTAAGACCAATTAGACATCATAAGAAGTCTTTTAGTGAAAACCCCCATGTTGATATTACCATACATGTAGGAGAAACGATCACAAGATTTCCATGACCACTAAGGCGGCCATATTGGCATCAATTTCATTTAGGACCAAATAGACATCATAAGAAGTCTTTCAGTGAAAATTCCATTTTGATATGACCATCCATTTAGGAGGAGGAGCAATAACAAGATTTTCAAGATGGCCGCTGCAGCGAATATACTGCATGTCCGAGCAGCAACATTTTCATTTAGGACCAACTAGACCATGGAATGAATGTGTGTGTAAAGTTTCAAGGCAATCTTCCAAGTTGCTTAGGAGGAGTAGTGACAACAAACGGACGACAGACGATGGACAACAGACCATCCCATAAGCTCTTCTGGTCTATGACTAGTAGAGCTAAAAAAAAACCCATAAAGTAAATATCCTCAATTTCAAATCCTATTATTCATATCCTGATGTTAAAATTGCTCTAAAAATACTGTCATAGAATTTGGGTGAATAACTATGTTAGACACAAATTATACTATTACTCCTTGAAGTTGGAATAGGAAAAACCTCCACTGATGAGTAAAAACTGTCGTCTTGAATATCCATAGAACAAAAGAATCATCATCTGCAATGTTGATTCTGAATGCTGGTTAACACGATTTTCACACCACAAAATAATCCTTGCAAAGCACTGAATGGGAAAGATAATGACAAAGGTTATTAAACAAGACAATGTACATTTCTGGTCTATAGTATTTTTTAAATGATGTATTAAACAAATAGATTTTCCTGGATTTTAACTGTTGCTCTCAGAATGCACTCTGCACTGCAGCTCCAAGTCCACTTACCTCCAAAATTGTTCTTTATTTATTAGGTTTGGTGACAGCATATTCTACACCACAGGAAGGGACCTAAATCAACAGCTAAACTTTGTTCATGAGACACAAGTAGGTCGCTTGTTTTTAAACGGCACTTTCAGTACTATATTCTATCTTGTCAAGGAAATGGGAGGAAAGTGCCTTTTCCTCAAGGACACACCGAGGCACCTGGCCTTGGGAAGTATCACACAGGTTAAAAATTGAATGCTACATCAAGTGGGATACATGATTTACTTTGTGCAAATGTTTGCCAGAGCACAAGCGAAGATTTTGAACCTAAATATGTACCTGCAAAATGGTAAAAACTGGGGTGGGGGATCAAGTCTCTGCCTCAATTCACAGGTGTTCATTCACAGTAGAGATGGTAGAATCATGGAAGGAAAGCACCACAAATTACTTGGACATATATTTATTTGAACATTATTTGGACAATACATGAGGAAAGGACACTTATTGTGAATACATAAAAAGCAAGATTATGAAATTACAATGTGAAAGCCAAACATAATATACAGTAAAAGGATATTTAATGTGTCAAGAACTGTAAAAAAAATAAAGAAAAAAAAAGAATCAAGTCATGTTTTACAGAGAGGATTACAATTTGTTCAGGCATGAGAAGAAAACAAAAACATAAAGTTACAAAAATGATGATAATGAAAATTTTACATGATTCTCTATACAAATAAATGTTATGTACAAACTGAGAAGTCCTGATCTGGACATAAATTCTTTACTTTGTCTAACAATCAGTTTGAAAAATGAGGAAATCGAGGAAATTTCTGCTTTATTAAAATTTTGTCAAATGTCTAATTCTGAAAACATTCCACATTTACAATGAATTTTGAAAAGTTGGAGAAACTGTAATGTCAGTATTAATTTCTTTAACAGATTCTCTTAATTTTACACTTTTGAAATTCAAGATGCATCATCATAAGCTATAAACATAAAATGAAGCAGCAATTCCCTCATACTCATCAGTTAACTACTTCTATCACGAGAAACATAATGTAATTTGAGAAAGAGTAAATATCTTTTGCAAACTGAACCATAATTATGATAGTTTTCAATAACAAGAAGCAGGCCATGGCCTGTATGTTGAGTCAAACCTGATCTATATTCCAAATCTAAAGGGGGTGGGATTAAATGGTATTTAAATCAAAGGTAAGTAAAACAACTTTAACATAAGGTGCAGATGGACCTATGAACAGACAGATGTATGGACATACAGATGGATGGCAAAGCGATCAATACTTTTGAGCGTCTGCCAAGGCAGGCTTGACAAAATCATATTAAAAATGCAAGATGGCTCGAGTCGGCTTCACTAGTTGTCCAAACTTGTAATGAAACAAATTTCCACTACAGAAAATATTCAAACTTGACAAATTTCCACTTCAAAATTTGTATACCTCTACATACAGATACCTGAAAGATACATCCCCCTCTACAAGTTGTCAAAATGTTAATTTTCAAAGGCTTTTCCAAGCTGAAATACTTTTCTCCTCGCAAAACAATCATGAGTGTAGCATTAGTTAGACAAAAATGTTTAGCAGCATTGATCAACTTGCACAAAAATCTGCAATGCAGTGAAGCAGCAATTCATTTACTATGGATTTACGATTCACAATACAGTTAATTCACAGGAGGTTGATGTTAGCATTTACATTTTTTCTGGATCATACCCTATATATAATAAAGACAAGGACAGGCAGAAGCCATCTTTTCTTTCCTCCAGCAGAGTTAAATCAGCAGACAATCCTCCCTTACAAAGTGTTGCTCTCACATTTTTTCTAGGTTAAATCCAATAAGTAAATCACACCTTGATAGCTCCTGCCATGCACTGAACAAATTCATTAGCTTTTATTTTTAAAATCCACCATGAAAACAATGCATCAGCTCAGAAAAGTGAATGTGAAATGAAAGTTTACATCTGCTTGTGTCTCCTCTCTACTGAATTTTCTATTTCCAGTTACTAGCTGTACGTACACTTTTAAACCAATCAAAGGGGAATCCCATGCAAATGTAAACTTCTGTTCACCAGTCTTGTGCTGAGATGCATCATTTTCATGGTGGCATTTAGCAATTAAAGCTGTCTTGTCCACCTCAATAAACCTAATTCATGAGATGCCTGGTTTAGGAGGCCATTTTGTTCACATCTTAGATGGGACTGCATAACAAGTTTCGACTATAATGTGAATGAATTGGAACTATCAATTATCACATTGCAGGTAGACATATATGAACATAAAACTTCATTTACAAATTACCATGGCCCATACCTCTTTACATGATTTAACAAATGCAATGTTGACCGCAACACAATGCCAATTAACAGAACATTGGTACACTATGGTGGATTTACGATTTATCTACAATTTCTTCTGTAGAGTGTGACACACACTCATAAAAAGCGTAACGTAGAAGATGTAACAAGCAAAAACTAAAAATATATTAAAAAAATTATAAACTTTTTGCTCCCAGTTAACACGTTGATAACCACACTGTAACATAACTGGAAGAAACTTGTACACCTAAGGACACACGTAATTACCAATATAAAAATCTTGGCATATTGCTAAAATGGATGATTCTATTTAGTCTACACTGCCTACAACTTGACAAAAATTCGAAGGTACTTAGTCATATATAACACCCATTAATCTGTAGACAGCAAAGACTCAAAGTTGCAATCATGTAACAATGGGCTGATACATCAAGGTCTATATTATGTTGCACTACTGATAACTTCATGTGAACAGCATACCCCCTGATTTGTTAGTACAAGATACATTGGCAGCGCTAGGTCTTACTTGAGGATCCCATAACGCTTAATGCCAATAATCTATGACTTCTTGATTAGGACATCCAGCATTAGTTCTAAGATCCACAACATTATACAATTTTACAGTATTCCCACGTCACTCAGATTCTGAAAGTTTTTGATAGGATTGATTTGTTAAAATAATACCTATACCAATGAACTCTATTATTGTGTTCTTTAATAATTTATTTGCACATCTACCAAATAAGGAGGCATGGCAGCCGAACTTATTTATCTCGAGATGTTCAAATCTGCATGGAGTGTACAAATACAGTATTAAACATGCAGAGTACATAAAACTTGACTCTCCAGTTTATTTACCCGCACAAATGCAAATAAATAAATAAGGAATTCTGACAGTTTTAAAACATCAATGTGAAGTTTCTTGGTAATACTTGTTATTTTGATGATTCTACAATATTGGAAAATTTCAGATATGCGCAATCTAAGAACTCTATAAGATTATGTAACATCATAGACATCAGCATTAATGCCCAACATTAAAATCAATAAGTCAAAGATCAGCATTATGTGCTAATGTGTCCTCAACAGATCTATGTCTATATAGTTCACAGTTATGTATCCTCAACTGATCCAGGCCTATATAGTTCACATTATTTGCTAATGTGTCCTCAACAGATCTCTGTCTATATAGTTCACAGTTGTGTCCTCAACTGATCTATGTCTATACAGTTCACAGTTGGGTGCCTGATATGTGTCGGTAAATACAGCATTTCTATTATTCATAAAGGGTCATTCTTTTTCTTAAAATCCACTGAAATCAAAATTACCACATAGACTTTCATTAAGATTAATAAAAAAATTTTACACCTGGACACTTGCTAAAAAAAAAAACATGAATTTTTTAATCAAAACAATGTGAACATGATACATTTTCCTATTTGATAATAAATAAGGTTTATAATTAAGTAACTTCTAATTCTTGTATTCCTACAAAGCTCTTACTCTATTACTACTGACAAGAAAAATACAATACCTATAAATAAGACTGATACAAATGAGCTGTACAAAATATATTTTCCTTCATTCACACTTACAAATTACCGTATATACTCGCGTAAAACCCATGTCCAAATGCAAACAACATAGACCCTGATCTGCCATCACATAATGTGCCGGCAGATCAGGATCTATGTTGTTTGTTCTACTGATTAGTCCTTACAAACTGCATAGACCCAGATCTGCCGGCACATTATGCGAGGGCAGATCTGGGTCTGTGCAGTTTGCAGTTTGTACCGGTCTTATATGAGAGTATATACAGTATACATTTTTATTCAATCAAGAGCAGTTACAAATACGTCTATTTCTTGCTACCCATATAACGTTTAAAGCAGTCTGATATCATTCTTAAATTTAACAAGTATATGCTATACACTAAAATACCAAGCAGCTATTTTACATTTATAAAATGCGTAAAATATGAATCAAAATAAGAGGAATTCACAGAAAAAATTTGTAAAGAATGTTGCAGTCTGATTTTTGTTTCAACATTTCTTAATACATATAAATGTTTCAAGTGAGTTTTTATTTATCTAGATATTTCTATAATTTCTTTTCATTTCCTTGAAGTATTCTTCAAAGCCTGTAAAGGTGTCTGTTATTATTCCAGGTATCAAGTTGATAGCTATCATAACCATGTCATTAATCGAAAGTTTTTCAGTTGTCCAGTCGTAATTTCCTGATAAAATGTTGTTCTTTTTTTATATACCCAATCTACAAATGCCTATTCTTTAGTACTCAACTTTATGACACCAGGTTGTGCTCCTCTGCCATGAATATCTAATAACTGCACATTGTAGCTCAAATTAATTTGTGTCGAAAGACAAAATATGATGTAATCTTTATTATGCATAATCCATTACCTCAAAGATATCCTTTTGAAATTCTTGCATGATCAAGCTGGTTCCAACTAGTTTGATGTCAGCTGTATTCAAATGTCTGAATTTGCATGCTGCTTGAAAAATTATCATGTAGGAACAGTGACAACACATGGTTTGCTGTATGGAAAAAAATCTTGAAGCACTCAGAAAAGACTGTCCAAATCCTCCAGTTTGAACTCCTTCATCATGCTCTGGCTAACATCTGTACACAGTAAACCATGTGTAATCATCATATTCTTTTATTATTATCTACACTAATTCTTAGGACTCTTTTATTATGTATACTAATTCTTCATAGATCTTTTTTTATCTATACTAATTCATCATAGATCTTTCATCATCTATACTAATTCTTTTTTACTCATTTATTATCTACACTAATTCATCATGGGGTTTTCATTACCTATACTAATTCTTCACAAATCTGTTACTATCTATACTAATTCTGCAGGGATCTTTTATTAACAAAGGAACAAAAATGTATGCCTGAAGCTTTCATTTAATTTTCCAGTCTTAACATTCATTGCTTTTGCCTTGGTTACTTTTGAACTGAGAGTACGAGGTAAATGGATGATAACTTAACAGTTTTGCTTAAAATCTGTCTTTTTAATCTGTTATATTTTTAAAGTTAATTTATCCATAACCAACAAATTGCCTGTAATGGTTACTGGCCTTGAATGTATGCAATTACAATAGTATACATATTTTTCCAACATATTATCAACATTTGCACAAAATCATTTTTCTTTCGTACATTGACACAAGAGTGTATGAGCATTAAAGTGATGATAAAAAATACACTGTATTTATTGCACAATGTATATAAGCTTGCAACAGATGGAGGTGGGTTAGTGACCATGATCACATTAACAATTAATCATGAGCTAAATAATAAAATAATACATTACAAGAAAAACAAATTGTATCGGCCTGCTGTCTTTTACTCTCAGATCCTAAAGGTATATATAATGGCGATGTTATAGACAAAACTCAATTAATGACAAAGAAGTTTAAAATATTTAATTTTCCCCAGTCGTATCACATTTTCATTGAAAGTAAATGATATAACAAAACCAGAATAATTTTTTCTGCATTCAGATTTTTGAAAATCAAATCCAATCTATAATGATGTACGAGTTTTGTCCTCTGATCTATCTATTATAGTCCCTGTATAAAGAATACAGCTTTTCAAATAAGGAGACAACATCTTTCACAAAACAATCACATATGAAGTAAAGGACATTTTTCACGAGATGGACCAATACAGACAATATATGGAATGATTCAGTCTTCACCATGGAAAGTTCTAGGTATTTAAATGAAACCTAGTGGGTTTGTGAAAACAAAATTGAATAGGATTTGATACAGTACACACAAAATGTACTGGGCATTTTCCTCTCCTGGCTTTGTAACTCCCACTGATCTCCACCCTGTGTAATTGCATATTTATCAGAATGCTAGAGGTGTAGTATGACTGATCCTCCATTGTGCTGTTGAATGTCAGACTGTCCTCGAGATAAACAGGTTGAGATACTAAGTTCTGCAAATCCATTAGAAAAAGAATGCAATATAAATGATCTTCCACAAAATGGCCAAGTAGATCCAAAGTTGTGCCTGTTACATGCTACACTGTGCTGATGAATAGCTGAACTATTTTTAAGAACCACTGACATATCACTGTCAGCAAGTCTGCTTTAGATCAAGTGAAATAAATGAGATAATGCACAAACTGGTAAGGAAGTGTGTGATCTCTGCAAGTGAAGTTGAGTGTAAATTAGCTTCATATCCCAAATGACTATACTCCATCAGTGCCAGAATTACACAAAGGAATTCACTGAACTAGACTCAAAAATACCCACTACCCACATATGCACAATGTAGCATGGTCAATAATCTTTGTACATACTATGCCTTCAAGTTTTATCTTCATTTCCACATACCCTTAAAAAATGAGTGCAAGAGATATCCAATCAGTTTCTGATAGTAAAAGCAGGATTTTTCTTTTACAAACCTTGTCGCTGAGTATACAATTGGAATTCAATCTGGCCATAACATTATATCCTTATTTAATCCATTCCTCTTTTATCTTCTAAGATGTCATGTTCAATGCTACATTAACCATACCGCTGGATTTTCAGATTTTCTGTACATCCTTGTTGGATTATAGCAACCTGCTGATTCTTCGCACAAGGAAGGCAAGTAGAGTACAAAGAAGAACACTCAAAGGTTTCACCAAAACAGCTGCACTGACTTCTGTAAAACAAGAAGAAAGAAATAAATTGTTTTTATAAAAAAATATTTCAAGCTCAGCTCAAGAAATAAAAACTGACATTAAAATACCCAAGTTATCTTCATAACTGATGCTACAATTTAAGGAAATTACAGCTGAGATAAGATAATTAACAAGTTCCGTCATAGAGTATGTTTCATCATTTGCTAATACAAGTATGACAATAAAATCTTCACTTTTGACATGGACAGTGTTAATATTTTTTAAAAATAAATTATATTTAAATAATCTAGCTCCATAAAGGAAGAGCTGAAAAATAAGCCTTATTTTCCTTGATCAAATAGCATGACTCTATTACTAATGCTATTTGAAAATTACTAGATATTGATTTGAAATACTTAAACATAAATACTATTTGCTTGTAATGATTTTTCCTTCAGTTGAAATTAGAAATATATGCCCACTCAATTTAAAACTACTCTTGAGAAAAGTCATATATCTCGTTGTTATTGTATTTACTTGCTGCATGTATTTTTAAAATGGACCTCTTATCCAGATTTTACAACCGTATATACTCGATTATAAGTCAAGTTCAAATGCATACAGCATAGACCCTGATCTGCCGTCGCATAATGCGCCAGCAGATTAGGGTCTATATTGTTTGTTATACTGACTACTCCTAACAAACTGCACAGACCCAGACATTTGATTCATCATGAAATTTTACAGAACAGGTGAATTGTTCTACGGGCTCTAATATTACATTCAGATTACTAAAAGTATTTTTCTCCAATGATAAGCCGAATGATGACCGGTGAATATTCGGCGACCAGTGATCAGTACAATCTGAGCAGTCACCAGGATGAACTGCCCAGTGATCGGTCACCATACACTGACTGATCACCTAGACAAACTGACCAGTCACCAAAAATTGACTTGTGACTAGACTGGTCACTGGTCAATGACCGGTCAGGTGACAGAGATATGTCAGAGCCTGGTTCATCTGATTCATCACTCCATAACATGTGGTGTTGCTCCTCCCACTCAGGAGGGCATGACACACTACCCTGTAAGTGTTTTTCTGATTCATTACTCCGTAAAGTGTGGTGCTACTCCTCCCACTTTGAAAGGCACAACATGCTACCCCAAAAGTGTTGGGTTCAGTTCATCTCCTCCCTCGCAGGATGGTGCAACACGCTACCCAGTATGTGAGACATGCAGTGTATCTCCTCCCTTGTGGGAGGGAGCAACACACCACTCTGAATGAGATGTGTTTGACTTCTCCCTTTCAGAGGGAGGTGATCTACTTCTCGAATGTTCAGTCAGGGCATCACCTGTCTCCAAAGAGACTGGTCTCATAAACTCCTTGGACCCGAAGTGCTCTTCCGAACTGAAGAACTAGTCATTTGCAGCGGGCCCCTTGGGGCTCTGCAAGAGAGAAACCTGAAAAATCTGAAGATGAGGGAATTTGACATTTCTTCTGCCCTCTATAAGTGCATCTGGAATCAGTTTGATTCCAGATTTCATTAGACCATATTTTGCAAAATGCACAATGATTCTTTT
This sequence comes from Margaritifera margaritifera, assembly GCA_029931535.1. Classification (NCBI taxonomy): domain Eukaryota; kingdom Metazoa; phylum Mollusca; class Bivalvia; order Unionida; family Margaritiferidae; genus Margaritifera; species Margaritifera margaritifera. The sequence continues at coordinate 516,047 of JAQPZY010001088.1, forward strand.
GTGTGTGCTCTGAACATGTGAGGCAGTCTGGGTGAGCATCCCAAGGGCCCTTCTTGTGGACACACTTTCACCCAGGTTATCCTGACATTGTTCTCTGAAATAAAAAATGTCCTGAAAGAGAACAATAAATAATGACAATACTGCAGTATCACTAATTTTCGTGGGATACCAATTTTCGTGGATTTTGTTGTTGCCCTGAACCACGAATTTAAAGACCCAATGAAAAATTAGCCACATATGATAAAGAAGCCTCCACCCCCACCCCCCACCTCAATCTTTTTTTTTTTTACTATTTGATTCTTAGAGATCAACAAAACTATTTGATAAATCAGCATCATTTCTGCAATCTGGTAACAAATATTAGCTGTTACACGCGTTTTTTTTTATAACCCTTTAAATAAGGAATCCTAAAAAATTTTATATATTGTTTCAATGCACACATATCAATATGGTATCCAGTAGCTGTAATTTCCACTCACCGCCTTAAATCAATATGTTGTGATATAAGTAAGGATCAAGAGAACAAGAAAAAGTATAAAGTATTCGAACATTGATATTACTGAAATGAAAAAAAAGAATAAGAGATGATACTATAAAAGAAAATTAGATTTCATACGTATTCAAATTGATTCTTCATTCAAGTGAAACAGTTGTTGAAAAATTGAAATCCTCATGAAAGCACGTCTCATTTTATCCATGTATGTTTAATCCCAATGAACATGACTGTAAAATACTAGAACTATTGCTTGAAGCACAATTACTAATGAAACACTGTATGTACATTAATTACCGCAGATTATTGAATCTCACACTTCACTTATTTTCTGAAGAAAAAAACATTGAATCAACATTGCATCAACCATGTCGGCTGGTACACACAAATGTCTGTCGGGTATATAATTCTGAAATTGCTGAATTAAATAAGTCCAGTATTCATAAAGCAATGGATAATTATGTCCAATTGTTCACATATTTTGGCATGAGCCGCAATTATCCATTCAGCATGAACTGGATTGATTCACGAGGGTTTAAGTAATGTCTAGTGGCTGAAGTTGGTTTGTACACAAGGCAGGCGCAAACAAAGGAGTGATTCCATTGTTTTTGAATTTAGTTGGCATCTTCGCACCTTGATGGGCTCTGAACACATCAAATGTTGACACTGATTGCAAATTGCATTGAGCAAGGGGCAGCTGGTCACATGTTCGGTTCACATGTGGAATGATGACATTATCCAAACCGACTGGATCTAAGTTTAATTTTACCACTCTTCAGTCATTGTGTTAACGCCATGGTCTTCAGAAAGTAAGGCCAATGTTTTAAGGAAGAGATCATACACATGTAATTTAATAACCGATTAGCTTAGTGTTGTTGGCTGCATTGGCTCTTTGATGTAAAGTGTAAGTGTTGCATCTTGACAGGTGTTTGATTTGTGCTCATTCAGGTGTTAGTATTGTTTCAACCATTGAAGAGGCCACTGTTGGTTATCATCCTAGTTTTGTTCTTTTATATTCTTTACTTGGGTGATTGTAGCAGTTAATCCACAAAATTAAATGCCAGCAAATATGCAAACTTTAACAGGCAAAACAACAAATACAAGCACTGATGAAATGTCCTTTTTGACAAAACCACAAAATTTGATACCCATGAAAATAAATGATGTCACCCGTGAACTCACCTGTTTTATGTACAGTATGTGCTGTATGCACAAAGTAAACAATACACTTCCTTGTTAGGAATTTACCTGTCTTTTCTTAGTAAAGTAAGACGTATCAATTGTTTAACTTTTATTGTTCTGAGCAATGCAGACACACACAATGAAAATTAGACATGAGTCATGTGAACAATTATTAATATACAATGGTGAAAGAGAAAAAACACCAACTTTATGTTTGATCCATTATTTAAACAAAAGGAATATTAATTCCTCCTATGTTAGGGTAGGGCCTCTGCTGCATTATTTCTGACCACAACGACTTACCCGTATACCCATAACCAGTTGTATATTGATAAGGATATGGGTGTACCCTAACCCCTAAATGGTGGGATACAATGTGGTAACCTAAGAGGTCCCTTCAGTAACTAAATTCTAAAAGGGGACAGGGGTTACTGGTATATATAAACAGAATATGGAATGGATAAATGTAACACCGAGATATAATATTGTTGAAGGGGAGACCACAATGCAGTAAAACACTCATAACAAGCAATTATTCTCTGGTCACAATCTATGACATCCATAAACACGGCATCCTTGAAAAAGATGACTGTTCTGTGCATGGGCATGTGAGGTGCAAGAGTGGACTGTGTCTTGTTGACAATTCTCCACTCAGTGGGAGGATGTATTCACATCAAATGGACGAGATTTTCGGCACGAAAAGTAAAAGCTATGCAATAGCAACAGGTAAGATATTGCTATTAAAACTGCATCCCATGGCCATAACATAGCAACTTTGCTTTTAAGACACAATTCAACAAGTTGCCTGGTTGTTTAGACATGATTTTCAGTGAATACACACATACAGTATAGCAAATGAACTTATTAAATGACCTGATTGCAACTGTCTTTACCTTTATACTGTACATGTATACAGGAATTCTTTGCAAAAAAAACCCAAGAAGGAATTTTTTAATAATTTTGAGTAATTGTGATCTCCACAACTCGATTATAAATTGATAACTCTCCCCCCCCCCCCCCAGCATGACATGGAGATGGGGGGAGGGGAGCACACTTAAGCATGACACATAAGTACAACATATTCAAATTTGATCATTCTGAATTGAAATTAGAGCTCATCTTCTTGATGCTAAAAATGCAGTCTCTTCATCTTTATCGAGTAATGCATTCTGCTTGCTACTTATTAATAAATATATGATAAGAAAATTGATATAAATCATGTTTCATTTTCGTTTAATGCATATATGTATTTATGATTCTAAGAAAACAACCATGTAGTTACCAATTATTATAAGTTTTATTTCTTTTATTAAAGGTTGCACATGCAATCCTGTAACATAAGCCACTATTACTTCTTTGTATCTTAGTCACTGAATTACACTTTGTTGGCCATCCCATGTGAAGATCTCAAGTCAAAAGTACTCATGTTAATTACTCGTGTAACTGACAATATCCATTCTGCTCTGCCGTTTGATCATCCCTTTGATTTGGTCCCTACAAGTGGCACGTAGGTAAATAACACAGATTTGGCAAAGACAATGCAGAATATGCTCTCAATGTGCGTATTATTGATGCAGGTAAATTATGCCACCAAGAAGAGTTTAAAGTCTTTTCCCAGCTTTGTAAATCATTAAATGGATTTCTGTTTTCTTCCCATGTTCAAATGCTGATATCCCTCTAGGCGAGTATTGAACAAACACCAAGTGTTAGTGATATTTTTCACAATCCTTCTCCACTGTATGACTGTCAGTCAACTGCTGATATCCCTCCAGGCATATAATGAACAAACACCACATAATAGCATCATTTTTAGCTATACTACTCCACTGTGTGACCGTCAGTCAATTGCTGCAGCTGATTTGGGGGCTGACTACCAGAGCCTGATGCTGCTGCTGCCAAATGAAAACTTTTTAGCTGATGATTTGGGGATACGGGCTAATTGTTTTAGTTATTTTCTGTATAATAGACTGATTTATAGACTAAAACCATGCATATATAAAAGCTATAACTATGTCTGTTTGATTCTTTTATCCTGCCGACATCGACAAGATTGGTATAAAATCCATGAATAGAACACAATACACTATTTTTAAACACTCAAATTCATCTGTCAGTCTTTTATACAAAGTTATTGGACAAATATATACATGTAAGTACTAAAAAATGTTTAATTAGGCACTATGTTCTACTATTTCTTAAGTTGTTCTTTATGGTATTTATAGAAGCAGTTATGCTTTATACACTGATGGACATTGCACTGTTTGTCAATTTCTTTCTTCCCTTCATCTAAAACACTGTGACTTTCGGAGCACATGGCTCTTTTGTCCACACTCTGCTGTCTTCATCATCAGATTCTGTCTCAATTTTGAACAGACTTGACAAAGAAGATAGTTCAAGGTCACTACCAACACTTCTTAATTCAATATTGTCCAGTTCATCCTCAGAAAAACCTGAAAATTCAGATTCTCAATTGCTAGCGTAAGCAAAAGACATTGTTTCCACTGTCAACTAAAAACGCATGTATTAACTAACATGTGGTACAAAATTGCAAATATTTCCACGGATTTAGTAAGAATATTCATTTGTTAACTCTATTTTGATTGCTTGAATGTCCTTTTACTTCCAATTATTGACCAATAAGACTGATTGTAACATGAACATACAGTGCAGATCTATCTGTCACCGAGGTATAGGGAACATAACCAGCAAGCGGACATAACAGTCACTGGGGGTAGTAGTGCTTTGTTAACAAGCGATTTATCAGTCACTAGGGAGGCAAGGCACATTTATGCAGTGGATATACACGTCAAAGTTAAAGAGTTAATAATGGCACAGTGGATCTTTCAGACAGCAGTTTTTCACCTCGACTTATAAGCAGATCATATTTGGGGTTTGGTTGACTCGTAACCAAACAGGCTTATAAGCATGTATGTACATGTGTGTGTGTGTGCATGTGTGTGTGGATATGCGTATGTGTGTATGTATGTGTATATATGTATGTACATGTATCTATATGTGTGTATATATGTGTGTATGTATATGTGTATATATATGTGTGTGTGTGTGTGTATATATATATATATATATATATATATATATATATATATATATATATATATATATATATATATATATATATATATATGTATGGTAATAACAATTATAATAATAATAACCTTTCATATAGAGCTTCACAGGCTGCCTGTGTTCATTGTTACCATGGGAGTACTCCACATAAAACACTGTATCAAAGTGGATCTCATGCACTTCCTCAATCATCAAGGTGGTCGTGAGTATTGTTGTTCCATTCTCATAGGAATCAACCTGCAATACAGAAAGAAATAAATGGACAAAGAAATAGAGGAGACTGAACCAGCTGTAATAACTACCTTTTAAGTTATTTCACAATATATTTCTTTCATTTTGTAATGAAGAATATACAATCTTTAAAGTTTAGTGTTAAATAACATTATTTTAAATAAAATCACAGAAAATAGTTTATTGCAGGATGGTGAAAAATTAAGCAACTAGAAGACTTTTTAATGGTAAATTCCAGATCCAGACTAAATTCTGGGGCGGGTGCTGTATCATAATTTAGGTTTTCCCATTCTTGCTCTCCCGTTTACGGTGAATTTGACCCATGGCAGTTTTTGGATGTTGTGTTCGTTTTGTGATTCACAATACTGTGATATATGCAGATATCCTAGGATTCACAAACTGACAAAAGAGTTTGGAGATAATATTCATTTACCAGCTGAGGTAGCAAGGCCATCGGATTAAGTATTAATTTATTATTCGATTTACCAGACATCATGATAACAGATTCTGCCAAGTGAACAAGGCCATCGGATTAAGAAAGAAAAGTACATTACCAGATGAAATGAAACTGACTTTCAAATTTAGTATTCAGTTTACCAGACATCATGATGACAGATTCTGCTCGAGTGGACACATGTTTGAAAGAACTATTTTTATTTTTACTCAAGGAATAAATTGTTTGCTATGTCCTAAATTATGTTTAGAAAATGTCAAACATGAAAAGCTTGTAGGTGTATCTGTTGATAATAATTTACAATGGAATTACCATATTTACAAGCTTTGTAAAGCACTTTCATCCAAAATTGTCCTACTCTGCAGAATTAAGAAATATTTACCCACAGAACTCGCATTCTACACAATTTATATATTCTTCCAACAATGGATTATGGTTCAACTGTATGGGGAAACTGTGCCAAATCTCAGCTTGACAGGATTTATAAACTTCAGAAAAGGATAGCACGTATTACTTTAGATGCATCTATTGATTACTCATCAAAAGTATTGTTTACAGAACTAAAATGGTTTACAATATATGAAAGGATAGATTTTCACAAGGCAGTTCTTGTATATAAATGTCTACATGGAGCTGCACCAGAGTATCTTCTGGATTTATGCAGGTCTTATTCAACACATTACCAGTTGAGATTGACATCACATGGAAACCTTTATGCACCAAAACCAAGAACAGAGCAATTTAAGAAATGCTTCCAATACTCTGGTACAGTTCTGTGGTACATGCTTCCACTGCACGTAAAATCTGCAGAAAATATTACAGTATTTAAGAAGCCATATCACGAGTATGTATGTGTTACTACTAGATTATAATAGAATTTAGCAGCTATAATTCTAAAGAAATGATACAATAAATAGTAATTACTATTATCTTTCGTATGATGCAGATCATCATACTTTTCTTAAGAGGGCCTCAAGGGATAATAGTCCTTGACTAAATGAGTCACCCTCTATAAATAAAGTATTATTATTATTATTATTATTATTGTTATCACTTTTTTTGTCTTATTTCAACTAAAAAGTTGATATTCTACAATGTTTCTAATGTGGTGATGCAAAGTAGTTGTTACCATTAATATATCCAATAAAACACGAGGCCCAAGTGAGCCCGAGATCTCTCACTTGGCTGACATCTGCCATATTAACCTTTAAAGTGATGTATAATTTTGTAGCACAAGAGCCCTCAGTGCTGATTTGTTTTAGAAATGAAAACTGCACTCTGCTTTTAAATTGCCTGTATTTTAATTACTATACATAATAGATATACCAACCCTATATGAAAAATAATTATTGATGTCGGAACTTTATTACAAGCTTCAAGTCACATACATATAACTTTATTATATTTGCACTTACAGGTGCAAATACAGTTAAATATATAAATTACCTTGGTATTTCATCTGTATTTTTGTATCTTTTTTAATGAAAAAGTTCAAAAATGTCTAAAAATTCCTACATTCTTTTGTGGCTCAACCATATATATGTATGTCTGTTCCAACAGGTGTATAATAGGTAACAGTTAATGAGCACCCAGTCAAGGAACACAAGTAAGTTTACACCCCTAAAGTATGTAATAAATGTTCACAAAGCTTTGCAGTTTTCTTGTTATTTATTCTAGTATATGTCTGTTATCTAATGTCCACTTATGAGCTTACAAAGATGGTCACCTGTCAAGTTCATTACCTGTTCAAGTGTTACTTTCTTAGAATATTATGAAATATATCCCAACTCATTTTTTTTTTCGCTGAAGTATGGGGTTGATATCACAAACTCCACTGTTCAGTAAAATTCAAAATCAGATTTATGCAACAAACCTTGGGCCATAACCAATGCAAAAAAATAAAGTTTCAATTCATCAGGTGTGACAGGCTTCCATTTTCACATGTGACTGTTGTCAATCAAGTCTGCCCCATTTATTCTCTGCAGTGCATAAAGGTTTATTGCCTATCATAAACATGCATTTGTAAAACTTCTTTGATGAATAGAAGGTTAAAACTGACAAAATGCTTCTTCCAGGGCCCAATGTACCAATCAAATTTAGTTTAACAACATTCATGTCAAGCCGAAGTATCGGGATGTGTGAACAGTTGCTCAACTAAAAAGCTTAAGTTGCGACAAGCAGTACGTGACCTATACTGGTGGTGTGACTTGTGTCGTGATTAGCACTTTAAGGGTTTAAATAGCCAAATACAAGTAGAGAAGCTGGCCAAGAAATCTAGGACATTTGGATACTGTATGTTGAATTTTTTTTCAGTGCTGTTGATTACATATGCTATGAAAACAATGGTTTCAAGGTTTCTCTATTTTTTATATATTCATCCATATTTGATGGCACATCAACAATATTGTCCAATATTGAAAGACCTTTATGCCCAGATGCTTTCTGTCAAAATTGGTCAAATTCTAATGAGCAGTTTTTTTAGATAAAGTTGTTTCCATATTTTTCTATTTCTAGCAACTGTTGCCATATTTTATGGCAGATCTGCATCATTTGCATAAATCTGAAAAACCTACAAGCTAAGATTGTTAAATTTGGTCAAATTTTCAATTCTTAGAAATATTTGATTGTTGATCAATCTCATAGCTAGCTCTTCATGTCAGGATGTTCTATGCTCAATTTTGTTAAAAATGACTAAGTGGTTTTTGAGAAGTCGAAAATAGCAAAAGTTGACAGACTTGCGATGAACGTTGGACCAGGTGAGATAATACTACATATGTGTTTTGAATCAATTCTCAAAAAGTTGTGTAAATGTAATTTTTTGAAATTTTTCTTAGATACAACTTACTGACAGTCATTTACATACACATTCTATGAAGCAGACAACCTGTACTCATGGACATGATTGCCTGTCCAGCTTGTTTATGGGGGAGGTTTTACTTAACCCAAAATGTATGTTTGCAAAATATGTGCAACAAAGCTCTTACTGAATGTTTTCAGATTACTTGCAGCTGGGTTCTGTAGCAAAGGTAAATGTGACTGCACTGTCTTTGCCGAATATAAACTGCATAAATATTTGAAAAATATCTGCCACAGCTATTTACTGAATATCTGCAGCAAATGCTTTCTTGTCGTTACACATTCAACTTTGCAAAATATTTGCAAAATAGTTGCAGCACCCCATTCCAAAATTTATAGTTTGCACATTATGTGGAGCAAATATATGCAGAAATGGTTCAACCCAGACGGCACACCTACACTGGGCCAATGTTGGCAGATAATCGCATGGTCAGCATTGGGTACATGATGTTGGGCCAATAATTGCCAACGCTGGAAAAGCACTAGTTGGTCCAACATTGTTCTGTGTTTATAATGCCAATGTTAGGATATACGCATTGGCCCAGCATTAGGCCAAGTTTTTCTAAGTTTAATATTTTCTACCAATACAATAAATCATATGATGCCCCTTGAAACTAGATCTGTAGAACTAATACATGAGGCAGAGACTTGTGTGAACAGTTCAGTACATGATCGTTCTGTGGGAATTTGTTTTCAAATTTTACTCTACACTTACTGGAATATTTTTCATATTGTATCATGGAAGTAGATTTGTTTTCATGAATTCAGAATTTTTATATTTACATCAGGGCTCGAAATTAGTGGTAGTCCGCTAGCCCGAGGCTAGTAGATTTCCTGTCGGACTAGTAACTTTCATAATGTTAATAGTCCGATGGGCTAGTAAGTTTCGGTTATCAACAGTCAGAGTTTGTTTACGCCTCTCCCTAATAAAGACTTGACTTCAGCAGATGTTCTGTAGAATCAAGGTAGTGAACATTGTAAACACAGTCATAAAATATTAGCATGAGAAGATGAAGTCAATTTCTGCCTCGGAAAGGTGCGTTTCTATAACCAGAAGCCATCCGATTTTGCGCATTTCGCTTAACAGTGCCAATTATGGTCCCGTCATTAACAGCGGAAGTTTGGTAATTGATCCTAATTAATCTGATAATGTATGAAATGAAAAATGACGTGGTATCACACTTTATCCACTCGACCGCAGTAACAAACTACAAAGCGGTATACCACACACAGAAACACGACAAAAAATATTCAAAGAGATTAGTTTGCATGTTTGTTTGTTTAATTTGGGGAGAGGGGGCCAGCTAGCCAAACGCACCAAACAGTCACATACGGAACACTGCATATTTTACATTTGCATCGAAATAATTATAAGAATTAGATAATGTTACGATTATGTTACTGACACATCATTTCCATATAACTATTTTTCTATGATGATAAAAATAGTTTTTATATTTTTCCCTTACAAGAACGAACAAATACTTGAATACACGTGGAGATATCCAAGCAGAATGTCATACATTTGTTGGGAATTAAAATCTCTGAGCATCAAAGATTTTAAAAATTTCCACCTTATTATTAATTTCAACAACACATTGAGGTCCAGTTAATTAGGAACAAATACCAAACTTCTGCTGTTAATGATGAGACCATAATTGGAGCTGTTAAGTACAACGCGTCGAGTCAGATGGCTTCATTTGAAAGGAACGCACCTTTTCCAAGCTAAAACTAACATTATCTTCTGATGCTAATATTTTATAACAGTGTTTACAATAGCCACTGCTTTGATCCTGCAGAACATCCGCTGAAGTCAAGTCTTTATTAGGGAGAGGCCATTTAATTTTAAGGGGGGGGGCAGAGGCACATGCTTTGAAACACGTTTCTTGCTCTGATTTTGTTATATAAAAGGACACTGTGCCATTCCTTTTCTTACTTTAAATAATCCGCGTCAGCTATACTGTAACCAGTGATCTCCCCAGAAATTTTCGATAGCATCAGGGTACGCGTGTTTGGGTCATAAAATGTTTTATAAAGCGTGCGTTAACGTCATAAAAGTGAAACAAATTAATATCAATGAAATAAAAAGAAGTGCATATATTTACATAGTATTTTTTATTTACCTAGGTTATAACAGTAAAAACAATGCATTATCTCATTTATTTCTCAATTTAAATAAATGATATAAGTCTTGTCTTCATTTCACCATATAAACTGACTGCAACATCACAATAAAAGTCTTTTAAGGGTTTTCCTTCAGTACTGATTGTCATCAGGTAGTTCAGTACCCTCTGTGACAACCTGTTCCTTAAAACACTCTTAATTCTATTCATTGAGGAGAATGACCTTTCACAATCTGAAAAAAATGGAACATCAAATTTATTAATGGATGTACAAAAAAAGAGACAAATATACCTGAATCCTAATTAAGTTAATTACCATGGAAAAAATCTTCCGGCACAATTTACAGAGCATACCTGCAAAATATATATGTAATTACATAGTCTTATTTTCAAGAATTTGATATAGACCGGGTGGAATAAACTTTTAAAGTCATGACTTCACTGAATAATAAGTAAGAATATGGATGAAATTATTTTAGTTATATTTATAAAGGAATACTTTTTATTTATATCTTTTCAAAAGATGTAAAACTGGAAGATAAAAATTGTTCCGTTTATTACTTGGATAGACAGAAAAGAGAAATTAATAGGGCAGCACTCACTTAAGTTAGCAATATGGAAAACTTACCATCCGATCCAGCAATTTCCACCCAAGGGAATAGCGTCTTCCATTTATTATTAAATCCCGTCCTTCGTTTCGTGATATCATTCTTTTTGGAAATCATGCTGGTGCTATCGGAATCAGAATCACTGCCACTATTTGCGACGCTAATTTCTGATTGTCGTAACCAGGCCAACATGGGGCTAACCGGGTGCTGGGTAATTTTTCGTTTCTTGAAAGGTGGTGTGTTCATTTTTCACAATAATTTTTAATTTAATCGGTGTAACTGCTTTGGCTGTTAATGAAAACGACTGACATATATATAACACACTACCAGTAGACTCCATTGTTGCTGGCCAATAACGTGACTAGGTGCAGACGAAACCCTCACCAAAGTCTGCAAGCCAGTTACAATGGATAATAGTTAAGCGAGTGAGCAATTATCCTGGATTATCTTAATAAAATACCCCAGAAGAGGTAAGAACAGGTGTCATTTGAGTGGGGCTTTGAATTAGGTTACAGGATGTTTGTTTAACAGATTAATTTTATAAGGGTAGTGGGAAACATCAAAACGTAGCGGCACAAGAGCATAGAATAGCGGCAGGTTCTAAAGCGTCAGGGTTATCGGAGTTTGAAACGATAGTGTAGTGGGCCCGCTACGGTAAAAGGCACTCGGGAGAACACTGGTAACATCTCGTATTTCGAAACGAGGCACAATTCTCTCCTTGCAAGACAGGCAAAATGTGGCGTTTTATAGAACGTGTTCAGCCACAGGAAAAAAAAACAAAAGTTGAATGAAAATGACATAAAAGAGAGGAATAATTCTTATGATAGGGAAAAGCGTAATCTAATGTTTCAGAAGACATGGACAAAAGACAGGGAATAACCGAATTATGATGAGGAGAAGAACGTTATGCGGTGTAATTGGTGTACGGAATTCGCAAAAACAAACACAGAGAAAACATCCATGAAAGCTGTGGGCAACACAAAAAGAGGTCAGAGAGAAGAGCAGCTATGCAGATACCACCAGAAGAATCGACCGCTGGTAAGATCTTGGAAAGTTTAAATCGGAATGTGTTTGACCAGTTCGTTAATTTGTTTAGAAATGCACGTGCTATCATAAAGAACAGAAGACCCTACTGATTTTGTATGGATGTGTCAGCTGGATGAGAGGAAAGGGGTTGATGTTGGAGAGACTTACAGGAATGATAAACAGGTTGTTACATTTACTCACTACATGGCTGAAAGTGAAAGGCAGAAATTTGTGAAAGGTGTGAATGAAGCAAGGTTTCTTGCAGTAGTGTGCGACAGTTGTACCGACAGTTCAATTCAGGAGGAGGAATTGTATATGTAAGAATTTGCTAAGGAGGAGAGATTAAATCATCGTTCCTGGCAATTGACAGTGTAGAGAAGGCAGATGCTGAAGGAATCCTGAAGGTGATCACCACTGCACTGGATAATGCTGGAATCACTAACTGGCATAATAAGATTGTTGCATTTGTTAGTGACGGAGAAAGTGTAATGATGGGCAATAATGCTGGAGTTGTATCTAAACTGAAAAACATCGAAATAGCTTTACAGGGTATTCACTGCTTTGCACACCAAACAAATGACATTCCAAAATACAATCCATCACCAGCAATACATTTGTGGAAAGTTTCAGGGAGACAGGTAAGGAGACCAGAACAAACCCCATATGGACCCAGAGTGCAGGTGGAGGACGAGAAAGGAGACCTGGGCCCCTTTCTGTAATTGGATCCAGATTATCTTGAGAAACAAGGAATGTGAATTGATTGATTGATGATTTGAAGCAAGATTCATACTTCTGTACTTCTGCATTTCATATGATAATGCTATTCATGAAATAAAATTGTTGTTAATCTCAATACAAGTGTGTGATATTGTTTTGTGGACAGGACTAGTAAAGATTTGGCAGGACTAGTAAATTTCTCAGTATACTAGTTCTTCTGGCTACAAAGAAATCTGTGTTAAATTCGAGCCCTGTACATATATTTGAGAATCATTCAGCACAAAAATTACAAAAATGCTAATGGAAACCAGATAGCAGTTTTATTTGAGTATGGCCTATATAACAGTTTTGCAATTAGTGCCAAGATTTTCTTTTCTTCACTTAATTGTTGTTTCTTTTGAGGCTTAAATCACCCCCGATAGAATCTTTATTTAGAATATTACACACATCGATTCATGTAAATTGTTGCATCAGACATGACTGTCAAACATCATTTCTCTCATCGTCTCTCAATTGGCCTAATGGATACCAACTTGTCTCAAACATCTGCCAAACTTGGCTAAATGACATTGGGCGAACGATAGCCCAACAGATCATCATAAAATTGTGACATTGGGCCAATGTTGATTCAGCAAAGGTCACTGTTTGGTGGCCAATGTTGGCCCAACAGAGGGCCAAAAAGCAAAATTACATTAGGCCAATGTCATTTTGCCAACATTAGGCCAACATGGAGACAACATTGACCCAACCTGGGTTAGCTATCTGGGAACAAAGTATAAGTAATTTACAAAGTGATGGAATATATCCCTTTTATGTGTGGATGAAAATGCTGTGACATACCACCTAATGCACACGTACCTTACAATATGCCATAACAGTACCATAGCTGGGATCCTGGGTTTTGTTTCCTGGGTAAATGATGAAGTTATTAAAGCCATCGGCCCAGTTGATGTGATTGCAGTCCAATCCACGCATACTGTTAAATCTGCATGTGAGTTCTGTTCTCCGATATTTAACTAGTGCAGACACATTGTCACATTCCATTTCAGGAACCACTAAAAATGAAAGAAAAAAGCAGGGATATACTTAAGCAATGAACATGATTAAGAGATACAGTGGTCCCCCTCTTATAAGACCACCCCTTCTACAGCAGAAAAGTGGCCTGATAAGAGGGGTAACCTTTCTAGATGGGGATCACACAGATGTGAGTAATAACTACATATTACATAAAGAGGGTGGCCACTAGTCAGGGAGGCCGTTCCAGAGGGGGACCACTGTACTGGCGAATTTGTGGCAAAAATTAATGCAAAACAGTTTGAATTTTTCATGGGATTATTAAAAGATTGAATTTGAATTTTACATGGAATTATTAAAAGATACAATTTGAACTTTCCATGGAATTATTGAAAGATTGAATTTGAATTTTTCATGGGATTATTACCCTTTTGCACCGGGATACAACTTCAGTCGTACTTTACCTTTGCCAGCGGGATACGACTCCAGTCGTATGTTCAATATATTCCATTACCCACTTAGCAGAAACATGTTTAAACTGTATAAAACATCCTCAATTTACGTGTACTCTTTTGAAAAGAAGGAAATAAAGTCAGAAGGTACACAGAGCATTAACAGATTGTGTTTAAAAGACCCCAAAACTGGTAAAAATTCTATTTCAAAATAGAGTTTTAACGTGCGGAGATAAAAAAAAATGGCCCTCATATACTGAAGAGGGAAAAAGACAGTTATGTGCTTGCTGAATTAGTTGAAAATAAAGACCATTTCGTGTGGAAAATTTGCATTCTAGGCAGTGGGGATCGTTATCTTTACTTCATCAAAATGAATGGAGCTGATGATAACTGGTTATTTGAAAATTTGATTTCAAACACGAGTTTTAATGTGGAGATCAACATGGCGGACAGCGCTGAAACAGCTAGTTACGGCAGTGATGTGGATGCCGATTTTGATGAAAATATAAATAATTTTGTGGAAAAAATTTATGTTTTGGGCAGTGCAGATCGTGAGCTCGATTTCAACGAAATGAATAGAGATGATGATAACTGGTTAGTAGAAAATTTGATTCCAAAACTGAATTTTAATGCGTATAATTCAAGATGGCAGACAGTACTGAAGCGACCATGATGTGGATGTCAATTTTGATGAAAATATAGACAATTTTGTGGGGGAAATTTTAATTTTGGGCAGTGGGGATCATGATCTTGTTTGCATCAAATGAACTGAGCAGATGATAAATATTAATTGGTCTTTTTTACTTAGATATTGACGATGATGAAGACACGGATGCTTTTCAAGCTAACTGGACATTTTGAGAACTTCACTTCTCATAAAGTTCGCACATATACTGATGTTGGATGTGTGCATAATATTATGAAATTTTACTGCATTCCAGGAAATGGACCAAAATAAACCCAACTCTGATATTATTACGTTAAAATTTATTGTGGAATAAAAACACTGAACCAAAATGAAAAGCTTTGTCGACTTACCAGTAAGGATTAATCTGTTTGCTCTCCAATTCTCATGCGAGTAAATTTAATAAAATTGTAATAACTTTTGACATTCTTGATGGATTTGTATTATTTTGTCACCTTCTTAAATGGCATAAAATTCCCCCAATTTCATACACTTACATATAGGAGGTAAAATGAATATTGCAGATAGGAAAATTGCATTGAAAGTACCGGCAAGTTATAAAAAAAAATTGTAAAGCATGATTTTTTGCTTACATTACTTTACTTTCAACTGAAGTTTTATGTCTGAAAATTTTCAGTCAAAAAATATATGACCTTAAGGAAAATGTTATGATTTTTAAAACTGTATACAACATTGAAAAATAATTTTTAAAAATTGTCCTGTAAAGCCAGATTGACCAACTTCACTGCATTCTCACATGCTGCTACACCACTGACTGAAAAAATTTCCAGTTCTACATAATTATGTGCCTGTCTGATTGGGCTTCATTATGAAAAGGATTAAAAGATTGAATTTGAATTTTTCATGGGACTATTAAAAGATTGAATTTGAATTTTTC
This sequence comes from Margaritifera margaritifera, assembly GCA_029931535.1. NCBI lineage: Eukaryota > Metazoa > Mollusca > Bivalvia > Unionida > Margaritiferidae > Margaritifera > Margaritifera margaritifera. Next base: position 531,873 of record JAQPZY010001088.1, read on the forward strand.
ATGGGATTATTAAAAGATTGAATTTTAATTTTTCATGGGATCATTAAAAGATTTAATTTGTTTTGGACTGAGGACCCACTAAAATTCCCCTTTCCTTCAGTCTTAAATTGGCCGTGATCAAGAAAACTTCGCCCTGTCATGATTTTATTGGCTGTTGGAGACTGGAAACTATCTGACACAGTGACTGACAGGTGAATCTTAACATAAAATTCACCACCAGTCAATTTTAATTGCCAATATGATTTGTACGCAAAATGCTCGAGTTACAGTGCTTTGAACACAGCTCATTCAGCTTTGTCAGCCATAATATCCCCAACAAACAACTGCACCATAGGCAACCATGTCTTAGTCAAATGGTTTTTAAAAGGGGTTTTCCATAAGCGACCAGACTTACCATGATATAACATAACATGGTACGTTTTTTTACTATTATCTTAAATCCTTGTCACCACTTGAGAACTTTAACTTAACTCATTAACCTCTGAGCCAAACAGCTAGGTATTCCCCTACAGCATACTTGCAGAGGGATCACCTAGAGCAGTGTTAGCCTTGCCAGTAGCTGTGTCCCGAGACTCACTGACAGTACTTGACTTGCTGATTTTTACAGAGGGGGCTACTTGAAATAAATTAGTTATTTTTTGCTTTGTATTCCTTCAATGAAGCTAAAGTTTAGCACAGCTTTTCTCAATAAAATTATGTCGATAATGGTATAAATTTCATGCAGCATGCAGAAATAAAACTCGTCCATAAAGGAAAAAAAAAAAAGATTTACTTACCAATTTGCTTCTTTTGTCATTAATAATCCATTATGAATTCACACTGAATAATTAAAACCTTCAACACGTGAAATAATTCACAGAAATTCCATTTGTCATCTCTCTTGCAAACTTTAACCTCATGTGAAAACTGCATATTTTCATCACACTTTACTTACCTTTCTTCCTTAGAATTCTCCACTAAACATTTAAAAACTAATGAAACACTTTGAACTCTGAATTATGTACACTCATGCTAACTAAATTCATTTTCCCAAACACGAGCAAGTCTTTATTTACTGATTCTTCAAAAGATCTACATGATATGTTTAATCCACACATAAATGAATATATCTCCATCAGTGTCTGTAAGGCATGTTTCTACTTCCAGTGGCTGATTCTTGTCATTTTGCATCATTTTCAAATCTAAATAACTCCCTATTTCTGGCGCTATCGAAGTCAATTTTTTTTCCCTTTGTGCTGCAATGTTTCCTCTATCTATGTAAGCTTAAATTTGATTGGTTAAAATGCCTGCATAATTAGGAAATTGTCTGGAATCAACCAATGGTTTGTGCCACTTTAACTCGTCATGTGGGATACAGGCCTAGACTAATACTGCCACTCAAACAAGGTCCCTGGGATTCAAGCAAGGTAAACTGCACCACGTTATCGTGGCACATGGGAGATGAGGGAAGCAAAGTGCGACAAGTTATTGTGGCGGCAGGGGTTAATGAGTTAAAGCACCTTACATTTAAAGTACTCATGTTATTGGTCTTGCTTACTGGACAGAGAGCTCAAACTTTGCATCTCCTAGATATTTGATATATTAGATGTACTGACTGCAGTTTAGTTTTTAACATAGTTGAGCTTGTTAATTCTTTAACTACGACTAATGTATATATCTGCTGCATACAAGTGCCCTGCCTCCACAGTGACTGATAAATCCGCTTTTTAACAAAGCACTACTATCCGCCAGAGTGGATATATCCACTTACTGGTTATGTGCCCTAGAATGTACTGACATATAGATCCAATCCACTGTATGTTCATGTTACAACCGATCTTATTCATCAGTAATAGGTGGTAAAACAACATTTAACCAATCAAAATAGAGTTAATAAATGATGGTTCTTGCTAAGAAAGACATCATATTCTAAATATGGCAACTAAACACAGGGATTTTCTGGAATTTTCTACCACGTGAAAGTTAATACATATGGTTGCTGACAGTGGAAACAATGGCTTTTGCTAGCGATTTGGAATCATAATTTTGAGGTTTTTCAGAGGACAAAATTGATGATGTTGATTTAGGAAGTGTTGGCAGTGACACTTAATTATTGTCTTTGTCCAGTCTGTCAGAAATTGAGATAGAATCAGATGATGAAGACAGTGCAGTGGACAAGAGAACCACATGCTCTGCATGTCACCGAGTTCACTGAAAGTGTTGGTCCTACATGTACTTTCGTTTTAGATGGGGGGGGGGGGGGGAGAGAGATAATTTCTTCTTTAAATATTTACCCCTGGTATTAAATGAAAGATCTGTGGCTGAAACTAACAACTATGAGGCAAAATGTATGAAAGAGAAGCCTGACAATGTTAGACTGAAAAAAAGGCAGCAGGAGGTGTCCATTTTGTGCAATGTGATGTTCCTCTTTGACTTTGCGTAAAACATAACACCTTTTACAAATATCACCAACAGCAACTACAGAATTAGTAGAACATAATGACCAATTAAACATTTGTATTACATGTCCAACTTCAACATACAACTTTGTATAAAATAATGACAGACAAATTTTAGTGTTACAAATTGTGTGTTCTTGTTCAATCTTGTGGAATTCATTGGGATAAAAGAATCATACAAACAAAAGGTAGATATAGCTTTTATATATGCATGGTTTTAGTATATCAATTAGTCAATTATAAGGAAAATAACTAAAACAAAGTTATATTTTGGTGGCAGCAGCATCAGGCTCTGGTAGTCAGCCCCCAAATCAGCTGCAGTAGTGACCCCAGCAGCTAGGCAGAGCAGACAGTCACTACAATAGCACTAGTAGTTAAAGAGTTAAGCAGTCCCGCCCCCCTGTGAAACATCTGCCTGAAAATATTTTTGCCCGCATAATCAAATGTTGATCTTTGTGTAATTAAATCCGTGCATGTGTGCCTCACTCAAACTTCATCTCTGTGGGGTAGTGTCAGCAAATTTCTCATTAGTTATCAACTGCCTCATAAAGGGGTCTCCAGAGACACCGTGTCCAGATGGATAAAAAATGTGATGCAGTTGGCTGCTACTGACATTAACATACCGTATATACTCGCAATTAATCCAGGTCCAAATGCAAACAACATAGACCCTGATCTGTTGTTACATTATGCACCGGCAGATCAGGGTCTATGTTCTTTGTTCTACTGCTTAAGTCCTTAAAAACTGCATAGACCCAGATCTGCTCATGCATTATGTGACGGCAGATCTGGGTCTATGCAATTTGCAGTTGGTATTAGCCTATACGTGAGTATATACGGTGTTTCATCCCCACAGCACCAGAGCAGCTTCTAGCAGTGCAGCCACATGTAAAATCCACATTGCAACTGTCTTCCACATGGTCGGCTGGAGTAAGGACTGTTTTTGTGCTTTTTATAATATGCCCATTGTAGAGACATTTCCCACAATAAAGCTGTGTTAGCTACAATTCAGGATTAGTGACAACTGGACACAAGATGAAATTTTTTTATTTGTCTAAATTACATTCTATCTAGTTTTATATATTTTCTTTTGTCAAAATTCAATATCCTTTTTTGTATTTCACGCGGCTGTATACTTACAAGACAGTATATTCATTATGCCATGATAGTTGCTTTTTCATCACTAAATGATCTAAGTTTCTTCAAAATGTATCAAAGTTTTCAATTACTTTTGCTATTATCTGCTTCTTCCTGCTACTTGATTCATGAATGCATCGACTCTGAAATCTCCTGGAATCACAAAGGAGTACCAAAGAATCAATGGAATTTTGAAATTAAACGAGACTTGCCTGTAAGTTGAAGTTTGATGGTTCCATTGTACCTTTGGTACCTGAGGGATTACAGGCCCTCCCTGTTTGAAAATAATGCATTTGTGTTTCATTCTATTATCTGCATTCAATCTGAATTTCATTTCATTTGCATTCATTCTACATTCTGTTTCTATTCCATTGTCATTTCACTGGTAAAATTAGCCATTTCAGGGTCTGTAACATTATGGACCTCAATTTGGGCAACCTAAAAAAAGATACTTTGGAAACTTTCTTTTTAGTTAGCTTGTCATGGAAAAACTTGCCAAAAATGAAAAAAGAAAGTGGCAAATAAAGTTTTCAAGCTTTTATATGTGTATAAGATAACTGCTATACAATAGTAAAATGTATTTCTTTTTGTCTTTTTTACTGTGTCTACCTATTACTGTTTTTAAACTTACCTGATAAGACCGTAAATTTAAGTCCTGCATATTTATCAGGGAACTGTTTTCCTGCGAGTCCTGCTGAACACTTGATTGTCTGCACATCTATTTTGTCCGAACTCAAAGAAAACTCTTTTGTAAACATTCCTTTGTAAGATGGCCTGTTGCCTACTAAAGACTTCTCCATGGTAGTTTCAACATATTGTGCATCATTATTGAATTTTAGAGTCATTTGTGGGATAGGATTACTGCCTTCAGCTGTGCAGGTAACTTTATAATCTCCTGCCTCCACATCATGGACCTTATCATTTGGCATCGTTTGAGTTTGAAAGTGCACATCATGACCAGAGATCGATTCCAAATGCAGTTCTACTTTTTCTACAGGATCTGCAACAGTAAAGTAAATACAATATACACAAAAGGTACAGACATTTCAACACATGCTGGTGTGGATCAAAGGGTTGCTGGTAATGGCTGTGACATGCCCGAGTCACTTTAGCCTATTTGCCTGTACTAACCTCATGATGTGAGCACACATGCTTAAACTCCTGTCACTTTGCTAACACAATTGGTATTACCAATTATTTGCTCTGACAATGTGATATGTCCAAGTGCAGATGTGCATCATGTTCCACACAACCATGCAAAAACAAAAACCTATAAATAATTCATAGTGGGAATGTCAACTGGCATCCAAGTTGGTGTGCAGAGGATGGGGGTAATTCCTATGCACCTGTTCTGTGTGTAATGGTTCGTTTCTGTAACTACCAGTAAATGTTGTACTAGATCTTGATCCCTTAATATCCGATCAAAATAATGACAACCTAAAGCTTAAGGTGAGTATTAATCACCATCTCACCAGTTCAGTATACGGACAAGCATTATGAACATTGAAGTTCTCAACTGCTCAGTTGCCATGAAAACCCTCCAAGTCTTCACCATCGTCAACATTTGAATTGAAAAAAAAAATAACTTACCAGTTATCATCCAACTGGTTAATTTCGATTAAGTCAATATCATAATCCCTACAACCTAAAATGTAAATGTCCCCTCCAAAATGCATGTAGTGTCCATTGTTATAGACTGTAAACAAAAGTAAAGTATATGTCACTAACTGCCATTGTAGTGCCAAAGTCAATGTAGCAGTCACATACATTGTTTGCCTTTGGAGTTAATCTGTAATGCCTGGGGAGAAGGACGTCTTTGTCTTTGTCTTTAATACCAGTTAGTGAGAATCATTTCCGGATTCGGTTGTCATTGTTAAAGGGTTGTGTTGTTTGTTGTTCTTAGTGTGTTACAGAGATTACAACCCACACACCAAGCTGTCATCTGTTCACCTTAGTGCAGTCGGTTACACCCTTTGTTTATAGAGTTAATCCCTTTATGTCGTCAGTGAATTAAGCCTTTGACTTTTGTCTCTAAATAAATTTATTCTGTTTCTGGATGAGTTAATTATGTCTTTTTATTTCATTTATTGGTACGTATACATTGTATACGTATTTCATATTTCCCCAAAGCCTGATCAAAACCGCTACAATTGTTGTTACAATTGATAACTGATAACGTTAATACCTAGCACCTTAATAACAATGGCAGAATCTCCAACGAATAAAATACAAATTCTAACACTGGAGGAAAGAATTAATGTAATTGAAAGAAGTGAAAAAGGGGAGACCACTCGCAAAATAGTCAAGTTTAAACGTCAGTAAAACTCAAATTCAGGGTGTTATAAAAGACAAGGAGTCAATTAGAAATGAATTCATATGCTAATACATGTACATATGATCTTCAAATGTAAATGTGATTCATGTTTAATGATAGATGTATATCTTTATTGCTATATAAAATTATTTTCAGATGAATGCATGCAATATTTTAACAAGAACTATGAACAAAGAATACAATAAATGTACAGTGATTGTGGTTATTTTTCCTTCTTAAACAGTGCTGAATTTCGACCTTGGAAACTGGTCTTTTTGTACAAACCTGTTATGTGAGACCACCTGTCTTGAGAGACCAATTTTTGTTGGCAGAAGGGGCGGTCTCTCAATACAGGTTTTACTGTAATAAAATATTAGCTTTTACAAATGTTTATTTTAATTTAATCCTTTTAAAAAAAGAGAATTATAATCCATCTTATATTTTTTCAATATAAACCGGTATCCAGTAGCTTAAAATTTCCACTCACTGCCTTAAATTCTATATATTGTGACATAAGTAAGGATAAAGAGAAACGAGAAAAAGCTTAAGGTGTTTGAACACTATTATTACTGAAAATGAAAGAAAGAATAATAAATGATACTAGTATATGAAAATTAGATTTAATACTTATTCAAATCAATTCTTCATTCAAATGAAACAGATGCTTTCCTAATCCCAATTAACAACATGACTAAAACACTAGAACTATTGCTTGAAGCAAAATTACTAATGAAATATTCAAGTATATACACTAATTACTGCACAGTATTGAAGCTCACACTTCACTGATTTTTGGACAAAACCACTGAATCAACATCGTGTCAATCCTGTCTGCTAGTACACAGAAATGTTTGTCAGGTAAATAATCCTGAAATTGTTGAATTAAACAAGTCCAGGATTCTCACAGCCACGGATAATTAGGTCCAATCTTTCACTCAATTTCATGTGAGCCACAATTATCCATTCATAATGAATCAGCTTGATTCATGAAGTTTTAAGTCTAGTGTTGTGGTGCACAACTCAAACGTTTTCATGGGCCAGAATTTACCTTGATCGGAACTAAGCGGGCCACACTGTAAAAGTTTTGTGTCTATAATAAAAGCATAAATACACATGTATTAAGTAAGAACATGGACTGCAAGCTGCGCAAAATGTGTCAGCAGGCTGCATGTTGTGCACCCCTGGTCTAGTGTTTGAAGTTGGTTTGTACTTGAGGCAGGCTTAAACAAATAAGCGATTTCATTGTTTTTCAATTTAGTTAGCATCTTTCCACTTTGATGGGCTCTGAACATATCAAATGTTGACAATGCTTGCTAATTGCATTGAGCAAGAAGCAACTGGTCACACGTTTGGTTCACATGTGGAATGATGCCATTATCCAAACCAATGGGGATTTAAGTTTAATTTTACCACTCTTAAGCCACTGTGTTAACGCCTTGGTCGTCAGAAAGTAATTGATTGTGCAACTTCATGGACAGTGTTTTAAGGATGCATACATATGTACTTTAATAACTGACTAGCTTAGTGTTGTTGGCCGTGTCAGCTCCGTTTGATGTTGAATTAAGTGATTGATCTTGACAGGTGTTTGATTTGTGCTTATGCAGGTGGTAGTATCATTTTAACCAGTGAAGCGATGGCCATTTGTTGTTGGCATAGTTTTGTTCTTTTGTATTCTTTATTTGGGGTATCTGTAGAGGTGAATCCACGAAATTAAATACCTACAAATATGCAAACTTGGACAGGCAAAACCATGAATTTAAGTACCCATGAAATAATTTCTTTTTTTTTAACATACAGAATACCATCCTCTTCAGACTTGGACCGCGAGTACTGGACATCAGAGTGGGGTGGAAGCAGAGAATCTTTGCAATAGTAGCCTGGTAATTTTCCACCCTTTTCAACTGCACCCTTTGGCAGATGCAACAGACATGTACAGTACATGACACAACATTTTTGATACAGCCTCCAGCAAGTGCTGAAGCGTCACTGGAGACAATGATTTCTCCTTCAAGAGACTGAAGACAACCACCAAAAAGAGATCAGCATGCAAGCTGATTATGACAAGTGTGAGCCTTAAGCTCAAAGGCCTCCAAGAGTTTAATTGGGAGGCGTACCAAAGTCCCAGCTGATATCCCCAATTGTGATGCCCCTGATGGGTATAGGGGCTTAAGGGGCCAAGCCAGAAAATTAACTCGATAACTGGAGGCAGAAACCAGAGTCCAAAGTGTACACAAGGGGACAGACCACCCCTTCTGCTGCCTGGCAAACTCTTGGCCCTGGGAAAAATTCTGTGTAAGCTCTTGGACTATCGCAGAGTGTGGGAGCAACAAAAGGTCTGGACGAGACAAGGCCCCAGAAAGCCTCTCCAGACTGGAGAGAATCTTCTTGTCCTCAGCACCATAAGGCTTAGGACACAAGTCTTGGGGAAGGAGGCAGTAAACTTCATTCACTACCTTATTAAAAGGTCAAAACTTCCTCCTCATCCAACAACAGTCCCAACAGGTGGGAAGGTGCAGGGACCCCAAAGGAGGGTGAGGAACCATTGCCACCAGTTCCTCTGAAAATTCATTTGAGTCCACCATGATGGAAATTACATTAGATCCTGAGCACGCTCCTGATGCAAGATAGGACTGTCCTTCCCAGTATCTCTCTCTGGAGAGAGAGATGTCGATATGGGGTTGCCATTGTCACAGAGCCGCTAATGGTGGTGGTGGTGGTAGTGGGCGCGATGGAACTAAACCTACTAGTTGTCCTCCTAAGAGAATTGGATTGCTGATTCCTTCTAGATCGTTCTGGAGGTGAGTGGCAGTCCCCCTTCTTTTTGTTGGACCATGCGAGAGGTGGAAGAGCAGGGTGGAAGAGCAGGTCCACAGCCTGTCGCATCTTAAGGGACAACCATCATGCCAGGGGTGGGTGGGGTGTTTAAGACTCACTTCCCATAAAGGGGGGGATTTAATGGGAATATAGGAAGGTGGGGATGTTGCTTCTATCCCCCTCTCTATTCAGGTGAGCACAACCCAAGTCCATGGGGATTTAAATGGTAACATAGGAACAAGGGAGACTCAACCTGATCCATGTTCTGAGACCAATAATCTAAACCCGGTGACTAGTGTTTGAAGCTCAGTGACCAGTGGATGACCAATGACCCATGAATGGTCCAATGACGAAGATCTGATTGATGAGCCCACATCAGATTCATCTGATCAAATTCAATGCTCTTCCCTCTCTGAAAGGCACAATTCACTTATGTCTGTCACCTGGACACTAATCTTGATGGCACTGCTTGTCCCTAAGCAGGAAGCATGACTTGCTCTCATGTGTATTCCCTCTCTTGGGAGGGGCCAAGAATTGATCCCTCACCAGGAATGATGGCATCGTAATGAGCATCAGGGTTCCTTGGCATTTAGACAATCTCCGAACCACAGAGGTCATGGCATGTTCCTTACCCAAAGGGGCAGTTGTCTTTCCCAACATGGGAAGAGAGCCAGGCCTCTCCTGGGAGAGTTGTCCAGTTAAGACAAGGAGGAAGAGGGGTCCTTCATCCCTCTGAATGTGCAGTGACTTTCTGCAAAGTCCAGAGGCAACAAATCAGACATTCGTCTGATCATGCACACCCAGTGCACAATAAGCAAGTGGGATGTGTGCCCCACAGGGCCTTCCTATGGCCACACCAAGCAACATATGATGTTCTGGAAGAAACAAATTCACACAAAACAAAAAATCCGGTACGAGAAAAGGGTAGACAATATTTGCCCTAGCACCAGAACTATGAAGGTGGATACACTTTACTGAAACACCGCTTACTGAGCAAGGTGCAAAAACCCTTCATAATTAACAAAGGAACACAGATATGATTCAAATAAAGCAAGGACTGTTGAGATAAACACTCATTCGATACAAAAAGGTATGTGATATGCCAAACAGATGTTTAAACACCATGAACAAAAGTGAATTTCAATGTGAATTTCAATGAGCGATATATCACACGTGTACAACGTACGTCGCTCAAATGGAAAAAAAGGATGGTATTCAGTATGTCGACTGTGTCTAAGGAGTAGGACCGGGGTCATGTTCTCTTCAATTCTGGTCCAATACTAATTGGAGGAGGGAATAAATAGCTTAGACTGGGAACTAAGAGTCCCAGAACAGGAAAAGCAATGCAATAGTAGCATCTACTGTATTACTGTTATTAAAACTTGGTTTTGAAATGAAATTGTCACCATACCAGTACCTTTTTTTTTTTATAAAAAGGAAATGTGCTCATTTAATTTATCACTTGAGAATCTTTTATGAGCTGTGAAATCCACAAGTTTTTTGTTTATGTTCACAAAGTAATCATTGAGTGCATTTGCAATTTCTCAAGGTTCTTGCTGAATGTTACCGTTTTCATTACTAATATATCTAAATGGCTGTTATTGACAGATTTGGCTATTAAGTCATTGAAGGTTTTCCCAAGTTTTCTAAGGTTCTTTTTCGTAATACCATCTGATATTTCAGTAGAACAGAAAGTTTTCCTTGCCTTTTGAATCACTGACTTGACTCTGTTTCTCCATAATCTGTAATTGTTAGTATCTTTTAATTTATGAAACTATTCCTTGTCTTAATAGCATTCAACGTCACTTGTGATACAATTGGGTTGATCTTGTTGCTTAACTCTCTTGAAATTAATAGGAGCATGACTGTTCAGGGTGTCAGTAAACATATCTATCCAAATGTCAAGAGCATCTGATGGGTCATCAAGAGATTCAATTATTCACCAAGGGATATCTTTTCGTTCTTTAAGGAATATTTGTGCTTAGAATCTTGTCATTATTCGATACTTGATATATTTGTGATGGTACTGATGACCATCCCCATGTTGATATACCAATCCATTTGGGAGGGGTAGAGATAAAAACAATATTTTCAAGATGGCCACCATGATGACCATATTTAGAGTCAATTTCCATCATTTTCATTTAGGACAAACTAGACACCATAACAATATTAAAAGTTCTGATGAAAATTCCAAGGCAAAATAACTTCCATTTGAGAGAAGCAGCAATAACAAGATTTTCAAGATGGCCACCTTGGTAGCCATCTTGGACGTCAGATCAGCACCATTTTAATTAAAACCAAAAGACATAAGGGGTCTTCTGGTGAAAACCCCATGTTGATATGACCATCCATAAAGGAGGAGTGGCAATAACAAGATTTGTAAGATATTAGTTATCAGATTTGGCACCATTTTCATTTAGGACCACCTAGACACAAGAAGTCTTCTGGTGAAAACCCCACAGCAATACGACTTTCATTCAGGAGTAGCAATAACAAGATTTTCAAGGTGGACACTGTAGCGACCATATTGGATGTCAGATTGGTACCATTTTCATTTAAGACCAACTAGCCATCATAAGAAGTCTTTTAGTGAAAGCCCCATGTTGATACAACCATCCATTCAGGAGTAGTGATAACGAGATTTTCAAGATGGCCACTCTGGCATCCACATTTGACATCGTATCAGCGCCATTTTCATTTAGGACCAACTAGACACAATAAGAAGTATTTTAGTGAAAATCCCATGTCAATCTGACTTTTCGTTCAGGAGGAGTGGCAATAACAAGATTTTCAAGATGGCGGCTATGGCAGCCATATTGGATATCAGATTCGAACCCTCTTCATCTGGAACCAACCAGACATCATAAGAAGAGTCTACTGGTGAAAACCCAATGTCAATATGACCTTCTGTTCAGGAGTAGCAATAACGAGATTTTCAAGATGGCTGCTGTGGTTGCCATTTTCATTTAGCAACAACTAGATATCCTAAGAAGCATTCTGGTGCAAACCCCATGTCAATATGAATTTCCATTCAGAAGTAAGTAGCAATAACAAAATGTTCATTTTGGACATCAGATAGGAACCATATTCATTTAGCACTAACTAGACAACAGATCTTTTAGTGAAAGCCTGATGTTGATTTGACTATCCATTCATCAGGAGTAGCAACAACATTTTCAAAATGGCCACTGTGGAGGCCATATTAGACATCAGATTGGCACCATTTTCATTTAGAACCAACTAGACATCATAAAAAGTCTTCTGTTGAAAACCTTGCATCAATATGACTTTCCACTCAGGAAGAGTAAACAAGATTTTCATATTTGATGTCAGACAGACACCATATTCATTTAGCACCAACTAGACAACATAACAAGTTTTTCAGTGAAAACCCCATGTTGATATGCCTACCCATTCAGAAGGAGTAGCAACAACAAGATTTTCAAGATGGCTGCTCTGATGGCCATATTAGAGATCAGATTGGCACCATTTTCATTTAGCACCAACTAGACATCATAAGAAGTCATTTAGTGAAAGTCCTATGTTGATATGACCATCCATTCTGAAGGAGTAGCAATAACAAGATTTTCAAGATCGCTGGTGGCCATATTGGATTTCCAAGTGGCACCATTTTTAATTAGGAATAACTAGACCATGGGATGAATGTGTGTGTAAATTTCAAGGCAATCCTCCAAGTAGTTTAGGAGATGCAACAATAATAAATTTGTGCTAACAGATGGACAGACAAAAGACCATGCCATATGCTCTTCTGGTATATGACCCTGTAGAGCTAAAAAAAAGACCTGGGCATGCTTGTTAAGCCCATTATCAATCCATACAATGTGTTACCTTGACTCCAAGGTCAATGTTGGAGAATGAAAATCTCTTAGTTTGATAATGATTTATCCTGAGTATGAAAATCTATAAAGGGGTTTAGGAAATGTAAACAAATAAAAAGCTTGAACAAAAACATTAAGGCAACGTTTCTACGACTGTGACCTTGACCCCAAGGTCAAAGGAGTGGGCAAATATGTTACAGACTGAATTGTCTTAGTTTCATAATGATTCAACCCAGGAAGGAAGAAAATCCATGAATTGGTTTAGGAAATATAATCAAATGAAAAAACTTTTCCCAAACCTTGATGCAATTTTTGTATTAAAACCTTAAACTCTGGACACCACCACTGCCAGAAAAGTGACAGCTATGTCTTGATTCCCACTAACATGGGCTTGACAATAACTCAGCCTGGTAAACTTGGGGGGAAAAAAGTACATCTAGGTTTACAATGACCCATATCTCTCAATACTTACTTAGGACTGTGAATTGAACTTCTTTAGAGCTGACTATTTTGCCTTTATTGTCTTCACTTTCACAGATATATTTGCCATCATCATGATCAATTACACCTGCAAAAGAACAGCAAAATTGAAACTAGATATCCGTAGTACAACTCCATCATCAAATTCATTTCACAGCATTTCATTTCATCCTCTTTAATCAGTTCACTGACCACACCCTTACCAAAGTAAAAGGGACACCAATAAAGAATGGATTAGAGTCTCAAGATCATTAACATGCTCATCTACAGTATGAAAAAATATATTTTCCAGGGTTCTTACTAGAATTTCAAAACTTGTAAAGTTGGAAATCCCACCTCATAAAATTGGAGTCCAACTTGAAAAATTAAAAGTATCAAGAATAAAATATTAGAAACAGTATTGTTATCAAACCAAAGGTTTCCTTTATTTCATGCCTGCATTCATTAACTGCACCCTAAGACTAGTATATTCTCAAGTAAACCAAAAGCTGGTGAGGCCACACAAAAAAAGATGCATGGTTACAGTAACAGTTTGTAAACCAATCACTCAAACGGACCGACTCTTCTATTATCTGAAAAGAATTGCATGGAATTCAAGATAACACCATTTCTCCTTTTTAACTGCTGCAGTGTTAACACCATCTCTGATATTCTTGAGAGACAAGATTTTCAAATTAGCAACTGTAGCAGCCATATTGAATTTAAGATTGGCATCATTTTCATTGAGAACAAACTGGACACCATTCAAGCAGACTTTTGGTGAAAACCCTATGTTGATATGACCATCCATTCAAGAGATTAGTGACAAGATTTTCAATATGTTCATTGTGGCAGCAATATTTTAGGTCAGATCGGCACTATTTTTCATTCAGGACCAACTAGATATCATAATTAGTCTTCTGGTGAAAATCCCATGTCAACAGAACTTTCTCTTCCGAAGGAGTAGCAATAACAAGATTTTCAAGATGGTTGATCAGCACCCTTTTCATTTAGGAACAACTAGACATTAAAAGAAGTCTTTTAGTGAAAACCTCATGTTGATATCACCATCCAATCAGGAGGATTAACGAAAAGAATATTTTCAAGATGACTGTTGTGGTGGCCATATTGGATGTCTCAGCAGCACCATTTTATTTTGGACTAACTAGACGGAGCCTCTAAACTGGGCATCCAAAAAGTAACTAAAGATTAAAGAACAAGAATGAAAGAGTGAGTGAGTATCCATCTTTTCATTAGTGTCACAATATGAAAATGAAAATCCAATGTATCTTTTCCTTCATGTTTTAAAGTTGCTGTTTTTCTTTCACACTTGGAAGTTTAAAAATAAAAACTTAATCAGGCTGCATTTCCATCATACAGTCAATCACTCACATGTCCATCCTCAAGTTTTGAAACAGCAATGAATGTTTGAATGTTGCTGTCACAAGTACAATTGAAATGAAGAATGAATTTACATAAAAAAAGTATAGGCTTGTTCTTTGAAATTATAACAAGGAATTGCGAGTCAACATGCTGCTGACAAACAGGTATGATGCGCCAGCATTACTATCATTAGTGTCTATGTCAATCATTCCAATTCATTAGCAGAACAAACCTGTGGATCAAGATATGCTAGCACATTACATGATGGTAGTCCTACAATCCATGGCATCAACCCTAACTGTTGTGTAGGTCAGGGGAGTTGTCATCTTACTGCCATAACAATCAATGATGTATAGGTCTGTAATGACAGCACTGACAGGGGAATTATCTCAAGGCCAAATTTTCAAGAGTATCTCACAGAGTTGGCACCCCATACTGACACTGTTACAAAGATTAGAATCTGATTGTTTTATTTGCACTATACTTACTCTGATGCCTTTTTCCTATCCAAGTAAATCCAGGCACAATCAAGTGGTTGTGTTATTCGAACAGTTGCCCACTATATCAGTTGTTGAAGAGTGATGGTACCCAAGGAACGCTCAAGTCGGTTGAACTAGGGGTACATTTTCATTCACAAAATGAAATGTCTAATCACATTCATCTGAATGTGATGAGACAATCATTTATTTAAGAAACTTAAGCATTTGTTTAACTAATTTTACCATTCCTCATTTACCATCACTTTTCAACCAACTGAAACAACAGTCTTGTAACAATTAGCAACATTGCATAGGAACAAAATGTGTAATTTCTATATTTCTTGGAAATAAAGCGTAAGAGTCATGAAAATTTGTACCCAATCCTTATTTTTGCACAATTTTTCCCACTCAGATTTAAAAATGTTGTGCGCAATTTTCAATTTTACCAGGATTTCCAATAATCTCATCTACTCAAAACTTTCAAATGATTTTCATCAGGACTATCAGCCAGTATTTGCCAAATGAAATAATCAGAAGAAGGTGAATCATGTTGGGAGTCAGCCATTTGAGTTTTCCAGGTAGCACAAGTTTTAACCAACATTTGTATAACTTCTTTGCTAAATGCATCGTTCAAGCAGAACAGAATGTTTGTTCGAGAGCCCATGTATCAATCAAATTTTGTTTCATAACCATTCATGTCAAGTTATAGCACCCCAAGGTGTAAACAGTTGCTTACCTAAAAAATCGCACATGCCATGACAAGTGCTATGGGCCCTCTACCAACAACCTCACTTATGCTGCGACAAGTACTTTAAGAGTTAATGCCTTCCAAATAAAGGGTGTGATGACCAAGAAGAGTCCTGCATCTGATCAAATGGAGCAGCCCAATATGACTGAAAAGGTTGAATTAGTATCACCGATGACCAGCAGGTAGTCTGTTTGGAAGTATTTTTGTTACCTTGATAAGGATGATAAGTCTAGGTCATACTGGAAATACGACAAACAAGTCGACACGTATCAAACAGCACCACCCCACCACTGATGATACTTCTACAGATGAGAAGACCTTCAAATTGATACGTGTATCAATAATGTATCGTATTGTAGGTTGTGTATCACGATATGCATCAATACGTGGCACAGGTGTATAATTTCACCCCTAATGGCAGTTATCATTAAACAAATAGGGGCTGCCTTAGCATGTCCTTGGGAAAGGCACTAATAGCTCCAATTTTCTCAGCATATGATATAGCCAATAATGTTTTAAAAGTGCTGTTAAAAGCAACCAGCAACAAGAAGCAAGTACATGGACTTGATATCACTCACCTGGTTTACATAACTTAACAGTTGACCATTTCACTAAACAGGCTTGTGTAGTGTTCTAATAACACATACTAAGTAAACTATCTCCCAAACTTTCTATCATGTTGAATTTACTTATTTTACAATATCATGATAAAAATTCTTTTTAAAGATAAAGGCATAATTAAGATGCACAGCCTCTTGCTCATAATAGAAGTTATCCAGAATCTTAATGATAATAAACCCAACAGATCAAAATATGGCTTCAAGAGTGCTCACAAGCTCAGCAATCTGAAGCAAGATGACCTCATTAATGTGTGCACCTTGCTCATTAGGACAATAACAAAAAATACGTGATTCTGGTCGACCGACCATCTCTGTTTCTCATTGCCGACCCTAGCACTTTTTTCCCACATGGTATTTTTTTTTTTTAAAATCACATTGCCAAAATTGATTTGTGCATCTAATTGAGCCGGTTTGCTAGTACTTTGAAGCGCTTGAAATATCATTTGATTTATATGTAATGTTTTTTTATATAAAAAAAATTAAAAATACCTGCCTATGCTAATTAATTTTAAAACCAGTAAAATAGGAAACACATTTGGGGGGGGGGGGGACTTACTGAACCCATCCAAGATCTAGATGATACAAGCCCATATTTCAAGTTTGATCAAAATCAGATTAGAAAAGTGGCTTCCAGAGGGGCAACAAGCTCAGTCAATCAGATGCAAAATCACCTAATTGGTATGTGTGGATGTCACTCAATACTGAACTTGTCTGAGAGCTTAATGATGTAAGCGTATATTCCAAATCTGATCAAAATCGGATCAGAAATGACATCCAGAGGGTAACAAGTTCATCCAATCAGATGCAAGATCACCTAATTAGAATGTCTGGATCCAACTAATTATCGAACTCATCTGATGATGTTACTGATATAAACATATATTCCAGGTTTGATCAAAATCAGATCAGAAATACAGCGTTCAGAAAGGTAACAAGCTCAGCCAATCGGATGCAAGATCACCACATAAGTATACGTAGATCAAACTTGTTCAATCTGAATGATAATATATTCCAAGTTTAATCAAAAATGGATCAGAAATATGGCCTTGAGAGTGGTAACATGGTTAACCAATCAGATACCAGATCACCTCATTAATATGCATGAATCTCACTCATTATTGAACTCATCTGAGACTTTTGATGATATCAACCCATATTACAAGTTTGATTGAAATTGGATCAAAAATATGGATTCCAGAGTAGTAACAAGAAATAGTTGATGGATGGACACACAATGACCTACACAAGATTCACAATGGATGCAGGGCCATACTTCTAATTGGTTAAAGGTGCTGTTTCACTGAATATCCAAGAATAAAAATAACAAGCAATGAAAGTAACATTCAAACTCCTTTAAAAAAATACAAATTTAAAGAAAAAAAATTGTAATGTAGAATTCATAAAGGAAAAAGAATACTTATTCAAAATGATTTTTTTCTCCCTTATTACTTGGAGCACATTTTAACAATAGCTCCCATCTGCTACATATATCTATATTTGTGTACTGTGCCAAATTTATGATACTTAGGAGTACATTGTGCCCATATGTCTTACTTAAAATCTTCAACCGAAATGAATAATTGATATCACTATGTTCTGCAGGTCCATGGGTAACTGCATATCTTGTTTTATCCGTGTCAGCATCCAAGTAAAATCCAGTGGTTATTTTATGTGAAGTTCCATCATGAGCCACATGCTTCCAGTTGATCCGGTTTGAGATGTACACTAACAAATCTCTTGTGTTCCCTTGGCAATCAAGTTCAATAGCGTCCCCACGCTTTGCTTCCACTTGTAGTGGGTTTACTGTCAACACTACGTTTTGTGCCAAGCCTGAAAAACAAATAAAATATTATAAATACAACCAAACTACAATATCCAAGACAGCATCTAAAAAGAACTTTTAACATATACAAGTGTAAAATGTGTATTACAGCAATGCAGACTGCTCATTATATGACATGGGCTGCGACTGGCATAGTCACGTATTGTATGCTGGTTTACTAGTCTCAGTTTTCTATGGCCATTTGCAGCCCATGTTATAATATTTGGACAGTTATCTTGGGGTAGGAAGTCAGCAAATCATGTATCGAAAACATGGAATTTACTGATACCACACAGTAGCAGCATAGGGTTGTCGTTTTACACAGCGGTCTTTATAATTTAGCGACGATTATCAAACTGGGACCTATATAATTAAGTGACATTGTATCAAACCCTTCCTTGCTGAAATTATTAAATAGAATATTTACCTTCACAGATATAATAATAAAATTATAATTTCTACCTTTAATAAACTGATACATGAGCCAATTATTCAGTATTTACTAATACAGTGGTTCCCCTCTTATAGGGCCACCCCTTCTGCAGCAGGAAATTGGCCTTATAAGAGGGGTGGCCTTTCTAGAGGAGGATCACACAGTTGTGAGTAATAACTACATATAAAGTATAAAAGGTGTAACAAATTTTTATATATTTAATATTTTCATTTAAAACCACAGGAATATTATCTGGTTAAGGACTTAATGTGATAAAACTAATATCAACGGGGTTTTTTGTAGTTTTTTTAAAAATATGAATAATCATGAATCATGGTGCAAAACCACCTTGTCGGTAAATTCTGCGCACAAACGTTTGGTTGTAACTATCCCTGTACATCCATCGATTCCATCTTCCCACTCACTGCAGTTGAATATACATGTATATTGATGATGTTTATTTGAATTTTTCTGACATAAAATTTCTCAATAGCGATCAAACGACTCTCCCTATTTTCGTTTAGTCTAATTTCTTTCACTTTTCGTTCTAAACTGAGAATGTCTGACAACATTTTACAACAGCTTATTCCTTCATGGGCAATAAGTAGATGCAGTGTTACAAAGGAAGTGTGCCTGTCACATGATCGACTTTTATTTTTCTTCCCTACAGTCTGGTACCTGGTTATGTACATTTCATAATCTAGGAGAGGGAAGCCAGAAAGGCTAACATACCATTTTACTATCTGGCGACCGGATGTCACTCTGACTTGAGCTGAACAATGCTGTGCTTCTCAGCGCTTAGCTTTTGTCATCTTGATAATTAACAGTGGTAATAACAGCCAGTAATTATCAAAGTGACAAAAGCTAACATCTAAGGAACACATGGCAATAAGGATAATCGGATTACTTACCTCTTTGTATGGATTAAAGTTACTTTATCGGCATGTTGGAACAAATGTCAATCTATTGAGTTGAGGAAGTAACAAATATTAACATGATTTTAATCTGTAAACAACCATTATGTGGCGGCTCGCGAGGGGTAAATTTGACTGTTTTTGCGCTAAAATACCAGTGTAAGAGGGGTGGCCGTCTTTGAGGGGTACTTTTGAACGCAAACTCGTCGGTGCCAATGGATTGTGGCCGTATAAAGCGGGTGGCTGCTGATCAGGGGGGCCATTCAAGAGGGGGACCACTGTAGATCACAATTTGCGAGGCAGCATTGCTTAGTCACAACTTTCATGGCCTATTCATTCAAACTCAATTGAAATATCATCAGCCTTTTCCAGGCCTGCATAGGTTGGTTGTATCATGTGGACCTTTGACCTTTGACAGCAAGGAAAATTTGGACCATGAAATTTTGAATCACATGACCAACCAATGCAATAAATGGCCAAGTACAAGGTTCAGTTTTTAAACACTAATTTTGGCTCACATGTCAGTAAAAGAGAGAAATGTTTTAATTGTTATGAATGAAAAGCTAACTTATATACGTATCAATTCTGGGCAGGTAGGGGTTGCTACAAGATCACTTAATTATGCTAATCTTTTTTTTAAGGTGACTACCATATGCTGCTACCACATCGTTTTGGCAAAATGCAAGTTTTCAACAGGAGATGTGCTCTGATCTTCCACCCCAACTGACCAAATATTGGGGTGAGCAAAGCAAGAGGAAACCCAGACGGCTTATTTACATGTAATTGTTACACCGACTGTATGGCCAATGCATATTTTTCAAGCCAACGCTCCGGTTAATATTTACAATATGATACAAAGGGCACATAAAGCTAAGTTTTTGGTAAAAAGTTTGCCAAAACATTGTCAAAGTTGGAGATGGGCTTAAGGTAGTCCACATCTGTAAAATCAACGTCAACTGTACAGCTCTAATTGACATAATCATTACATTTTTTACCGAAAGTGCATCAGAGCTATGAACTTAGGGAGAGACTGCATTAAATGATGTTGCGATTTCTGTCTCTTACTAAGTAATGCAAGAGAAAAATGTTTACCATATGTATTCGTGTATAAGCCTAACAAAATGCAAACATAGACCCTGATCTGCTGTCGCATAATGCGCCAGCAGATCAGGGTCTATGTTGTTTGTTCTACTGGTTAGTCCTTACAAACTGCATAGACCCAGATCTGCTGGCGCATTATGTGATGGCAGATCTGGGTCTATGCAGTTTGCAGTTGGTATTGGCTTATACACGAGTATATACGGTATACAATTTTAATAACTGCAATAACAGCCCTGTGCAAGAAAATATCAAGGCAATGAAAAGTATACAAAACATCTGGGAAATCATTAGCGATTTATGGACTAGCAAATTATCACCACAGACTTTCTGTTGCAGAAGACCAATGTGATCTCGATAACTGTGTCATACTGAAACAAGACTACCATGAACGGCACATTATACGCCTGCCCGTGTTTAATAGTTCTTTATTTAGGCACTAGAAGGGCATAGTTGACTCTGGAGACTATTGACCAATGGTTATGCAGTCTTGGAGTAAAGTTACTGCGCAAACAACATTATTTTCTTATCAGATTTACCATGACCATTACCTCTGACCTCTAGACCCCAGAATCTACAAGTTTTTTTATTATCTCCAAGTACAAACCATCCATCTGGAAATTTAGAGGGGGGGGGGGGGAGGGGCACTTTTTGTGAGAATAGGGCAGATGTCGAGTCACAATGACATAATGATATTAATAATTTCAAAATGCAAATTTGCATCAATATTTACACTGTGTATAGTGCACTGATGACTTTGTAAACATTATGATTATATGAAAGCATGTTGGCAATGTAATACATTTGAACAACAATGATTATTAAGCAGCTAATAACATTTATTAGCGAACAAAGAAAATATTCCAGCTATAATTAAATTCCTACCAGCACCAATTTAAATGGAAAAGTAAAATAAAAATGCTTCACTGAAGGATCAACATTTCAATTTAAATTATCATATTCCACCAAATTTGTAGGCAATTGACCTAAATTCCACCTTAAAAGGATTTATCTACCCTTAAAATATTCTTGTGAAATGTGCATTTTATTAGATTTCTTCAAGCACTATGTAAAACAGGCTACTCTAGTACTGCTTGTATATTGCAGCTGAAGCAGCATCCTAACAGGCCTAAGCCAAAACTATCAAGTGTGGACCTAATGACATTTCTGTGTGTGCTGTAAACAGTTATAACCATATGTACTTGTTACATTTGTTACATGTATCAGGTGTGTGTGTGTGTGTGTGTGTGTGTGTATGTGGGGGGTGGGGGGCAAAATTTTTATGAACAACAATTACCTCGTGTAATTATTCCAAAATGAATCAGACCTTGAAGACCAATATGATTACATCTTACAGATTTATTTTTTAATTTTAAAAAGGTAAGGGTTTTTACAGATGACCATTTTTCTTCTTTCAATCAGTGACCATGACCATGTCCCTTTGACTCCAAAATCAATAGGCTTCTTCCTTTTACCCTAAGTGCAAGCCATCCACAAAGTTTGGCCAGGTCTGTGATGTAGACCTAATATTGTTGTGCAAAACCATTTTTCTTCTTCAAGTCAGTGACCATGACCTTTTGATTTTTTTTTTTAATCCCCAAAAAGTCAATACCTCTCTTCCTCACCCTAGGAAAAACCATTTGCAAACTTTGATGAGGTACCGGGTATGTCATATGTAACTAATGTTATTGTGCAGAAACCATTTTTATTCTACCTTTCATCTCTCGACTCCCAAATCAATTGGGATTCTTCCTAACACCAAGTACAAGTAATAATAATAATAATAATAATAATAAAAAGGCCAAACAAAAAAAATATGTGTGTTTCCTATTGCACTGGTTTTAAAAATAGTCTCCAGCAGCCAAATGAAAACATTCTCATGCAGAAAATAAATTCAGACAAAGTGATCTTGACCTATGAAATGCTGGCACCTGTGAAAGAACATTAAAAAGAAAACAATAAAAAGAAAAATTAACACTCTTTTTTAGATCAAAGTAGAGGTACTATAATGAGCTGATAAAAGCTACAGAATATTTTTTTTTTCTCCTCAAATCATTATTCTTAAAATCTGCTTCTGAATCTATTATTATTGTTCACCCCAAAAGCCATATTGTAATTGTAATCGATGTAAGATCAGCACCAATTTTATTTAGAACCAACTTGACATTACAGGAAGTCTTTCAGTGAAAATCCCATGTTGATATCACCATCCATTCAGGAGGAGTAGCAATAACAAAATTTTAAAGATGGTCATTGTGGTGGCCATACAGAACATCAGATCAGCACCATTTGCATTTAGGGCCAACTAGATATCATAAGAAGTATTCTGGTGAAAGTCCTATGTCAATATGACTTTTCATTCAGGAGTACTGATAACATTTTCAAGATGAGTGCTGTGGTGGCCATATTGCATGTCTGATCAGCGCCATTTTCATTTAGGACCAACTAGACCATGGGATGAATGTGTGTATCAAGTTTGATAGCAAAAATCCTCCAAGTAGTTTAGGACTAGTAGCGATAACAAACATTTACTGACAACCGACATTGGACTACAGACACATTCCATAAGCTCTTCTGGTCTATGTGCAGTAGAGCTAATAATAAAATTTCATTTCTTTTCAAATTTACTTCAATTTGAAAGAAACAACCCATGATGGAGCTACAAGTAGGCACCAGGTTATTTCGATGTTTATCTGTAAACATAATCTTGAATAAGAACAAAATACTATTATGAAATAAATGCAGTACAGTAAAACCTGTCTAGAGAGACCACTGCTATGAGAGCATACCAACCTTGACAGACCAGATCATCAATGCATATTTATGGATTATATGGCATTATGACTCATTACGAGACCCCATCTTGATAGACCATGATTTTTTGGCAGAAGAAGTGGTCTTTCAAGACAGGTTCTACTGTATTTAAAAGGAATTTAAAGAAGATACAGCAATGCAATAATAACAGTTAATGTATTAACTGCTATTAAAACAATCATATTTGGTTAATGATGTTCTAGGAGGATGAGTAGACAACAATTAAGATTTTAGTTACTGTATTCATCATTCCCCTTCTCCCTAGGTTGGGGGTGTTCAAACATATCATTTTGGTATTGCATTTCAGGACAATAAGCAGATGAAAACAATACCATATATTTGATGAGGAAGTTTCATATATGCAGCTGCTATTTTTAAAACAAATATACATGATCAAATTGGTAAAACATGGTTCTCTTTACAAGCATGTCTGTTTTAACCAGATGCATCAACATTAAAATCCCATTCTTGATGAAGATGTTCTTAGCTACATGTATATTAATATATTTACATAATTCAAGGAAAAAAATTTATTCTCAATTACAACATGGGGAGAGAGATTGAGTGTACTGGTAGGTTGTGAGTGATCGCTGAAAAATACACTGCAGGACACAGATTTACATCTAAAAGTGAATGTCATTATTTTTATTATGATTGGGAAAAGATGTAAAATTAAACACATAAATTCAAGGCAGGGTTGGGCTGGAGGTCTAGCATGTGCATTTTTGACATTGGCAATAACTGCAAATAGAAGTATATTACATAGAAGCCAATCAACCTTTTCTAAACACACATACCATATATACTCATGTATAATCCGGTACCAACTGCAAACTGCATAGACCCAGCTCTACCTTCGCATAATGCGCCGGCAGATCTGGGTCTATGCAGTTTGTAAGGAATAATCAGTAGAACAAACAACTTAGACCCTAATCTGCTGGCACATTATGCAATGGCAGATCAGGGTCTATGTTGTTGCATTTGGACCCGGCATATAGGTGAGTATATACAGTATATTGAATATACAAGACTCTTTAGAATTTTTTTTTGTTGGTCAAATATATAATCAACATAAAGACGTTCACTTCTTCAAATGGCATCTGACTGTAAATCACTCTGATGTCACAGTCTTTCCAGGAGTGGTCTCCATGCATTGGCTATTCAAAGGTCAATCAGTAATGTCAACCAGCCCCCTCCACAATGGAAAAGTACAAGACGTGCCTGCTGAGTGGTGGGTCGTGGTGGTGATTTTTAGGTATTTACATCTCCACTGCAGAGCTTGATCATGGACCGAGCATGGAGGCAATTAGCTGCACCACCATAGCGCGTGGAGAAACAAAAAATTGCATGATCTGTACTGTACTTGTGATGTCTTCCATCTCCATTTTATTAAAACCTTCTAATATACTATTGGGCTCCAAACATTTTTGGTCACTATTTATCCTGGTAAGCATTTGACTTGTCAAGCATCATTTTTACTTGTCCTAGACTGTACATAATACTAAATCTGCTGAAAATGCCACTTGTTCAAGATGACAAATATCTTGAAAAAGTTACTTGTTCCCCCTCAGTCACCTCGCATAAATATAACCAGACGAGTGAAATTTTCAAGCTCTAGATGTGTGTGAATAGACTGGAGAGGAAGCCAAAACTGATATGCTGAAAACCATTACCCCATATATACTCACTTGTAGGTTGAGTCCAACTGCAAACATAGATCCCAATCTGCCATTGCATAATGCACTGGCAGATCTGGCTCTGTGTAGTTTGCAGTTGGGCTCAACTTGTAAGCAAATATATATGGTATTCATTGTTGATTAACGATGTTTTATGGCCTAATAAATTAGCACATTGCTGCCATTATACAGCTATTATTCATTATTCACTATTATACAGCTATTATTCATTATTCACTATATTATTCATTATTCACTATTATTCATTATACAGCTATTATTCATTATTCACTATTATTATTCATAAAGATCTACATTATGTGCATATTAATAAGATGAACTAAATCTAGATTTTTGTATCTCAGTGGTATTTTGAGCACTTCAAGTTAATTCCGTGATTGAACATGTATAGGCCAGAAAATATTTTGATATTTACAATTGTGCAACTGGTGCAAACATGTTAAGGTACACATTTTTCTCTCAGAAGCTGTCCAAAACACTCTACAGTTTGTCAAATATAATCTGATCAAAATTCCTTAATAAGGTCTAGGATTACATAAGATTCAACCTACGCAGAAAAATGGGAAGTATATATTGTTTACCTTGGTTTGTTTACAAGTATAACAAATGATCACAAAAGATATATTTACGGAAAAGACTCCTAGCAAAAGATTATTCAACCTACTACAAAAGAAATTGTAAAAAAAAAAATAAAAAAAATTGTAGGTCTCAAATGCAAGTCTCTGGGTTCACAGCAAATTTTTCTAAGTACCGGTACTCTTTCTTGGGACGAGTGAGTTGCAACAGATACTTGTCCTTGTCATCACTTGACTCAACACAGTATACTTGTACTGATCTATGTTGTTTGCATTTGGACCTGGCTTATATGTGAGTATATACGGTATATGGTTGTGTATTTCTTTTTTCTCCCATCAACATCAAAATATGATCCGACTTTTTAACATTTAAAATATATGAATATTGGATGTTCAGTTTGATATGACTTTTTAAAAAGTCTTAATTTGTCATCATCCATATCTTTTATGTCCAACTTTAGAACACAGGAGTTATACACCCACCCCATTTTTAATTCCTCTGTGTAGGCACCAGTAGGGGTATGGTTGACTGCAGATTACTGAACAATGGCTTCAATGACCTTTTGGTCTAGGTCTGTGTGGTAGAACTAATGTTATTGTGTGGAATCTGTTTTTCTCCTTTCAGATACAGTGACCTTAACCTTGACCTTTTTATAATAAAATCAATAGTCAAAGAAGCATGAAATATGGGTAACAGTGACCAACTACTGTGAAACGGGTTAGTATTTATCAAGAGGCATCCCCTCATGAAGTTTCACGATTCCAAATATAACTATGTATACAGGGTGCCAAAAACCTGTCTGGTCATGAGATAAATGCAAACACTTAACCTAAGTCAATAAATTATGAAATGTAGTTCACAGTGACCTTCTTTTGCTTTAAGGGTGTGGTGCTAACAGAGATGCATACAATCGAGTCTGATGAATCCAACATGAACAGAGCTTGAGAAATAAACTTAGAAGACAAAATATAATCAAAGGCAGTAAAGCATGAAATAAAAGTCACAGTGAACAACTTTTGTTATGCAGGTGTATATCTCATCAAAACGCATCCCCTCACAAAGTTTCATGAATCTATGTATAGCAGTATCTTTCTGGGTGCCCAAAACCTATTTGGTCATGAGCGACATACAAAAAGTTAAAAGCCCAATATTTAAGCAAAGTCAGTGAAGCCTTTTAAAATACAAGTCAAGGTGTAGTACTCATCAAGATGCAGCCCCTCACCAAGTTTCATGAATCCGGGCATAAAAGTGTATATACATGGTACCAAAAACCTATTTCGTTGCAAGGTAATCAAAAAACTTAACTTCAGCCAGTGAAATGTAGGTCACAGTGACTTTTTGTTGCAAGGGTGTGGTACCAACAGAGATGCATACAATACAAATCATCAAGTTTGATGATTCTAGCATGAAGTAAGATTTGAGAAATAAAACACAATGTAACCATAGTCACTGAAGCCTGAGATGCAGGTTAGTGACCTACTTTTGCGATGAGGATGTGGTACTCATTCAGATGTATCCCCTCACCAAGTTTCACCATTCCAGGTATAACAGCCTTTATACAGTGTGCAAAATACCCGAGCTAACAAAAACTTAACAAGAATGTACAACTAATGTACATGTATGTACAAGTTTGCCCCCACCCCTGAGGGTAGGTTTTATAAAATCCAATCCAAACTGATGCATTAGCCCCTCTTCAGGAGCTAGGTGATATGAAATCCATTCCGAAGTGCTGCCTTATGACCTAGGAAGAAAGCATAATTGGGTGAGATCCAGTGATGCTGTAAATATGTATATATGCTTTTGTCTGTGCAGATGCCGATGGTAGAACAATTATATAGCTAAATAAAATTCCTGTTATCTCTACAAATATACATATCCAGTTTTTACACTGATCTATTAGGGTGGGAAATCAGAAGACTTAAATGTAAATCAATCTGTCAAGTATTCGGGAGCCAAGCCATATGCACGACCTTCCACATTAACCAATCTTATTTTGCCAAAATTTTTGTCGGCAAAGTAAAAAGCATTATCCACTGCATACATGTTTACTTAAGCTTCTTCTTGAGAAAAAGGTAGATCATTTACATAAATGACAAACAAATGAGATCACAGGATAGATCCTTGGGGAACAACAATATTGATGATCAGTAAGGTCACCATTAATTATACCATATTGCTTTCCATTTGACGGATATTTACAAAACTACAGAAATTTAGTATCCTTAATGGCATTATATTTTAGTTTCTGCAAAAGAATAGGGTGGTTAACAGTGTCAAAGAATGTCTTCAGATCAAGTGCTAATGTTCCCACCATCATGCCATTCCTGAATTGGTGATACATTTTGTGAGATTTTGGAATCCTGGAGTGGATGTACTGCCCTCGTGAACTCAGCGAGTAGCTGTCTCTGTATTAGCCTACAGATCTCAACATTACTGGTTTTATGCTGTAGATCAAATAATGGCATAGCCTGTGTCAAATGCATCCAAATAAGGGTATTTGAATAGGTCAGCAAATTATTCTTGGATGTCATATGAAAGATATAGAGAAGGAACAAAAAAAATCTGCTGTGAGCCACATGAAAACATTTGCAGTGAATACAAACCACACCTTATGTTTCAGTAGTACACATAGTATTTATAAGGTCTTGCCACATCTATGTACACTTGTTATCAAAATATCAGCTTGCAAATGTGTCACAATATATTTAGAGCTGTCAATGACTATTGGCATATCTCTCTATTCCGATTTAAAAATTAGCAAACAACAGACCAATTTATCAAACCTATCATTTCGATTTCAAGTTTAAAGAATTCCATATTAATAAGTACTGCATTTCATGATAAGGGTAAGCAAGCTGTGGAAAAAAAAATAGTTTTGGATTTGACATACCGTATATACTCACATATAAACTGGGTCCAAATGCAAACATAGACCCCGATCTGCCGTCGCATAAAGTGCCGACAGAGCAGGGTCCATGTTGTTTATTCTACTGATTAGTCCTTACAAACTGCAAAGACCCAGATCTGCCGGCGCATTATGCGACAGCAGATCTGGGTCTATGCAGTTTGCAGTTGGTATTTTATGCAAGTATATACGGTAATAATCTACGTATTGATACTATACCTGTATGGGATAAGAGCATCTGCCTGCAAAACCTCTCGTTTTCATATTTAGTTGTGGAATCAAACTTTTCAGAACTTTTGGTGCACAGTTTTTCCAGGTGCTGGACTCCCAATTTAATATCTGTTCAATATGAACCTGAATTTACTTCTTCATAATCCCATGCAAGTATTAACTCTTTTACTAAATTCATTTAAACTATGTTACTAAATTCATTTAAACTCTGTTACTAAATTCATTATGGCTAGAAACATTTACAATTACACCCAACATTCTAGAAATCTACATTCACTATTGTGACATTTCACCCTTCAGGAGTGGCAGGATAACTTTATAAACACATACACATGTAATATGTGGCTGTACATGTACCGGTGTTAGGCTACAATTGTGGGATGAGAGATGTAAAATACCCAATGTACTCTCCTGCATGTCGAAAGAGGTCGCTAATGCACACAGAACCACAGTGGCTCAATTGTTAGGCCAACCAAAAAAATGTGTTTCCGGTCGGCTAACCATCCGTTTCTCGTTGCCAACCCCAGCACTTTTTCCCCACCCCCAATTGTTTTTTTTTTTTTTTGAAAAAATAAAAAAATCACATTGCCGAATATGATTGAGCATCTAATTGAGCAGGTTTTGCCCAGTACTATTAAGCGCTTGAAATATTATTTGATTTATATATAATGTTAAAAAAAAAAAAAAACTTCCTACCCTAATTTTAAACCAGTGCAATAGGAAAAACACATTATTTTTTTTGGGCCTTAGCATGATACACGTGACCAAAAGGGTGAGGGTACAAATCCTGTCATTGGATTAGCCTAGGTTGGCTACCAAAGTGTGTCATTCAAGACATATGCTTGCCTCCAACTGCCTTGGCACTCCATAACCTACTTGTGTTGCTGTGCTGTCAAACACCAAACCCAAACCAAACACTATCAAGTGCCATCAATTTGGACATATGCACAGAACACATTCAGTATTCATAAAATGCTGAATGTCTATTGACTGATGCAATAAAAGACTTGCAACATATGAATTTACTGCCTGAAGCTATAAAAACCACCTGTTGCACATGCATATACACGTCAACCTTGATATGCTCAATGGGGTACAAAACTATTGGCTGCAGCATAAACAATGGTGCAAGTTACTAAGGTACCCCTGCAAAATACGGGATGGATATCCATCAGCAATAAGAGTAAGAGTGGGGTGGGGGCGGGGGAAATGACTGAATACTTGTTTTATAATAACATTGGGAATAATTTTCAAAAAAAACTTTTTTTCTGATAAAGTTTTTCACATTTCTGTATTAATTACCTCTATTTACAAGAAAACCAATCTTTGAAAGATTGTAAGAAACATTACCCCAAGGGGTTTCAATACACATCACATGTACCAGCAAAAACATTGTGCATTACATCACTGCTTTTTTGCATGTGAATGTGGATACACTCTAATATTAAGGTTGATTCAGAATAAAACAAGATTATTTTCTTTAAAAAAACTTTTTATAAAGATAGAATAACATCAAAACTTAATATCATTTTCAAATTTGTATTGTTCTATCATTAAAATATTGCTGCTACGACTTCATTGCAAGTAATCAAAATTTCTGCTCAGGCAAAAAAAAAATGCATGTTTTGTATTGCACTGGTTTTAAAATTAGGGTAGGCAGGTAGGTTTTTTTTTTTTTTTTTTAAACATTATATATAAATCAAATAATATTTCAAGCACTTCAAAGTACTGGGCAAAACCGGCTCAATTAGATGCACAAATCAATTTTGACAATGTGATTTTTTAAAATTAAAAATGTGGGAGTGGGGAAAAAGTACTAGGGTCGGCAATTAGAAACAGGGACAGTCGGCCGACCGGAAACACATTTTTATTTTCCTCATCCATGAGCAAACCCCCAAGTGGCAGTTCAGGACTTGTAAGTTCATTACAAACTTTGGATCTCGCTTCTCCAAATGAACCCTATCTATGAAACAATTAGCTTTTCATGCAGCAAGTAAGCCTATCAGTAAATCAACCTGATGTATAATGTTGTGTAATGAGCACGTAACTACCAATTCTTGACAATTTCTGCTATTTCCTAGCAATGCCACATTCAATCTGAAAATCACCTATACTTTAAGAAAAGAACCATCAGAAACGTCATACCAAACTGTGCTTTAAAGTGGAGATCTAGAAATATATCATTTAATTGGAATGGGTAGTTCCTGCATCACTCACAACCAAATGCAAGTTCGCTTACACATTTACTAACTTTGTAAACGTGTTTAGAGGCAGTAAACTAAACAAAGCCATTTACATATTTACACATTGCAGCCTTGTATCCGGGCATGCTAAAACAAAGGGACTGTATGTGAAGGACTGGCTATAAAATTCATCTAAATGGACTTTTCTGTCATTTGCATTCCAGCTTCCAAAATAATATTCCATCCTTTTCTTCACAGGTTCTTACATTACAGTTTTGAAAAATACCTAAAAACAAGAGGCCCTAGAGGTCCTTTGATCACTCACCTGGCAGATATATGTCTCAATGCCATTGCGAGAAGCTGGCCAAAACCTCTGGATAAGCAGGATGGTTTCTGTACAAAATTATTCCAGTGCTGTTGATTATGTATGGTATGAAAACAACTGTTCCAAGGTTTCTCTACTTTTCTTTATACCTTCATTTATATCCGATGCACATCATTTGTCAAATGTTAAAAGGACTCCATGCCAGGATATGCTTTGTTTCAAATTATGTTAAGTGTTTTTTTCCCCCTCAAATAAAGTTGCATAAATGTTGTTTATTTATTTTTATTTTTATAGTGGCCATATTTAATGGTACATCAACACCATTTCTATAAATATGAAAGGTTTTTAAGATAAGTCACTTTCTGTCAAATTCTATTGTGGCTTTTTTAGAAGTCATTTCAAAACTTTTTAGTAGCAGCAGCCATATTTTATGGCAGACTGTCTTTATTTTCAATAAATAAATTTAGTCAAATTCTATCTAGTGACTGATTTTTGAGAAGTCATTCAAAGGATTTTCTAATTTTAGTAATGGTTGCCACATTTAATGACAAATCTGCACCATTCGCTGTGCACTTTGGTTATGCTGTCAAGGGGACATTTTATGTAGCTCTGTCACCCTATAATGATCAAGATATGGGGATTTCTTAAATTTTAGGGGGACACTTGACAATATTGGTTACTTAAGTTAGAGCATGTGAAAAGTTCTTTTATGGAACTTATTTTGTGACCCTTCTAACACAAGTTGTAAGAAATACAAATTGAAACCTGTCTTCTCTCCTGCTGGTAAGCATTTATTAGTACTGAAGAGTGAGAGTGAAATGCTTGTAAGGGATTGATCAAAACAAATGGAGAGAAAACTTACGGTAGAAAGTATGGACTTTACAAGTTGGCAATATTTTCAACACAACATCCTTTTCATTTAAGCGCAGCACTTATCAGCCCAGATTCAGCACTCACCAGGTGAGTCATTGGAAAAAGCACCTGAGCACCTGAAATTTTCACTCAATATTTCGAGTCAGGCAAGTAAATTTTCAACCCCTTAGAAGCCTATATGTCTACTGTGTAATTTAATATTTATTGTAAATACTTCCACAAACCACCCCATCCCCCTATTGTATACATTTTATTGACAATAAAGTAAACATACTGAACTGATTTAGAAGACAAAGAAAAAACTATTTCTTCAAATCTAATAATAATATCAAAATTATCAGGTCTTTTTTTTTTACATTCAATCGTTTTCTTCTTCTGAAATCTGTGTTTCTGTTAAGAAAACTGCACAATACTTACCGTATATACTCGCATATAAGCTAGGTCCACATGCAAACAACATAGACCCTGATTGGCTGTCGCATAATGCACCGGCAGATCAGGGTCTGTGTTATTTCTTCTACTGATTAGTCCTTACAAACCGCATAGACCCAGATCTGTTGGTGCATTATACAATGGCAGATCTGGTTCTATGCAGTTGGCAGTTGGTATTGGCTTATACGCGAGTATATACGGTAGTTTATATTGCACACCAAGATATGTCAAATAAATTTCCAGCTGTGTATATACACACACTGCATATACAATGAATACATTTCAATACAGGCTGTATCAATGATTGATTGTTCTGTCTATAGAAGGAGCTGATGGCAAACAGCATTCAGAAAGAAATCTCAATGTAGTCAATTTAGCTGTTGTTGTACTCTCCATCTATGAACAACTGTCATTTTGAGAACTAGTCCCTCTGAGGAATTCAATCAGATGAATCATTCTGAATACATGCAAGTTGATTCATCTTTTTTTACAAACTTTTAAAATGTCAAATGAAAATTTTTGCAAATGCGTCTCAATGCTCTGGTGCAATGGATAATTTAAATTTCCATACAAATTATCATTTGCTGCAATGACAATTATGTAAGAATACAACTGATACTTATGTCCATGAAAACATATGCATGCTTCCCCTATAATGACAATCACATAAAAATACAACTAATCGTTATATATCCAAGTAAAAGTATGCAAATTTAGTACATGTACTTTGGGCAAAACGTGAATTTGTACCAAATATACAAGTAAAAATATGCAGATACTTTTGCAATCTGGAGCTCTGTCAACTTTAAGCAATACAGCATACTACATTCACTTTTTCTTCAACAAACTTTAACAAATTTCTCCACCGCAAGTTGTTTTTTTTTTTATTATTTTTTGGGGGGTATCTCAATCCTTAATTTCTGGACCTTCCTCCATTACCCTCATCAATTTTGTTACAGTTTCTTGTTTTAAACGTCCACGGCCCTATGTCTTGATGTGATTATCTTGAGCTTTGAAAGTTCAGTGTTCCTAAGGTCACCAATTTGCATTATTCCTTCTAGTTGTGACATCATGTGCATAAAGCTAATAATGTTCCATGGTTTTCTCGTTTTTCGGCTCATGTGAAATGTCTTATTCTATGATTCATTCCACAAATCTCTTAGTCTCGTTGGCATTGTGTTCTTTATCAAAACTATAAGATGCATCTACTAATTTCTGTCACCTAGTCTTGCAAGAATCTTGCTCATCTACAGCCTTGTAAAGTTGCCATCGAAATAGTACACATATGATAATATTTTAAAATTGAATGAACAACACCGAAAAACAGCTGATTTTATGACAATTAACAGAGGAGTTAGTATTCTTCCGACACAAAATAAATCTCCAAGTCTTGCTCTGTTTTTATAAATATGGTACATGATAACATTCAAGTGTTCCAAACATCACGCAAGGATTTGTGTACCAAGGACTTGGCATCTTGGAAATTTCATGCATACAAAATGAAAAGTACACGTACTTTTACCGTTTTTTTTGCATCCCCGAGAACTATGTTAATGTGTTTAGAAGAATAGCTAGGTCTTGAACAGAATTTTACAATTGCGGACTCAGAAATAATCAATTGGTCATTTTAATGGCAACTTTTCCAGATTTGAATAATTTTTTTCCGTAACGACAAGTGGTTAAACACTAATTTCCCCAAGTTTTTTCTTTGACAATTTAAACCCTCACAGAATTTACATTACATGCACCAAGCACTGGGAGTGATCAATTGCTATTATATTCATCTGATGATTCATGGTGTAAAAAACAAAAATCCTTTCACTAAGACCTTGAAATTAGTCATTTCACATTTCATTTTTATTAGACATGCAAGCAAATGAAAGGGAATTCTGTCTGTAATTTAACCATTCTTTAGTGATGCTATAAGTGGTTTTTTAGGCAGAGCTGTGGAGATACAAAATGCTGTAAATAAGAATGACAAAGTGTGTTTAATATTAGATGACATATGGCAGGGTAAGAAACTCTAATAAGGCAGTTTGAATTTGAATTAAGAATGAGTCACAAGGTTATTTATCTGTGGCCTATTTTGACAGTTCAGTAAACAGGGTAATGTACATACACATTCCTGAGGTCATGTGATCATACGGTGTGTCTGATCAATGTGCATGCTTATCATTATATACCAATAATATGTTTTTGAAAAAACAAGTCATTTGGAGAAATCAATATATTGTACATGTATCTATTTTTCTCTTTCTGTGGATTAAAGTCTATACATCTTGTCGAATCTACACAAGTGACTAATATTTTGGGACAAGTGGATGACAACGAAATTTGATCAGCCCTGGTAATATTCTAATTAAAAACAAACTTGATATAGGATCGAATTATCCCAATGACAGACATGTTCATCCACAGCAATGCATAAAGTTTGAAAAATCTGTTAGTTGATGAACTCGCATGCTAGGCAAAATTTGGTACTAGTTGATGGTTCTACTGACTCATGAGCAGGAGGTAATGCTGGTTACCGTTTTATACTCGCGTATAAGCTGGGTCCAAATGCAAACAACATAGACCCTGATCAGCCATTGCATAATGCGCCAGCAAATCAGGGTCTATGTTGTTTGTTCTACCTATTAGTCCATACAAACTGCATAGACCCAGATCTGCCGGTGCATTATGCAATGGCAGATCTGGGTCTATGCAGTTTGCAGTTGGTATTGGTTTATACGCGAGTATATAAGGTAGATTTGTGATGGTATCCCTATGACAAAACTTCCCTCATTTGAAGCACTGGAGAGCAGTGATGCAGTTGGAATCTACAAAGGAATTCAAAAAGGACTCAGGGGAACAGGATTTGAAGTGTGAAATGTGCAGTGATGACATGCAGCAGGGCAGGTGTTGCAACTCTCCCACATGGTGATTTCCTCCATGCAACATCCATTGTCAGGGCTCAAAACTGATGCTAGCAAACAAGCATTTTGCTAGATACAATTCTGAAATGCTAATTAAAATGCATAACAATATTAGTGGAAAATATTACAACTATTAAAATTTTGCTAGACCTGAAATTTTTTTAATTTTGAGCCCTAACTGTGTAGTCCACAGGCTACATATAGGTCAGGCATGTGCAATTTCCTCCAGGGTGTGGGCCAGATAAGAGATTTTTAAAGCCGCACCCGATGATCTTAATAAGCAAATAAAACCTTGTCGTGTGCCAGATCCATCCCGCACATTCCTGATATTGCAGTGTAATGTAACAGTTGGCCTGAAGAAGTTGGCATCTACAAGCCACTGCTGTTCACATGGAACATCCAGCATCATGTAACAGGCAGACTGAAGAAGTTGGCATCTACAAGCCACTGCTGTTCACATGAAACATGCAGTGAGATGTAACAACCGGACTTTAGAAGTTGACATATACAAGAGAAACTGTTCACATGAAACATGCAATGAGGTTTGTCAAATACCTTCACTTCATGCAGGACTTTTTTAAATACAGTGGTCC
Organism: Margaritifera margaritifera; assembly: GCA_029931535.1. Taxonomy (NCBI): domain Eukaryota; kingdom Metazoa; phylum Mollusca; class Bivalvia; order Unionida; family Margaritiferidae; genus Margaritifera; species Margaritifera margaritifera. Next base: position 567,918 of record JAQPZY010001088.1, read on the forward strand.
CCCTCTTGAACAGCTCCCCTGACCAGCGGCCACCCGCTTTATACGGCCACAATCCCTTGGCACCGACGAGTTTGTGTTCAAAAGTACCCCTCAAGGACGGCCAAATCCTCTAACGCGACCAGAGGACAGCATTTTGGTGCAAAAAGCGGTCAAATTTACACCTCGCGAGCGGCCACATAATGGTTGTTTACAGATTAAAATCTTGCTAATATTTTTTAATTTCTCAACTCAACACATTGACATTTTGTTCCAACATGCCAATAAAGTAACTTTAATCCATACAAAGAGGTAAGTAATCCGATTATCCTTACTGCCATGTGTTCGTTAGATGTAAGCTTTTGTCACTTTGATAATTACTGGCCATTATTACCACCGATAATTATCAAGATGACAAAAGCTAACTGCTGAGAAGCACAGCATTGTTAAGCTCAAGTCATCGTGACATCCGGTCGATAGATAGTAAAATCGTATGTTAGCCTTTCTGGCTTCCCTCTCCTTAGGACCTAGATTATGAAATGTACATAACCGGGTACCAGACTGGCGAAGAAGAAAAAAGTTGATCAGGTGACAGACTCACTTCCATTGTAAACACTGTGCCTCTCGTGTTATTGCCCGCGAAGGAATAAGTCGTCGCAAAATATCATCAGACATTCTCGGTTTAGAACGAAAATGAAAGCAATTAGATTAAACGAAAAGAGGAGAGTCTTTTGATCACTACTGAGAAAAAAGATTCAAATAAACATCATCAATATATATTCAACTGCATTGAGTGGGAAGACTGAATCGACGGACATACAGGGATAGTTACAACCAAATGTTTGTGCCTAGAATTTACCGACAAGGTGGTTTTGGACCACGATTCATGATTATTAATATTTTTTTAAAAATAACATTAATAATAGTTTTATCACATTAAATCTTTAACCAGATAATATTCCTGTGATTTTTAAATGAAAATAATTGAATATATAAAAATTAGTTACATCTTTTATACTCTATATGTAGTTATTACTCACAACTGTGATACCCCTCTAGAAAGGCCACCCCTCTTATAAGGCCACTTTCTTGCTGTAGAAGGGGTGACCTTATAAGAGGGGGACCACTGTACTGGTTGACACATCTAAACTCATCCACAGTGAGAACCTGCTGCTAGTGGAAGTGCCAAATGACATGAAGGAGACTAACTGTCGTTGTGGTGTGGTAGCTACATGGGGAAATTAGCTGGTAGAGGAAACAAACTTTTAGGCTACCGTACATATTTAAAGGTTACCTTTCACTACACCAAATTCAAATTTAAATTCTCCCCCTGACAGCCATAACTGCCACCTTATATATCAAGCTAAGGGACTTCACAGAAGACACCCTGATATCATACTTCTGTCTTGTCTCGTGTTTTTGACATACAAATCAGTGTTTCCTATGTTAAACTAAACCTCTAAATTCTCAATAATGATTTGTCTAGACGTTGATTTGTTGACATGTAAATGATTACTACATCTCTTATCACACTCGCACTAATTTTCAACCTCTGCAGCAAAATATAAATGTGAAATAAATGTGCTTTATGTGTAAAGGCCTGGCAAAGATTATCAAAGTTTAAGTATAAAATCTACATTCCTTTAAAACTATATACAAGTTACTGTTGCTAATTAGAGCCACTTAATTAACTGTCTTGTCTCTAATATCATCAACATTTTCAACAGCTAAAGTTTATGCTAAGAACTGTAAATAGCCCTTTAACTAATTTAAATAAACACATACATCTGTGGTATTCTCTAATCCATAGGCCATAGCTGACCCAAGAAACAAAAGGATTTATGTCCATTTGGCTGTTTGGGGTGAGTATGCTGTAAAGATTCTGCTTGTATGTCTTAGACTGCAGAAAGCAGCAAATGTCTTGAAATGTGGATTCTAATGCCAAAAAAAATAATGTGTTTCCGGTCAGCCAACTGTCCCTGTTTCTCATTGCACACTATATCACTTTTTTCCCCCATGGTTAAAAAGAAAAAAGAAAAAAAGAAAATCACAAAATTGATTTGTGCATTTTATTGAGCTGGTATTGCCCAGTACTTTGAAGCGCTTGAAATATTATTTGATTTATATACCGTATATACTCACGTATAAGCCAAATAATTTAGGAAAATATAAAAAGTCTAGAACGGGGGGGGACAGCTTATCTGCGGGACAATGTCTATACTTGAGAATTTTTCTTGTTGACTACTGGTATATATATATATATCTGTTAGCCAGGAAACCTTGGTACATGAGGTCCTGCGGATTAAGGTTGGACAGAAGCCATTAGCCAGGAAACCTTAATACAAAAGGACCTGGGGGTTCAGGTTAGACAAAAACGCATGCTGTTTAATGATAGCTTATCTGCGGGCCATGCACTTTTTAATGTTTTTACCTATTCATTGGGGGGGGGGGGTTGGCTTTTACGCGAACGGACTTATACACGAGTATAATGTTTAAAAAAAATATATATATATAAAAAAGAAGAAAACCCTACTTGCCTACCCTAATTTTAAAACCAGTGCAATAGGCTTAGGCACACAAAAAAATTGCATTTCCGGTCAGCCAACCAAGCACTCACCCCCCACCCCATTGTTTTTTTTTTTAATTTTAAAAAATCCCATTGCTGAAATTAATTTGTGCATCTAATTGAGCCGGTTTTGCACAGTACTTTGAAAGACTTGATTATATTTATATTATTTGATTGATATATTATGTTAAAATTTTTTTTTAAAAAAACAACATACATGCCTACCTTAATTTTATAACCAGTGCAATAGGAAATGCATTTTTTTTTTTTTAAATCCTTATCTAAGTCTAGTAAACAAACTAAAATACTAAAATAAACAATTCGTACCAAATGTAGATCATTCTTGAATTTTTCAGTAAGTTCCACACAGTTGATCGTTGGTATTAAAGCTATCTGCTGACGAACATGGGTCACATACTGAATCTGGAGCTAACTTTGCATTCCAAAACCAAATAAAGAACTCTTTAAGAAAAGTTTTAAATATTCGGGGTCACTAATTTGGAATCGAATCCCAAAGGAAATTAGAGAAAGTACAAACATAAATGCATTTAATTATCATCTAATCCAATGGATGAAAAGTGGAACCAGTTTGATTTGACAAATACATTACAACTTAAAGTATAAATTCTCAAACCTTCCATTTTGTTGTCTCACAATTTTTGTACTGTGTATACACAATGTACCTAGTTGGATCATGTTCTTACAAAACTTTCTGTTTATTATGTCCATATATACATGTAGCTTATCATCAATGCTTTATTATTATTATTATTATTATGCAACTATGGACTTGTACTCTGTATGTAAATATGCATATAATAGAGGGCCACAAGGATTAGTTCCATGCAACTAATTGTGTCACCCTCTTTAAATAAAGTCATTATTATTATTATAATTATTATTACTTATGATATGATTGTGCTAACTGCTGACCTTTAACTAAGTCTAGAAAACAAACTAAAAGGCGCAAAACCTAAATTATATAACCAAACTGTAGCCATATATCCACTCTCCACACACTCCTTTGTAACATTTATTGTGTATTGGAATTTCCAAAAATATCATATTAAGTGGGAAAGTACTTGTAAAATATATCCTTATGATCTAATTATTTCCAAATTACACTGCAACTGCTTAACTTTATTTTAAGCACTTTACACATACTTAAAGAGCTACAAATTTCACAACAAATGGTCACAAAACTAAATGTTTAGCTCTAAAGGGAAACTTACTATCACTGATTTATTGCAAGTTTACAAACACAGCTAGCCCGCCAATACATATAATGGGTTTAATTAACAATAAATACAGATTTACCCATCTATTATAGAAAAACAAAAATTACAATTATTAACAGAATTTAGAAAATTATATACATATGTAACTTCTCATCTAGGACATAGATAACTACAATACCACCTGAAATAATTAAATTTTGCACTATAATACTATTCTGAACTTTCTACACCCACTTATCCCCATTCTAGCTGGAGAGGTAATTTGCCCAAGTATTAGGATCCAGCTTGGACCATGACTTCTTATGATCAAATGCACGTAAAAGCAAGGCCAAGCTTTTGTGTGATCAAGATGACTTATGGTAAGGAAAAGGGTAAAATTAAGGTTCAGATCAAATAACACGTGGCAAATAAAAATGGAACGAGGGAACTTTCGATTGGAATATTTCAAAACAAACTTCTGGGGCCGCCAACGGAAATTGGAGCTCCCAGATGGCCCTAATTAATATAGCAGAATCATCCCTAAGGAGTTAACACATTTCAAAGTAATTTTTTTTTTTTTACTGAGATGTACAGTCCATTGTGGATTGATAGCACCATATATGTAATATTTGATTAGATATTTAATTAAATACACATAACAATATTTCCTTTCCCTCTTCAGCTATGAACCTTTCAAAGATTAATCACAGATCCACCGTGAGTCAGCAAACTTTTGTAAAATTAAGGTTCAGATACAGTAATAAGTTACAGATATGAATGCAATGAGAGAAACGTACTGCCAAGAAAGATTTACTAACTTTCAACTGGAACAGTTCAAAACAAACATTCTGGGGCTGCCAACAGAAACTGGTTGCCCTAATTATTAATCATCCTAAAGAGTCAACAAATTTCAAAGTAAATTTGTTCTTTTACTAACATGTACCATTGTGGACTGCTATCACCATATATTTTAATATTTGATTAGATATTGAATTAAAAACACAGAATTTCCTTTCCCTCTTCAGCTATGAACCCTGTCAAGATTAATCACAGATCCGCCCTTAGCCAGCAAACTCTTGTTCAGGGGTGTCAAACATACGGCACACCAGGCTCATTATTTATTATTATTTATATCAAATCTGGCCCGCCATAACAAATGAGTCTGACACCCCTGCTCTTGTAGATCAGGTCTGTTATTATTTTGATGGTTCAGTATATGAGGAGTTTGACCCGAACAACTTCATTATCCACTGGCTAACAGCCAGACCTGATAGCAGACACTTTGGGGAGGGGGGGGGGGGGGGGCCTTTCTGGTCCAAGGATGAAGGGATATCAAACTTGCTTCAAACAAGTGAATAGATGTGATTTCCCTCTGTTTTATTATAAATTTTGTGTTAATTTCTATTCCAGATAAAATAAGATGTACAGTAGCCAGACTTGTAAATTATACATTTGTCTTACTTTACACATCTTCTGTTTAAAGAAAGAAAATTTCCCATATATACTATCTATCAAAAATATACAAGTTGTAAAATTATATTGATTAAATAAACTGGTCATGAAACCAGACAAATCTGCTTGACAACCAATGAATTTTTGACATTTTTACCCAGACTAACCAATCAAATACAAGATTCCATTGCCAAGAGGTTTACTGCCTTATTTATAGCCTTCCATCCTGGAAATGTATAATATTATGCAACCAAACAATAAAAGAACACTTCACATATGTTACTTGTCTCCAAATATAGAGGATCATGTAATACTGAGATATTAAGCTCTCTTTTGTGTCATGGTGCAAATATTATTGTAGAGGTTTACTTTACCTCTTAGCAGTGATAAAGTTACTTGTCTCTAAATACAGTGTTTTATAGTAGTGTGACATTAAGCTCTCTCATACCAGGGTGCAAACATTATTGTAGTAGTGTTGTCTTATTTCATGCATCAGCCATATTGATTTCAAAACGAGGCTACTAATGCAAACACGTCATAGGGTTTGACTGACATACAGTGAGTCTGTGTGTATACCTCAATGTTATGTGCATGAAAGGCGATGATGGACTACCTTGTAACTGAAAATGAGTCTGGGTGTATACCTCGATGTATGTGTATGAAAGACAATGATGGACAACTTTGTAATTGAAAACGAGTCTGGGTGTATACCTCAATGTACATGTATGAAAAACAATGATGGACTACCTTGTAATTGAAAACAAGTCTGGGTGTATACCTCAATGTATGTGCATGAAAGACAATGATGGACTATCTTGTAATTGAAAACGAGTCTGGGTGTATACTTCAATGTATGTGTATGAAAGATAATGGTGGACTATCATGGCTGAACAACCTCTTTAGATCTGCTTTGAGAAATTAATTTTCTAAACTGAGAGGACACCTTTCTGTATGAGTGAACAAATAAAAATAATCAAATGGGTCAGTAGATATATACATTACAACTGCTAGTTTTTTTATACTTTTGATCCCTTTCCCCCATTGAACAACTCCAGAACACATGCATCTTTAAAACAAACATGCTAAGCCAGTTGAATTTCATAAAAGTAAATTATCTACAACGACCTTCACAGGTCAATAATTATGTTAGATATTCACCATAAATTATTTCCCGACTGTATGTTTCAGCAGCTGTTTGACTGATTAGGGACACAGAATTACAGTTATGGAAAAAAAATCAATGGTGTTTGTCAAGAACATTTCTGATTTTCTATCATTTCTTTAAGCAGAAATTCATTAAATAGCATGGAATAAAACAGGCATTTGGAATAAAATTATCTGAAAGGAAAGTGATTGATTTGAGATAACGGCAATCATCTTTGATTTGCAATGTTTTGTGTTGGCCCAGGTATGGACGCATCTGCCCCTTGAATCTCTGTCATACAAAGAAATCATTACAATGAATAATAAATTCAAATAAATGGAGCATATACAAACTGGAGCCCCAGGTGGCCGAGTGGTCTAAGGTCACTGACATCTCACCTCTGCCTGTGTTGGTTCGAGTCTCGTGCTCGGCCAACGTGGGTATGTGAGAAAGCTTGCCAGTAGTTTCTCATGGGTCAGTGATTCTTCCCGGGGTTTTCTCTGGTTCTTCCTCCACCAAATATACTGGCCGCTATGTATAGCCTATGGCGTTAAACCCATAACAACCAACCAACCATATACAAACCACTTATCCCTAATTTCAAAAAAACCTCGCTTGAAATAAAATTAATAAATCCAATACAATACTATGATTTAAACATCCAATCCCTTATGGAAATAACTTATTCTGACTTGTACTTTATATATGCTTGACTTATCCTGGACTTATAAGTTACTTGTACTTTGCATATTTAATGAAGCAAGTGACACATTAGCATACCTGTGACAGAACCAGGATTTCAAACCAGTAGATTTACAAATTTTGATCATGAGATTGGCTTCTAAAAAGGGAGATTTTTTATCGGCATAAATTTTACGTGTTTTAAGGGAATTGAAAACAAAACAAGTTCAATTTGTCACAAAATATGTATTCTCTTCATATTATAATACAACACACAATTTTGCACATGATTCTGATTCAGAATCTGATGGAAAATGTTACAAGCAAAGATTTTTTTTATAAAATCCACAGGCATTTTTAGTTTCCTTCAGAAGATCATTGTCTGGTGACCACTGGTGACATTCACTGTGATTGTTAACCTTCACACTTAGCAGGCTCTCAATAGTCTTCTGGTCCAGACTTCCCCTTGAATCACTCTGGATTTTCCGAAGAATAGAGAATGTCCTCTCTGTGTCAGCATTGGAATGTGGCAATGATAGGACAACTACACTCAGTCTTGAAAGAAGTTCTAACTTCAGTTTTCCTGTTGCTTAGTAACTTAGTTCTTTGCTCTCCATGTTTTGCAATGATGTAAGTTGACAAATGTTGTGAAATATTAAAAATAATAAACATTTTTGGAAATAATTATACTGAAATATTGCTTCTGAAAAATATTTCATTTGTGTAAAATCTGAATGGCTGTGACATATTAAATTATTTTCTTTAAATATAAAATTATTTTAAAAAATGAAAATTTTAAAAAATTACATAAAAATCTGGTTGAGGGATCTGAAGATCATTTCACTTGTGCCTATGTTGCATGTTGGAATACCAAGGAATCTGGTTGAAATACGCTGAACTGTTTGATCATACACACAGACTAGAACATTCAACATTTTATCATCCCCTTGATCACTTGATTCATCAATCATGATACTGACTTCTGACTCCTACACATATTTTCAACTCTTCTGTCCCAGTGGGGGGCTAGGGCCTGAGTGACAATATGTGTTGTCTTTGTACGCTGGCATGAAAATTTTTGTGCAATTTCAGAGTCAGGAAACATGACTTTAACCAGTTTAGTAAAATGATCTGCTATGAGGAATGGTAAATTGTGCTCTGCCACAAAATTTGCAAACAAAGTCTCTGCAAGTGTCACTTTATCCACTTTTGATCCAGTCTGAAATAATGCCTTCAATGTGGGTGTTTTTGTTACAGAAGAATCGTTGCTCCTATGTGATGGTGTCTGTATATGCCTGGTGATATCATTTCTTCCTCCATATGCTATCTTAAAATCCAATTTGCACGAAAGACACAATGCAAAGTCAGGACCTTTGCTACTAACCTGCACACACTTAAATTCTGTATCCAAGCGTTGTTAAACTTGCTGTAGTATTTCTTAGCTGGTGGCTTCTTAGCATTGGGAGAAAGCGGACGTTTCGGCATTTCGACATGAATTGAAAAAAAAAAATACAAGCTGCCTTAAATATTCATTTTAAACCATCGTGAACAATACAAGAACAATTAAAAGACATCGAATCAAAATACTTACTCAAGTGTTTCTGGCAAGATCATTTTTGGTCGGTCTCCGTTTTATCTTCCTTCCACGACAGATCGGCCGAGTTTTAGTCAAAGACTTATGGTCATCAAGGATTACCTTTGATCCTTTTATTACTTATAACACCTCAAACAACATCCCGCATTTGGCCTTAAACTCTCCAAATTACAACAATAAGGTAACCAATTAGCCGCTTCTGTGTCAACATGCTAACAATTGTAATCCCACTACTCAACCACGCATCGTCGCACCAGTCATATCGTAGGTCTATTATTTCCGGCTCCCAGTAGACTGGTTCTGGCTGGTTTATCTAATGTGTTGATAGAACGCGTAAAAAAACCGGATTTTTAAAAAAAAAAAATATATTTCCGTGAAATTTTCAAAACCGGTAGATTTCGACTACTAAACGGTATGTGCGGTAGACGGTCTTTAAAACGGTATTTTTGGCCTACCGCCGGTAGAATCACAGGTATGCATTAGGCTGTATAAGTACAGTAAAAGTGAAAACAATATTGATCGATGCTTCACCTACATTTCATCTACAAGTGACAGACAAGTCATTTATGTGTGATATCAACCTGTATCAGTTGAGTGAAAGTGAACTGCAAGTTCATGGACATTCAGTGTTCAAAAAATCTGATAGCCCAACGCCCGGGGCCCTCTAATTTCAGATCGGGCACCTCCTATATTTTAAGTGAAAAGCCGGTCAGTCTTGTTGAACCAAAAAATCTAAATCTGCCTGAGAAAACTTCAATCTCGGTAACTAAATGCAGACTTTTATTTTAATGTTGTTGGGGGCCATTTAGTCATTTGAAGTTCGTCTACTGATCGTAATTCTATAGAAAGCTGTAAACTTTGTGTACAACGCGAGGCAGATCCTCACGCAGGTAAAACTAAAAGTCGGTACATTTATGCTGTATAAAACGTGCACAATACCATCCGCTATAATCAGTAAAATTAAAATAAAGGCTATGAAACTACAGTGAAAAAAAATTCTGAATCATAAAAAGACTTTATCATTTCTTTGTTAATTATATGCCACACATTTCCAAAATAATGCAGTCTGAATAAAAATGGCATTATAAAATTTTTGTAAAAATCATAAGTACATTTAAAGTAGTAAATAATTTAGACATTATTATTAGTATAGAAGACAAAAAAAAAAAAACAAGAACATATACACATGCATGCAGAATAAGTAATAATTAAAATAATAATAATAATGTCTACATTATATGCTCTTTTTAATTGCAACGTGCAATGTCGTGTGAAAAATAATAGTAGAAAATAGGGCCCTTTTGGGCACAAGGTATTGGAGTCAGGGCTTGTGGATTTTGAGTCAGGGCTTGTGAATTTTTTCAAGGCACCAGCCCTGGGCCTGTGTCTGAAAAAAAATTTCTTTGAACACTGACATCATCGTTTTCTGACTAACAGTTTACTGCAAAATGCAGTCAGTCTCAAGTCCATTAGGTTTACTGCAAAATACAATCCAAGTTCAACAAAGGTGCTACTGTGATTTTTGCTCTAAAATTCATAATGGCCCACCAGAATTGTCAATTTCACTAGGTTGTGTCAACAATAACAACACACAAATTTCATCATGTTTTATTTAAAATATTTTAAGATTTTAAAAAAGAAAAACAATGAAATCAAACTTCCAACTTTGATAGATCTTACATCTCAAAGCTAGAATAAAGCAACTTGTGTGTGTGCGTATGTGTGTGTAAATTGCAAAATGGGGACACGAGTGAGCATACAGAACCACACATTGCAGACACCATGTAAATAAGGACTTTTTCAGCATCCAACAATAAATTATTTTCTATAACTTCATTTAAAACAATATTATTTGGCACCAAACATTCAACTGTGTATATCCTAATTAAATCATAGAAAATAATTTATTATTGGACACTGAAAAATTATTTGACATTTAAAAGATGTCTCAGTGGCAAAAATCCAGAGCCCAAAAGATTTCCGCTGCAAATACTATCATAGTTTAGACTTGGTCGCACTTCAGTTTCACGAATTTAAACCATTGGCGATCTGCATTGATGGAATTATGTTATGCCGACTTTTCGCCTATGGCAGTTTTGTTTTGTTCACTCTTTTTTTGTGTTCTCCAGCATCATGTGGTATATACAAATATCCTAGTGTTCACATGCTGACAACTGAATCTGGGACAGCCTTTATTTACCAGCTGAAGTAGAATGGCCATTGGATTATGAAAAACTGCTGCCTGTGAGTCGAAACCTGCTTTTCAATTCACTTGCAGGGGCCTGCTTCATGATGATGGATATTGCCCGAAATGTATGTTTCAAAGAAATATTGTATTTATTACTTGATGAATAAATTATCTTTGTTATCGCTCATTTGTGTTATTTCAGCCAACACTTTGAAACTGAGCAAGCCATTTCAAATGTGGCTCAAAGCTGCAGCCTTGTGTGTTGGAAATCATTTCACAAATTGTCATTTAAATGGAATTGTATGAGATTTTTTTATAAAGTCAGAACTTATGGGTAGCCATTCACACATATAAATTCTATAAAACTTATGACTTTATTTACACAAGGACACAATTTCCTCTCAGGTTGTGGAGGGAAGGCGGCTTTTTTTTCAAGCCCGAATTCATTGAATTTAGTGGAAATTTACTTTTATCTCACGTATAAGTGTAGTAAGTGAATGACTTACTTTTCACTTATAAGTGAAGTGCACTTCACTTACAAGGCCATGAATAAGGACCTGACTACCACTTAACAGTGACAATGCTACAACAGAAAACAGATTGTGCAATCTAAAATTTATGAGAACAAAAAAAGTTTAAATCCAACCAAATATAGTATATATCCATAAGAAAAAAACAGGAGAATATGTATGCACGAAAACTATTTTTGCCTCCAAAAAGGATCAATATACATCAGTGTTTCAGCTTGGAATTACTAAGAGTGGTGGTGGGTACTTTTATGAAAGGGACACTTTGCTGAAAGGGGCACTTTTTGTAACAACTGGCATTTTTTCAGAGATAAAACGATGATGGCAATAATGAAAGTTAGCATTTACTGCATATACTCGCATATAAGCCGATAAAACTGCAAACTGCATAGACCCAGATCTGACATTGCATGATACGCCAGCAGATCTGGGTCTATGCAGGCTGTAAGGACTAATATGTAGAACAAACTACATAGACCCTGATCTGCCAGCACATTATGTTGTTTGCATTTGGACCCGAATTATACGCGATTATATACAGTAATCTTTCTGGAGGTAGGAAGAGTGAAAAGCACATTCATAACTTTATCCTAGATTAAATAAACAGAAAAATAAGTGGAATATATAGAAAACAACACAGAAGAAAGGTGTTTTAGTCATATACGGACAATTAGAGGAGAGTGCTCTTGGACGGCAGATTAGTTTTGGTTTTGTTGGGTTTAACACCATTTTTCAACACATGACAGGCTAATCCTGGTGGCGAGTATATTTGGTGGAGGAAGTACCTGGGAAAACCCCAGGAAGAACCATCAACCCACGGAAAGCTATTGTAAAACTATATATAGAAACTATCCTGGTACTGAATTGCAGAATATAATAAACCGTTTTCGCGCAGTGTTTCAATGGCTGCTTGGTAACTCGATTCCTTGCCTGACATGCAAGTTCAGATTTGAAATTTTCACAACTAAACTTGAAATTGTTCTTCCCTTTCATGAACTTTACCAATAAAACCAAGAACAAAATTTATCATACGAAATGTGTTTTGTCAACGTGTCACCTGTCAGATGTCAAATTTTGGAATGCCTCAGATTTTTCAATTAGCCCTTTGCTTGCTAACAACTACCATGTGCAATATACTAGCATCAGTAGGGTCCAATGTGTCAACGACATTTCCAAAAAAAAGTTTTCATATCAAACTTGTGTACTGTATTGTGTCATGTCAACTGTCCAACAGGCAGAAAAAGACAACTACATTTAGTATATATTGGCTAAACTGTTGGCACATACATTTGTCAGTTTATCATAGCTCACAAACAATTGTACGAACTTCCTGGGAAAGGAAAAGGTTATGTTTGGAATCATTTTGGCTTAAGAAAAATTGATGGAAAAATACAAATGGGCAAAAAACATTTGCCAACATTGTAAAACGGAGTATAGGTATACAGCAAACACGACTTCACTGATCACTCATCTCTCCAAGAAACATGCCACTGAAACTAGTACACCGAAAGCTGAACTGCGAGCAGAAATTGGCCAACTTTATTGAAAGTTCTAAACAGGTCACAAACACCGACATTTAATTCAGAGAGAGCCTCTCAATAAAGCAGTGAAGCATGATGCTTTTAAGCTGATGTTGCACACATTTGAAACCAGGTAAAAACTTCCATCTGATTCCACATGTTTACACTAAGGTTAGCAATGAAACATACCCTTAAGGACCAAGTGGCTATTGGCATAACAGCAGATTATGTTTTACTTCACTCCAAACCCATAACTATTTTGACAGTGACCATCCATTAAATTACCAAGGAATGGGAGATGAAGTTCAAAAACCTACTGACCAAAGACCTTGGTGATTCCAGGTCCAACTCGGAGTCTAAGACGCAGGACAATTTCCATACTGGTGAAAATATTGCTGCAGCCTTAAAGGACATCTCGGTTGTATTGGAAGTTTCCAGAATTTGTAACAATGTCTAACAATGTATCAATTTTTTTCAAAGTTCTGAGAGAATGTTTGGTGTCTTGCCCATACACTCGAACAAGCAGTAAAAGCAGCCTTGGGTAGAAATGGCAAAGCTGCTCCAACTCCATAGCTCCATGCTGCACTAGTCAAGGTTCACGCAGTTGTAGTTTTAAAAAGCCCTCAAGCTTTCATTTCATACAAGAGAAGCAAAATTCTCTGAATATGGCTAAGCACATATTAATTCTTGATTGTGAAACCAGGTGGAACTCAATGTTTGACATGCTGGCAAGATATATTCAACATCAACCTGCATATGAAGCAACTTGACCAATTTTAAAAGACAGTCTTGATCATGGCTTCTTGATGAGAAAGATTGCATGGTTATACAGCAGATTCTTGGTGTTATGAAAAACTTCAAAACTGCATCAGTTGCTGCATGTCGACAAAAATGACCAACTGGATTGGTATAGCCTCTTCTTGCTAAATGACGGATGCTGACAGATTAAACAGTGAAAACGATGACTTCATTGGGACAACCTGATTAAAAATCAGATATTACACCTTTCACATTTATTAATTAAAAAATGTCATTCAGATCATATTGTTTTTAACAATAACTCCTCCAAACAGGAAATGCAAGGTTTTATCGGATAGGTTACTAAAAACAAGTCAACTAGCAATTGAAACAGTTACCACAATATGAACCTTAATGGGTACCTGTCAGATCTATTCATTCAAGCAGCTCTGTGTTTTAAGCAGATTGTTTATGGGACTGCCTACAAAAATCTTTTTTTATAAGCAAGTTGCAAGAGCAACTCCTGTCACACTGCAACATATGATTCCCAATCATCAAGGCAAGTTTCTACTTTCCAAATCCTGCCCATGGAAGAATTAATATGAAATTCGCTACCTCCTGATTGAAGAAAGCCTTTGTGGCACACACAATACATACCGTTTCGATTTAAAGGTAAATTTTGTTTATTTAATTGCTAACATGCAAGTAGTAACTATAATTTAGTGAAGACAAAATTTGCTACCTCCCAAGTGAAGAGCACCTTTGTGGCACACACAATATATATCATTTCAATTTTTTTTTAAAACGGTAAATAATAAGGCTACTAAATTTTCTCTATTTAATTGATAAACATGCAAGTAGTAACTATAACTTTCATGCAAATTGAGGGAAAGGTAAAACGATACACCTCTGCCATGTATCGATGCGATTCATGATACAAAGCCTACACATATCAACTTGATAGTCATTTTATCTTTAGATTGTCAGTCAGTGGTGCAAAACAACTGCTGCAGCCATATGCACATGTTTCTGTCATAGAAAAAGGAAATTATTAACAACACCCACTCCCCTTCTACAAATTAACAAAGTGGCTATAACTCGTAACATGCGGTTTTGAATCTGTCCCCTTGCTGATTCGGTGCCAGTTTGTTCTTTTCAATACAGTCTGTACATTCAGTCGCTGATTACATATATCAGCATAAAAGAAGACATTTCAAACTTGTTCCCCGCGTACAATTTAAGTGTTTTACAGAACATTTAAAAGCAACTTTGTGCGAAGTTTCTATGTTGCTTTGTATCTATCTGGATTAAGTTTGGATGCCAATACATCTGGCGTAGTTCTGATTAGTGGTTGTTTTTACCCTCGACTTGAACAAACACATACCACCAATCAGAACTGAATGTAACATATTTCACTGCGTCACACACGAAAGTGTAGCCATCAAATTCAATCCAAGTAGGTAAGATATGAAGCAACAGATAAATTTCACGTAAAAGATGTTATTAAATGATCAATAAAGTACTTAGATCATATATGGAGAACAAATCTGGAATGTCTTTTACGTTGATATATGTTATCAGTGGCTGAACATGCCAACGGGATAAAATAATTAGCATGGAATTGGGGAGGGGGGAGATTCTGAACCACTTGAGTTGGTCACCTTGTGTCAACTGGTAGTCAAAAGTTTTTTTTTGTTGACAGAAATTAGGGCATATGCCTGCTACAGCTGTCTCAGATGTAATCTCAATGTAAAGAATAAAAAGGCAAAAGACTGCCAATTATTCACGGCTGCTGAAGATTGAAGTAACCTGTAAAGGGTAAGTATCATTTTGTATTGATTCTTCACCTCTCGTATCGATATGGGTACTTATATGGAAAAATCATTGATACATCGTTATACTGATTAATCGTTTCACCCCTAATCGAGGGTCAGGTGTGAAATGGAGTGTTTCAAATTTACAAAATTTGCCTCTTTCAAACTATGATAGACAGGGTGGTATGACAGTGGGTAAAAACAGTAATCTGAGGAACTTTTGTAACTCGTTATGATTTGTTTTCCCCTTTAGGCTACTGCTTGTTTTTTTAAACATTTAGCTTGCATCAGCCTCCTGTACTACAGATGTGCATGGAAATGTACTCTGTTGATGAATAATGTTCACATGTGCATGTATATGGGTGGAATTTTTCCTTACTTGCTGTAATGAGGGTGAAATTTCGCATTTTATTCCAGTGATGTGACTTTGAACATTAAATGTGTAAATCCTGTATGAGCTGGGGAGGGGGGTCGTTTATTTGAATGCATAACGATTATTAGTAGGATTATTGGTGTTGATGTTGTTCTTGTTGTTTTATTATTATCTGATCTTCACGTTTTATAAAGTACAAAACATGGTTTCATCTGTAAAATAAATATGAAAAATGAAGAATAAAAATGTATATACAATACAATCAAAATGTATATACAATATAACGCAGAAAGAGACGGAACATAATAGATGACTGAATTTGGTTTCAATATTGATGCACCCTATACCTTCGATTTAAGGCCTTTCTGGGATTCCCACGTTTACGACGACACTAAATTTGGAAATGTTAAGCAGTGACATGTCCGTTTATCAAGATTTATTTATAGTCCGCGTGATTTAAAACAACAATTCAACATAAGTTCTAATGAGCTTTTTACCGACCTGACATGAAAAACAGTACCGACATTAAATCGAATAGGATTAAAAAGACATTCAAACACAGCATAGTTGGACAAAAGCAAGCAAAGCACTTAAAAAAGGCAGTAATTAAACGGGAATTTAGTATTTAGGTAACTAAAAAAAAACGGGATGATATGACATGCAAAAAAAGGCTAGGTTACTTAAAAGAATAGGCTAATGGAAAAACAAAGCTAAGTTGTCACATATACTGAAGTTATATTTTTAAATTTGAAACTATGAACTACAGCGATACAAAGGTATAACCGTTAAAAGTGGTTTCATAAAACCGGGTAAATCTGAGCGGGAACTTTGATTTTATCAGTGTCCTTGAAAGTTACCCCGAGTACATGAATGGTGTAGCTCGCACCACATGTGCGGGCTTGGGTAATGTTTGAATAAAGTTAACTCCTATATTCAATTTCGAATGTAAAATTAAATCAACAATTTTATCTGTACAAATATGACACTGAGAATAATTCGTGTGACTAGTTAATCACATGCATGTACACTAATAACCTAAAATTAAAATTCAAAATGGCTGTACTGGTATGCCGGCCGGTCTCGTTTGCAAATACCTGTTTACCAATTTAACGATAAAGTTTATTCAGGACTAAAGTGAGCAAACTAAATGCATAGAAATAAATTTTTGCCAAATATAGTTGAAAGTCCTACCTTGATGCGTAAGGAAAAAAAGTCCCAAAACTAATAAAATTTCCATCTTCCTGAACTATGATCACCAACTTCAAAAAAGTGATTGCTGTACACGCGGATGACGTCACCACTGAATAACAGGTGCGTCCTCTAGGTGCCTGGTACAAATTAGCGCGAAACGGGTGACACGCTTCAACGGTTCAAAATATTGTATACTTCCACACTACAGTCCCCCAAAATCGCCAGAGTGCAAAGTAAAGAGAAATGTAGCTGTATATTGTCGTTCTGCACCCAAACCAAATTGATCGAATACTCCGAGCATTTACAGCAGATATAAATGTCTCCAAAGCAAATTCTCCCTGTGCGCAAATCTCTCTGATAACGCTGTTGTCATTCACCAAGTAAAGTTCGATCCATTGATATAGAACTTCCCTGTCCATAGGTTTCACTGAATCATTCAGTGAATGTGAAGGTAATAGCATCTCCAGTTTCAAGCAAAGTAAAGATATACATTGTCGCGAGGGTTCGAGGCGCTCAGTGGCAATGATCTTTAGTGGCGCCCGGGGGCAATCGTCTTTAGTAGCGCCCCTACTTTGCCACAGAGAACAGTTTTTATGTCAGTTGCCAACCTCCAACCCCACCCCACCCCCATACACGTCCTAGTTACAGTTTTAAAAAAAAGTATTTTCCAGTTTCCTTCGCTGTAAATAATAAGATTGTACAATGACTAACTTTCTCGAGACAGTAATCGGGAATCGTGTCAGCGCATGACTTCCTTTGTTACTGAAGAACTTTTTGTCTGTGGCATTAACTGCTTTTTCAATTCCAAAAAGGCAGTACAGCAGTTATGAAAAATTTAAATCAACGTATCTTTTCTATTCCTTTTTTTTTTCTTTCTTTTTTTTTTATAAAGAAGGGAACCTAAACTTTTGTCTCAAATTAGTCAAAATGTGTCGTGTTGTCTAGGACTAAGAGCAGTGGCGGGGGGTGGGGTGCGGGGAGGGAATTGCCCCCGGGCGCCAAGCGAGGAGGGGCCGTCGGGAGCTTTTTCTTTTTTGCAGCTGTAACCGGGGCGTAGATGGGGGGAGGGGTTTTGAGGTTTGGCAACTGACATAAGAACTATTCTCTGTGGGAAAGTAGGAGCGCCACTAAAGAACATTGCCCCCAGACGTCTCAAACCCTCGCCCTGCCACTGACTAAGAGCTAGACGATATGGGTTTTTTGTTTTAGCATCTTTTTCTTCCTTGCTTTGGCTTTCTTTCTCGATGTTTCGTTCTTTCTTTCTTTCTTTTTAATTTTCTTTTATTTGTGAATTCGAAACGTTCTGATCAATAACTCTTAACGATTTTTGACAACTTTACAATATTTCCTGGGTGACCACAGAGATTTTGAAGAAAAAAGTCCTTCTTTTTATCTGCAATTATGGTATAAAATCCACATTTGAATGAAACAACTCGGGAAATGTGTAGAAGATGCACAAAAATCACGGTATCTATTATTAATATTCTCAAGCACTTATTTTAATAAGAACAGTAAGCAATTTATGCAGGAATTTCAAAGAAATGGTCAGTTTAACGAGATAAATTTGGATCATGAAAAAATCCACGATGTTGCGTTTTCTGTTGTTATAACCGCAACTATTAAAAAAATCTACGCGGAAAAATCTGTACGGGGTCAGCAGCTGTTTCAATAAATTAATTTTTAAAATTGTATACGGTATTTATCTTTAGTCTCAAATAAATATTAGTCAAAATGTGTCGTGTTGTCTAGGACTGAGAGCTAGACGATATGGTATTTTGTAACATCTTTTTCTTCCTTGCTTTCGCTTTATTTCTCTCGCTCGATCTGACCTTCTTTCCTTTTTTTTTTTTTTTTTTTCTCTCTAAATTCAAAACGTTCTGATGAATAAATCCTAAACATCTGTGACAATTTTACAATACTTCCTGGGTGACCACACAGATTTTTAAGAAAAAAAAATCCTTACCTGCAGTTATGGTATAAAATCCATATTTAAATTAAACAACTTAGGAAATAAATAAAAGTCCCACAAAATCACGGTATCTATCATTTTCGTGTTATTTTACTGTAATTTATCCCTCCAGCTTATACTTTTTTCATAGTATTTCACCTGACCTTAGTGTAACGGGGGCAATTCTTCACAAAACATATATTTAGGAGTGGGGGGAGGAGGAAGGTTGGCAACTGACATAAAAACTCTTTTCTGCGGCAAAGTAGGGGCACCACTAAAGAGCATTGCCCCCGGGCGCCGCGAACCCTCGCGCCACCACTGAATATGGAGATACGTTAATTAGTCTATCATCAAATAAATTGTGGTAATAATACTTACACTTGAGAAACCTGGCATAAGTTGCATTTATTTCAAACACTTAATAGCAAAGACCCGAGTTCCTTTAGCGGACACAAAGATATAACAAACTACACAGGGGGATAATTGCTTCGTCTCATTCATCTCACAATTTCAGTTCATTCATTCTTTCTATTACTCATTTTCTCATTCGTTCTTTCGTTGTATCTTTTCCTTCTTTCAATGCTTCCTTCCTTCCTTCATTAATTCTTTTATATGTTCGATCGTTGGTTTGCTCATCCATTCCATTCTTAATATAAAGTCATGATGCAAACAATTGAGATCAACGCTGATATTTGTATTGTTTAGGGGGAGCCGCGGAAGCACAGTTGGTAGAGCGTCGGATTCGTAATCCAAGGCCCAGGCCAGCCCTGGTCGGCGGCCTCGGTGTGTCCTTGGGGAAATTCACTTAGTTCCCACTTCCTCAGCATGATATAGCCATAATATGTTAAAAGTGCCGTTAAAAACCATAAAAAGACAAATGTACTAGTTAGGCATAAGACAGTATGCAATAGATATTTTTCAATATGCCCATCATCCTAGTGAATGAAAGCCTCTTTGTTTTTTCATTTTTTTCATTATCAAAAGCTTGTGCTTACAGTGGCGTCGCAAGGGAGGGGGGTGGCAAATGCACACGGGTGCTGGTCGAGGGGAGGCGCCGTCGTGTTTTTTTATTTTTATTTTTTTCTCAACCCCACCTCCGTATCTAAGCCCTCTGTTTCAGGGCTTAGATGGGGGTGGGGTGGAGGGTTGAAGGTTTGCAACTGACATAAAAACTGTTCTCTGTGGCAAAGTAGGGGCGCGACTAATGAACATTGCCCCCGGGCGCCTCGGTAGGGGCGTCATTAAAGAGCATTGCCCCCGGGCGCTTTAAACCCTCGCGCTGCCACTGTGTGCTGGGAACAGAGGCGTCAGTTTCAGTTATCGGTATGTATGATAGGACCATCTAAGTGTGGCTGTTGTGTTGTTGTTGCTGTTACTGCTGCTGTTTATTTCTGGAGATGTAGTGACATTTATTTTGTTTTAAAATTGTGTAACACATACACGTGCGTTACCTTGCTACATACGAAAAGGCAAAGCAGCGGCGTAACTAGAAATTCTGCCCCCCCCCCCCCCCGCAGAACTTAATTCTGGGGCTCCCTCCGAATAAAAAAAAAGCAGCACACACACACAGAGAGTTGAGGGGGTTGCTTGGGTGGTTGCTACGCTACTGCCGGTGAAGACAACGTATACAATTTATTTGAAGTACAACATTAGATGCTGATGACATCAGCGAAATATGATACTGTCAAAGAGCTGGGGTGATGTGGGATTACTCGTAGATATATATTTAACTATAATTAATCGTAGATATAGCTTTTAAACTAACAAGGTCGAATGGTCTGATGAAGTAACTTTTAATTATTTTCTATCTGGATATCACTTAAAACGCGAAATTATTGTTCTTGTTGTTTGTTTGTTTGGTTGGGTTTTTTTTGGTTTTTTTTGTTGTTTTTTTTTTTTATATTATCCCATTGTTATGTCATAAATAAAAGCGGCATATTTTTCATATTTAGTTGAAACATTATACTTGTGATCTCTCTTCTCTCTCACTGTCATAGTTTCTTTGTACACACAATAAATCCCTCGTTTTGCATAGCTATGTAAAGACGCAAAGAAGAGTCGCGTGCGTCGTGCCCTGCATCCTTTACACGTGATAGGTCAATCCCTATATGGATACACACGGTACAATTCAACATCGTCGGTAAACTCCCTATATATCCACGTCCGTCTACGCTAACCAAAGGACGTCAATCCATTTCGTTCCACATCACAAAATGCTTGTAGTTAATAATAGTGATAACGCAGCGCGTGAGGTTAATAATGATGATAAATAATTACTAGTAAAATTACTCATTTGATAAATATAACTAGCTGTCTCTCGCGCAGTTAAGCTGCTATCAGAGAGATGTTTGTGGTGCGGTTGAAGTGATATATCAGTACCAGTCAATGCATTATACGGTGTATCCTTAGTCTGTATACGCACTGCTGGGTACATTCCGTCTGCGAGAAGGAAATATGTACAGAGTAAATAACATCTTTCATGAACATAATTTAAGTGAATCGTAGATGCTTGTATCACGAGCTCTTGATTATACGGCCACTAATTTGATTAAGTTCTGCGATTGTCATATGACGGATTTGATTCTTGTTGTTATTTGGATTATACTCGTGTGCGGCCATTCGGCCATGTACGAGTTTGGATTAATTTTGCTTTTCTTTTAAAGTGCAACGGTTACAAATTGAAGTGGCTGGCAAATGGACATTGCTCTCAATGTTCAAAATTCCTGGTGGTGAGGGGGGGGGGGGGGAGGACATATTCTACACAAGAAATACGATACTCCATAGAAGGGTATCGGAAATGTTGACGCTCATCAGGTTAATAAAAAAAATTTAAAATTATTAGACTGTGTTAATAACCTACATTTCATGAAGTCGTGTATCGAAGATAATAATATCTGCTAAAAGGATGTTCAATAACAGATTTGACTGCACGGCAGGTATTTTAGTTTGTACATTACCATTTTTTTTAAACTATAAAATACTAAAAATGGAGTCACAACTATTCGTTTGTTGTTTTATTTTGTTGGTTTTAACGGCACTTTTAGCACATTATTGGCTAAATCATGCTGAGGGCATGGGAGCTAAGAATCTTTCCCAAGGAGGCTTTGACCCTAACTGGCTTGGGCGGGTATCAAAACCGCGACCGTTGGATTACGAGTCCGACGCTTCACCAGCTCAGCTACCGCGGCTCCAACACAACTATTTGTAACACTCCTGCAATATTAGCATTCAGCGCCATTATTTTATAACGTCACTACTGTGTTATTTGCGTTAATATACCCATATCATAATTTTCATATATGTAACACGTGTAATAACTACACACGATGTCACAAAAAAGGTCATAACGCTATGTAAAGGAAAGAAGTAACGACCGAGGCATTCTAATATATTTCAAAGTCATTTCACAACGCTATTCTTCGCTTTGGTCAAATAAATTAATAGTTTCCGTCATGCGATAAATATAATCTTACATTTTTTCTAATTTCAAGTGAAATTTATGAAACTCGTCAAATAATTTTTTTTTTTTTTTAGCTCGCCAAGGTTCGCAAATCATAAAAATTATTCGACTCGTTTCATACATTTCATTTGAAATGAGAACTCGTGCAAGATGTTATATATATATATATATATATATATATATATATATATATATATATATATATATATATAATAGTCACGAAGATTTATAAGTTCATCAATAAAAATACAGAAATTATTGCAACCATTTTGTGTATTGTACCATGTGTTAAATATGGTGTGTATTCAATGTATATCTGGATTGTGGGGTTATAAAGGAATCCAGTCTCTCGGGAGTTAGGTCGTCTGAGAAATGAAACTCATCCCAGCATCCACTCCATCCCAGCATCCACTCAGACTCAAGCATCGTTGTTTCAGTTGAGTTTGCACACAGATCTGGTCATGAACATTATATATTCTTCAGGTTTAGGAGTCCTTTGGAAACGCAATGTTGTTTCCCACCAAAAAGTCACAACAGCTGTGGTTAGCGTCTTCAATCAATGTATTGAACAACGTATATCTGTATATCTATGCATAAATGCATATGCATTTTATATGGTCCTAATAGAGGGGAATATCCGCCATTAAATGGGACATCTCTCTTTCTCTCTCTCTCTCTCTCTCTCTCTCTCTCTCTCTCACTCACACACACACACACACACACACACACACACACAATCAATGCATTGAACAACGTATATCTGTATATCTATGCATAAATACATATGCATTTTATACGGTCCTAATAGAGGGGGATATCCACAATTAAATGGGACATATCTCTCTTCTATCTCTCTCTCTCTCTCTCTCTCTCTCTCTCTCTCTCTCTCTCTCTCGCACATACACACACACTCACCTCAGTTTGTCGACGTTTACTGCTGTTTTTGTTTTTTCTTAGATTTCTGTCAGACATTTTGGTTTGCCTTAAAAGAGACAAATGTGAAGATTATACAGCAAGTTAAGACCAAATTTAATGACATATACACATATGTGTTGAAATCGATCGTCATTTAGCAACTTTGAATATATGGGTATATTTTTAGCTGTAGAAATAATGAAAGGGATCCTTTCAGCTAGTACCACGCTTTTCATTCAATTCAGATAGTTTAACTAAATAAGAATAGAGGGGAAAGCATAGAGATAGTGGGGAATATCAAACTTTCCTAATTATAAAAATTTTCATTTTATATTTTTACAATGTATTGTTTGTTTGATTACTCCAGTCTCCATATTGGTTCATAACTTCAGCGCATTCAGTTCTGATAGATTTATGACCACTATGTGTCGAGTGAGATCAGATAGATTTATGACCACTCTGTGTCGAGTGAGATCAGATTTCAGAAATCGATATTTGTATTTTAAGAGGGTGTGGTTTGATTTTTCTTTTGTTTAGCATAACAATACATGTCATCTCCATTAACGAGCTAAAGCTGACCGAGATGTTAACGAGAAAACACACATGTGCACACAAACACACACACATGACAAAGAGTGCCTTCGATTAGACAGCCAGTGTTTATTAGCCGCATAACATGTGTCGCCTTGAAAGGACCAAAATCAGAAACAAAGACTTTATATTAGTTTCAGATATAGATTCATCGCTGACGGTGTGTTTCAAGTTGATGTCTGGTGGAAAAAAAATACCTTCCTATGTTGTCATAATTGTGACAACATTGTCCTTATTTGAAAAGTCACAAAATACACCCGGATTTTATTTTTATATAATGTTTTTATTGTTCGATTTGAAAAAAAAATGGCAAACACAAATGCTTTGATTAAATATATAATTATAAAACCTAAATCTGCCATGACGGTAGTCATACTTGGTTCTTTCAAATTCTTGCTGCTCGATCTGCAAGACGAAAGGGATAATGTATTCCGATATAAGCGCCGTCAGTGTTCTGCGAACCAATGGCGCTATGAATTAAGGGAACTTCTTTCTTTATACCCTCCTTTTTAGAGGCCATATAGGAATCTTCGAGTCCATCGTCCGTCCAGAATACAATTTTATAAGTGCAACTAATACCGCTTTTTTCTTTTTTTTCTTTTATTTTATTTTATTTTTTTTTTTTCTTCGTGGATTGCTATGAAACTTCGTAAATATTATGGCCATCACATTACCATGCGCATATCGACAAATCACTTTCCTCCAACAATTTTTAAAAGAGCAATTACAATTACATCTTAAACCTGCATGTTTTGGTGCGACGTATTTACAGTATTATTTCATCTTGAGTACAGAAAAATTGATAATGTTGCTGATACAACTAGTATAGGTCTAAAGTGATACAAAAATACCTTCCCTCGAACATCTTTCTTTCTCTTTCTCTCTTGCTTTCGTCTCTTGTCTACCCCTCCTTCACCTTATCTCTTTTCATCAGATATCTCTCTCTCTCTCTCTCTCACACACACACACACACACACACACACACACACACACACACAATAGTTTGTCGATGTTTGCTGCTCGATTTTCGGACCTCTGTTAAACGTCTTGGTTTGTTGCCATAATAGAGACAAATGTGTAGACTCTGCAAGTTAGGTACCGACCATTTAATGGGGGGGGGGGTGCGCTTGAGATTACTCTAATTTTAGGCCCCAAAAAGCTTAAAATAATACTCATGCTCTGAGTTAAAGAACTAATTAAATCCTTTATATCAGTTGAAAAAAAAATATCTTGAGATTAAAGAAAAATAATAGCCAGGTTCGAAAAAACATTCCATGGGCCCCGGATGGCCGAGTGGTCTAAGGCGCTCGCCTTTACAGATCACTCACACATCTCACCTCTGTCGGCGTGAGTTCAAGTCTCGTCTCGACCAACATGGGTATGTGAAAAAGCTTGCCAGTAGCTTCTCGTGGGTTAGTGTTTCTTCCCGGGGTATTCCCAAGTTTTTCCTCCACCAAATATACTGGCCACCATGCTATCGTGTGTTGAAAAATGGCGTTATAAACAACAAGACAAGACAAGAAAATCCCAGGCCCCACCCCGAAAATGAAATGGCCGATCCCTTAACTAAATACGATAAAGAAGGAAAAGAGGAACATCATGGAGATAGTCAGGAAAATTAAACTTTCATAATCATACCAATTTTTCATTTTATATTTTTACAATGCGTTCTTTGTCTGATTATACCATCTCCATATTGGTTCATATGTTCAGAACGTTCAGTTCTGAGAGATTTATGACCAGTATGTGTAGACTGAGATCAGATTTCAGAATGGCTACTTATATTTTAACAGGATGTGGTTTGATTTTTCTTTCATCTAGCATAACAGGACGTGTCGTCTACATTTACAAGCTAAAGTTTCCCTGGATGCAGACAAGAAAACAAAAAACAAACAAAATGACCGCGAGTGCTTTTCATTAGGAAACCCGTCCTGTTAGATGCATAACACGTGTCACCTTGAAAAGACCAAAATCAGATACGAAAAATTGATATCAGTGTCAGACGTAGATTCATCATTGACAGTGTGTTTCAAGTCGATGTCTGTTGTCATAACTGTGACACTCTCCTTATTTGAAAGATACGTCACAAATAACCGTCGATTTTATGTTATGTAGTTCTTTAATTGTTCGATTAATGAAAACAATTGACACTTATAAAAGATTTCATGATATTAACATGACATGGCGGCAGTCATGCTTGTTTTTCTTGGTCCATTCAGGTTCTTGATGCTCGATCTGCGGTGCGAATGAGAATACCTACTGCAGTGTAAACGCCGCCTGCGTTCTGCACAATGACAGGGACTGACATGGCAACCCTCTCGCCGCTAGTGGAAAGACACTTAGCTCCCATTTCCTCAGCGTGATATAACCTATAATGTCTTAAAAGTGCAGTTAAAACAAAAATAAAAAAAAAGAAGAAGAAAGCCTTTATCTCCCCAAAAGAAGAATGCAGTGGTAGCCAAATGACAGGTACAGAAATGCTGGAAGAGTAAGGATCAATATCACAGTCACAAGTATGTGTTGATGTCAAGCAACAATATCCACTTGAAACTGTGATATATTGTCTAATCGCGTCTCTAATTGGAGATCATTTCTCATGTATATTTTTGTATTTTCTTGTAGTATTGTTTCTTCAAAATATTTTTGTACTATGACCTAATAATACTGTATTTTTCTAGTATTTTAGGAAATAAAGATTCTCTCTCTCTCTCTCTCTCTCTCCAAGAAAACATCAGTTGTATCAACGGTTGTGTTGTCTTCTTTTGTTTTCTTGTTTTTTTACTAAACCTCACTATCCATCTGTTTTAAGTCATATGACATTTCGCATGTTAGTATTAAAATCGATAATTCACAAAATGTTGCATTTATCTTCATGCCCTATGGCTTCTGATTGCCAATATTACGTAAAAGACGATAATGTCTAGGTGGCACTGAGAAGGAATTTCCCAGCGGCTACAATTATTGCTTGCATTCTTTGCTTGATCCAAACAGATTGAAACGGCGGCATAATACATGGATTTGCGGAAATGATGCAAGGAACAAAGGACACTTGCTCACTTTATGTAATAGATTATCTGACTTTGTGGAAAAGTTATTCCTCTCTTGCATTGGAATTTAGTACATGGAAAAGAAGGGAGAAAAAAACCTGTAAACTTATTTATTTTGTTAAGGAAATCAACAATTCTAACTATGCTGACCATTCAAGCGATTTTTTTTTATCTGCAAATTACTCGATTCCAGTCGCAACTTGGAATTTCCTTTTGGATGGAAGTGTCTTTTTTCTTTCTTTTTTTTTTTTTTTTTTACCTTAACTTTTCTGGTCATCGATGAGCAAAAAAAAAAAAAAAAAAAAAAAAAAAAAAAAGAAAACATTATCAGTAAGCAAAAAATACAAACAAGCAAACACACACAAAATAAATTTCTTTGAGCAAGAATAAATACAACAGATTTTACAATAACTAATTGCCAAAAATGGGACTGTAACGGTCTCAACATTTCTCATGTTCACTTTCAACTGGACAGTTGTTAGCTCCAACAATTTTCGAATTTACGAAAATAACCTGGAATTTTTAAAAAATATTTATCATTTGACATACATGTGATATATTTTCAATACATTCATTCTTACTTCTATAGTCATTTTATAGATAAATAGATAGACTCTTCAACATTTTGATTTGTTTACTGAAAAATAAATTGACAGAGATACTGACTATTCTGAGACATGATTAAGTAAAGTTTAACACAATTAATAAATTTGCTGTCATTTAAAAGGTACCCATTACTATCGAAGTAACTGTCATATTTATACTTGTACAAATTTGTAGGTTTTTTGGACTTGGATTCTGTCAACGGTATTCCAAGCATCATCGTTTATAAATAGAATGCACGCAGTTCCATTTCTCTTTATCCAGTTAGTATTCTATTTATAAATAGAATGCACGCAGTTCCATTTCTCTTTATCCAGTTAGTATTCTATTTATAAATAGAATGCACGCAGTTCCATTTCTCTTTATCTAGTTAGTATCAAATTGCAAATACTATAAGCCTGTCTGATATTACAAGTTCTCATAAGTGTCATAGTACTTACTATTAATATCTTAGTACAGATAATTCTGACAAAAGATTTACTATCAGAGAAGATGGTTTGATTTGGTGTTCTACGGCACAACAACACGGGTAGTTTATATCGTGTCGAGGCAATTGCAGTAAAGTGCCTCGCCTATGAACACACCTATGCTTATCCAACGATAGGATTCGAACCCGCACCCTTTCGTTGGCAAGGCCGAGAAGAAGAAGAATACGAATATGATGATGATGATGTAGATGGTGGTGGTGGTGAAGGTGTGGTGACGACGATGGAGATGACAACGAAGAAACGATAATGGCGACGATCACCATGACATCGGTAATATTATATGGATCATATGAAAGTACAGTTGGAAAAGTCAATGACCTATGATTACCAATTTAGAATTTACACAGCTAGCTTAAGGTGGGTAGAACATAACTTTGTCAAGGTTGATCCCACATGCAATTTGTTTGAGAAATCGAGATAGAATACAGATACTGTATAGTGATGGCGGGATGAAATGATTGGTCTTCACCGCTCGTTTGTGCGATAGGTCATACTTAGTAGGGCGCATGCAGCAAAAGTAGAAAATATTGTACATATATTTCTTTTGATATAATCCTGGCAACATCGAATGCAAACGTATGAAGGATTCGATTTATGGATACCTAGCTTATGTAATAAATCACACAGTATCTGACCACCATTGGTATGTATGTTCTTTGGATAGCTATATTGAAGTAAATAAACTTTTGTTTTATTTGTACACGATGTTAAACAAAAACGAGACTGCCCCTCTTTATTACACATAATTGACCAGTTGGATCATTTGCATATATGTGGCTTTAAAACCGACATTTTTCGCTTTGGGAAAATTTGTCAGTGTTTGAAACAAGATTCATGAGAAAATTGTGAAAATTTCTTTAAAACAGAATGAGAAATATGTAAGTTATAAAGAGCTGAATTTGTACATATAAATAGTCATTTCTCTCTACTTGCTTTACAATGTTGTAACAATTCACACCTGTCTGTCTATCAAATTGGAATCTCTGTTATGCGACACATGAATTACAGATGCCACCCTCGGCCGATGGGTCTGATTCTAACTGTGATGATAGGATGATGGCCTCAGAGAAGTCTTATCGTGATTACTGCAGATAATGCCTAAGTTTAGACTATTTGTATACCTAGCAAATATATTCATTTGGGCCGTTCGACAGGGAGTACTTATTTCTCATTTGCTTTTTATGATATTCAGTAAGCGTTGTTTGTTGTGCTAATCTTGTCCCTTGTGTCTTTCATCTCATTGAAAATTTTGCGATGCAGTTTACCAAAACGTGATTCTACAATATGCACCAGGTATGTTGTCATTCAACCTTGCCGTCGCATCTGTAATTCATATATATATATATATATATATATATATATATATATATATATATATATATATATATATATATATATATATATATATATATATATATATACTCTCGTTTCTGCCGTAAGGTCATGCAACGCTGTTGGTCGTTTCTTTCACAAAAGTATGGCGCATTCGGGAAGTAGCAGCCTCAGCCTTTTCCGTACTGCTCTTCCGAACTTTGAATATTCAAATGTGTGCTTGTCTGTTTTGAAACATATCTATACAAAATATTAAAATATATCGTTTTTACACAATTTTTAATAGACTTGTTTATGATTGAAAACGCGTTCTTTTCGGAGTCAACATCTTAAACTTGGTAATCTCGTATTGATAATGGAGGAATCTTTCACCTTTTCTAAAACTAAGTTGGCTTTGTAAAAATACCTGGATGTGCGGAATCGAAAATATATAGAGAGGATATTTTCTTTTCCTACGTTAATACCGGATATATATTTCATCGTGTGGTACACAAAACGTGATATTTTAAAGAGTGGCTGATCATATAAATATCGGCGACTTAAGAGGGTGGTAGGATTGAGATGACCTAATCTGTTGCAGTTAAGTACATGTTTTATATTTTGTAAACTATTTTACCTTATATGCCACAAAGTAAGTCCGATTCAGTAATGCATCACAGCGGGTTATCATTGTTATCAAGGTATTGAGGAGAACTAACTTCATAGAGACACGAACGGGTCGAGTAAAATTTCTTCAGCAAAGATAATTTTCATGTCTCAAGGTAATGCAGTATCCATTTATTTGTTCTAGCTCACAAAATGCTGGAGGGGGGTGGGGTCTTTCTGCAGGTATAACTTCTGCAGGCGCATACAATCAAGCGTCGCATGGCATTGTGGGAAATCTTGTCTTTTCACGTGTGGAAATATAATGATATATGTTTCACATGTGAAAACATAGCAATGAAGTATAAATATGCATACGATTTCGCCAATAATTTCCTAGATTTAACACTTAAGCGAGTGTGTGTGTGTGTGTGTGTGTGTTACATGTTATCATACAAAGCTGCAATTTCAGATGATATTGTTGTATATACCAGAGCATGTATCCTTATTGCAACTAAACCTTTAACTGAACTAGAAGCATTCAGGCACACGTTATTGTCAAAATACAAAATATGCGACTGTATGAGTTTTGTCATTGAAGTCAAAATTTTGCTTCATTTCATGATTGTAACATGTTGCCACCGTTTCAGATCTAAAATTATCAGATTGCGTAACTTACTCGCTTTTTATTTGTGCATGAATACATATTTTAATGACATCCTGTAAACAATATTGGTTTTTGACCGCAAGAAGCTTCATTCAAGAAATTTAAAGCACAGAATGAATACTACGGTATTTTCACTCTCGTAGAGATTCCACCATGTTCTCAGATGGCATGAAAATGTTTTAAACTTTAATTGCTCTTGATGGCATTCAGAGAAAAGTATGTAAAACTTGTAGGTACATAAGGGCACACTTTCACTAAATTATGATAAGAACATATCTCTCACGTGAGATTTTCCCCTGTATTTGTATTATTCCATCTCACTAAGACAAAAGCCATCATATCTCGATTTAAGTGATCAATCCTTGCTAATAGTTTTTAAGCGTTCAGAACACTGAACCTTTTATCTGAAGTAAAATACATGCAATATCATAGTCTTGCTAATAACTCGAGTATTAAAGACAATGATTAGGAGGGTTTCTTTTTCTCTAGTAGCGAGTATCGAGTCGACAAAAGCGAGTATCGAGTTCAGAAAAGCGTGTATCGAGTAGAGAAAAGAGAGTATCCAGTCTTAACTCTATACTCGCCTTTCTTCACTCGATACTTTATACTAGAATAAAAGTAAACTTCGTTGATTAGGGCACCATCAATACGTATCATTTGAAAGTGTGTCGTGTTTATTATGAAATATAGTCGTGCTTTTAAGTTGTATGCATACATTTTTATAGAATATAGAATGATGAAGTACGATTTAAATTGATGTTATATAATTCAGACGGTGAATAAGGGCCACCGCATGTTTGCAAACCCGGACCATTGTTGGTGCTTTTGAATTCATATATTTACTGGGTATCGTCCGGATCTTACTCCATCGGGTATGATCTAATACTAAGCGTGATGCACTGCATATGGTCTTTTTTCTTTCTGAGCAATCTTTCTGTGTACAAGATCACATATGTATTATGCACCTGTTTTATAAATCAACGGCATTGTTTGTGTTATTGTACACATATACACATATGTTCATATGTAAAAATGAAAAATTTGAACAAATCTTATTTATGTCGTGTCACCCATCATTATGAACGCCTATTTCGTATTTGAGTAAATACATATTTGTTATATTATGATTGAAGGATAAGGCTAAATCTGTGATATTGTGATCTGTTAAAACTTATTTCGAATGGAGTGAAGAATTGTGAATCTATAAATATGTACATAGTACACTGTACAGTGCAATGGTTCTCAAACTTTTTGCACCCGCGGCCCACTTCCGAGTATTCTATGCATGGCTAATATATATCACCTGCAGCAAGCCAGCGGCCCACAAGTGGACCGTAACCAATGGTTTGAGAACCTATGGCACAGTGCGTTCTGCTTGACTGTTAAATAAAAAAAAGTATTTTAAATTAATTTTAGACTAATATCAAAGTCGTCAAGTCTAGTTTTTCATTTAATGCATCGAATTTTGTTTAAAGGGACTGTTTTACACCCGACCCCGAATTTCACCCCATCTAAAATCTGTAAATGACACTTTTAACCAGAAGACACCCGAAAGTAAATCTATACCATTTAGCTGCTCGAGACAAGGTAACAACAACACGGCCACAATTCGCTTTCAAGCACAGAACGAGCTACGTCAATAAAAGCGCGAGAATGACCTGCCAGGTTACGCGTTAGAGGGGCAACTAATGCAGACGACACAATGAGCCATCCTAATGAAACAGATTGTTTTCTTATATGTATCAAGTTTTAAAAAATCTAAGAATGCGACTCGACCCGTTCCTCATTTCTCTTATGTTTGAAAAAATAAACAAATAAATATACAAGATTTGGTGCTGCTAATTATCGTGAAGTAAAGTTATACGTGATAGAATATACACAGGATGTCAGATATGTATCTCACTTCTCATGCTTATTACCGGGACCCGCGTGGTCTAATGCGCTTGCCTTTACAGATCTCTCACATCTCAACTCGGTCCGCGTGGGTTCACGACAAACGAGAGTATGTGAGAAAGCTCGCCAGTAGCTTCCCGTGGGTCGTGGTTCTTCCCGGGGTTTTCATGAATTCTTCTCCATCAGCTATTCTGGTCGCCACGTATATCATGTGCTGATAAAAATGGCGTTAAACCCCACAAAACCCAAACCTTGTGCTTATTCTATGGATATGACTTTCTTCACGACAAATAACGGCGCCAGATCTCTTCATTTACACCTTTTTTTAATGAGATAACAAAATAGATGTTAAAAACTGGTCGAATCACACTCATATGTTTCTTACGCAACAAGAGAGATGTTCGTTTTAAAAGAAACACCAGTGATCTCTCATCTATGAAAAAACCTGAAAGTTGCTCTCGCGTTTTTACTGACTTAACAACGTACTATGCATGAGACGGATTGGTGGACGTGCAAATATTTGTATAAAACAAATATTGAACCACGTACCCACAACGCCAAATTGTGTTCTCAATATAATTGTGTCTGTCAAAACATAAAAGAAGTGAGAAGTGGATGAGAACATGGGCATAGGTAAAATGACGATATAGGTCAAAATGTATGTTAAAAGCTTACAATATAGGATAATAAAAAAACGTGGAATAACTGAATTAATTACTTGTGGGTTTATTTTAAAGTCTGATGAGTATTTGACAGTACTGACTCGCATTACTTTATCGTGCACACCCAAAATAAATAATATATACACTGTACGTTGATGAATTTAAATATATGTGCATGCGTTTTTGAGTCACCACATATTTCCCTTTATAAAAATATGATACTTTTGATCTCGACAACAAACGTTCATCTTCCAAGCAGTACTATTATTTTAAAACGAAGTGCAAGTTAGGGTCAAGACATGACATTTCGCGTTGGTAAAGAGATGAAAAGAGTCAAAATAACCTGAGTAAGCATTTGAATTTAAGTAGAGACATATAACACCTCTATGAGGTAAGTTAGTGAGTACAAAGTGAGTCCTCCATGATAACCAATACTAACTTAATTAACTTGCCGACGGTGGCAGGTATTGTTATAATACAAAAGGTAAAACCTATTCGGTATAGCAAAACAGAGATTCCAATGGACCGCGGACCAATTTGATCGCCACCAAGGTGTGAATTGTTACATAATCAGGTAGCGAGACAAAAGCTTGCCCAATCAAGTAGTGCAAATAGAATTTATAATATAATAAGAACAAATTCAACTCTCTATAACGCCGCCATTCTTCTTCCTATTTTCACAAAATACCAGGATTTTTGTTTCAAATACTGGGAAGTTGTTAAAAACGAAAAAAAAAAAACAGGTTTTAATTAAATAGATATACAAATGAGTAGGCAAGGCATTCTCTTTTTTTTTTTGAGGGATCAGTTGTTGTCATCTATCCTAAGATATCAAATTTATGGGTGATGTAAATATTTTCTTCTTAAACTTTTACTGTAACGGCAATTCCACGCGTGTCTTTATGCTAATACAGGAGATTGATATGGCTATGTCGTTATACTGAGACACACTAATTTCGGACTGGTCACCCGAACTCTTTCCAAACCTATGTATGTACGTTGTAATTAGTCATCCAGTAATTTGTAAGTTAACATTGTTTCATAGAATTTTCCAGTCAGTATTTTGCGTGCACCATGTTAAGTTTTGAAAATAAAAATGCTGATATGCAATCCGCCAATCGGGACTATGACACATTTCTACAATTTGATCCCCTGGATCGGGCACGAGCGAGGTTATGAGATCGCCCATCAAAGATCAATGGTATCCTTTTAGTCCTCCACTCCTGTCTGCCTTTGTAAGATTTATGTCAAACACGATGTCACGCGAGAGTCTGGTTCAAGGAGATTGCCATGTGAAAGACCACCTCCCTCCAAGATCAAAGTGGACGATAGTCCTTTATTTTAAATTCTTGAACTTGTAATGACATAAGCTTAAAATACACAAAGTTGAAGCAAAATAAACTGTACATGGTTGCTGACGTGCGCGCGTCGTATTATATATATATATATATATATATATATATATATACATATACATATACATATATATGTGTGTGTGTGTGTGTGTGTGTGTGTGTGTGTGTGTGTGTGTGTGTGTGTGTAAGTGTGCATATTTCTGTCCATGTATTTCTGTAGAGCGCATTAGTTTGGCACATAACAATTAATCAGATTTATGAGGAATGGTACCGTATTAAATGACTTGACTGCAATGGGTTTAATGTCCCCGTTTGGGGCGAGATTGATTCTTAATTAAGCATTCGTTGGATAACGGTCGGACAGGCAAGGTAATTTGGGGTCTTGGTATCGAAAATGTCAAAGTTGAAAGGTTGCAGAGACTATTTGTAAAACCAGTTGAGGTAGTGTCATCTTTTGAAATTTTCCAGTCGGTTATTTCAAAAGCGCGCGAAATCTAGAGGGTTATGCTAACTACGATGGGCGTGTATTTATAAAAGGCGGTAGATATGTTTAATCCTGACTGGCTACGCTAAATAAGGGGTGTGTTTCCCAGACGAAATTCCATGTTTTAAATATTCCACATCGAAAAATTTAATCAGTACAAGTTCCTGCGAAAGGCCGAAGATCTTGACTCCGAGCAGAATAAGGCGAAATTCTCTCGTTTAAACAATTGTTCAAGGGACAGGTGTCTGGAAGTTGAGGGACACGATTCTGGCGGTAGAAGCGAGCGAGTCTTGAAAGCATAAGGTATTTGCATCAATCTCATGTAATTCGTTGATATAAATATAATTATTTGTTTGAATTTATTTGTTTAAATTCGTATATCAATTTCTTGATATGAGTGTAATTATTTGTTTGAATTCATTTGTCTGCATTCGTACAACAATTTTCTTTACATGAGTTTGACGAATTGTTTGAATTTGTTGTCTTGTTTGTTGTAGGAATCATGTAGTCTAAGAATTTCATACATTACTTTATTTAATACAAGTTGTGAGAATTTACATGTCTTAGATGATATGAATTATGTATGCTATAGAGTTGAGTTTGTATTCACTGCCACTAATGTAGTTAAGCCATGAAGTGAATTTCATTGATTCGTTTGTATAATTAAGACGTGAACTGAAACTGTTATATCTCGTGTGATGTTAGAGTGAGTTAGCGATGAAAAAGCCGTTAGAAAGTACATTAATCTTCTGAAACTAGGTTTGTTTATCGTCTGTCAGGTTTGGTTTGAGAAGACCTGTTATTAGCCTTTGGTATCTGTTTGAATTCCAATAGGACGATATCTGACGTAACGAGAGTGGGGTAATGTTCTACTCCCCAGAAGGAAATCTGACAGAATATTTAGGTTGCTTCTTGTTTATTTTACAAGGGGAAATAGCTCCATCCACCTATCCACCTACTTACCTACCCACCTATCCATCGATACACATATACGTATCAACGTAGAGGGTAGAGAGAAGAGGCATCCCATACAAAGTTTGAGGACCAAAAGAGGCTGGATGAGAGAGAGAGAGAGAGAGAGAGAGAAAAGCAAAAAGGGGAGAACATCAGCCCTGACCTGTCACCATCGTTGAATTGGGAGTGACCAGCAATAACAAGGTTATGCAGGCATGCTGGGCAATTGATTCGACTGTTCATGATGAACTAAGTCTATCGATATAAACAGATCGGCTAATTTCATAATTATATTTGTGTTGAAATTCGATAATTGATTTCTACAAGAAGCGTATCTTTCAAATGTGATGTATTATTTCAATTTGTTTTATGTAATTGATTAAATTGTTTTATTTCATATACGGGGGCTCGTGTTATTCTGTTCTATATAGCTGCTCAGATCTCTATTTATCCCATCTATAAAATTTCATATTTTATTTGATTATTTACTCGTATTAATATATAGAGTTATTAATTAAATATTCAATGTTTGATATTAGATGCCTTGATCGCGTAACAGGACTTACATCTTTTCTTTACACGAATAAACACGTATGTCAAGTTTTAAGTTCCTTGATTAAGTCAGAAAGCAGGGAGAGATCGCTGATTGCACCTGTCGATAATCTGTTAAAATGGAAATTGATGATTTACATTACCGTATTTGTTTATGTAAATAGGTCACCTTACTGGGAGCAGCTTAGACCCAGATCTGCCGTAATAATGCGCCGGCAGATCTGGAACTGCGTTGTTTCTTGTACTAATGAATTCGAACAAATAGGATATATGCGACACCAAATCCGTATGTATTCACAGATGTGAGTACGCTATTTGCTGTTTGGTACGTGTTATATACGGATATATACTGTACGCTTACGTCAGATATGTGACGATATATGTATAATGCAGGCGAAACAAAATGTCCTGAATAAAATTAAATATTACGAAGAAAAAAAAAGTAATGAAATAATTTGTATATAACAAGCTTCATTCGCAGTAATGATGATTACAAATGTTGATCAGTGCTATAGACAACGTGTAGACGACGGCAGGACAGTGCATTAAACGAGATACATTTAGCCATACACTGGTCCCACGTTTGAAATATCAGCAAAGTGTATTTCAAACCAAATCTAGAGTTTTGTTGTTGGTGGTATTTGTTTTTTTCATTTTAGATACAGCTATACTGTGCTAAGGCAAGCAGAGTGGTGTGACTTGCCCAGAAGCACACCACGGCAGAAGTTCCAGGCTGATGCGCATGCAGGATTAAAATCCGCACCCTTCATCTGGCCTGTGTTTTAACGACGTTCTGCCCATAAGCATTTTTCACTCAGATCGCTGGTTGACCGTTTTAGTGACTTGGATGTGGTCGTGTGACGTCATTATTCCGATCAAAGTGTAACCGGGCCTTGCCATTGGTTATGACAAAATGGCAAGAAGAAGGCTAGGAGGGCATCTCAAGACTCAAATAAATTGCATATCACTAAAGAGAAATTTAACCATTAAGTAAATTAATAAAGTGAATAAAACATTTGCTTTTCTTTTTAGAAGTGAAATAAAACGAATTTAAATTAAAAATAAATTTGTGAAAATTTACTTTCTGTTTGGTTTTCCTAAAGCTGTTTTTGCGTGTAAACAGAGCATATTTTGGGTCATAAAATCTCGATCAGAAAAGGCTCGTTTTGGTCAAATCCAGATTGCTAAAACGCGCCAATAGTCGCAAATCCGTCACGCTAACCACTGAACCACCGTGGTTGTCCGGAGTTCAGAACTGTGCCGTTGACTGATTCGTGATACAAAGAGCGATATGAAATGTTCTGACTAGTAATTTTATATGATGTAATTCACATTGTCCGTCCGTTTGTGCATATGTATGTTTGTTTGTCCACCCTGTAAGGATATTCCTCTACTTCAATTGACCTTTCTGCAAACAGAAGATAACCAAGTCCTTGTCGATTCACTTGATTGTAACCCACACTCGGACATTGGGATAAGCACGTAGCTCCCATTTCCTGATACGATTGGTTGGTACTTTGAGCACGTTATTGGCTGTAGCATGCTGAGGAAATGAGGGTTAAGTGCCTCTATGGTGGATATTGACAAAGTGTGACTCAGCGCGGTGTATATTGAATAAGTGTGATTTTGAGAAGCGGATATTGAAAGTGTGATTTTGCGCGGTGGATATTGAGAAAGTGTGATTTTGCCAATCAAAGCAAAACATTCGATTCCGCTTATACTTTCTTATATGGGTGGGGAAAGATATTTATTTTGGTGACAATTAATTTTTTTTTATTAAAATGTCTATACAAAAACCGATAGAGTACATAATTTACGATTTCTACAATAAACGCAGAACTTACACAGTATGTAACCCGTATGTAGATATTTTGGCAGTTTATCAAGGCCTTTCAAGTTTGAACGCTAATTAATACGGAAAGGACGCTTATTAAATTATTAATTTAAAAAATATTTAAAAGGAAAATGTGTTTGCCGTCAAACGCAAGGTGTATCTAAATTTGTTCCTTCAGGCAGTGTGCAAATACAATTCCTATTTTATCATGGATTCCAAATACATTCAAAACGTCTCTATTAACATATTTATTTTTTTTTTTGTTATGTTCTGTTAATTTATCTCCAAATACATATAGTCACACGAGAAGGTCCAAATTACAACTTAGCTTTAAAAACATCGCTCACTGAACTCGTATTCGCGTTGTAACTATGTTCAGGCGGCGATCAGCAAGAGGAAACAAAAAATGTGTGTGCAATGGTTTATTTTTTGCTTTCTGTACTTTATTATTCGTCTTATACCAGTCAATATTTATAATTGTTTTAAAAGTTTGAAAGTCATTAAATATGACAAGTAGACCACAACGTTGATGTCAGATGTTTTAATCACTCATACTTACCTTTGTTATAATAGATTTGAATAAGCATACGTTGGTCTTTTAACCAAGGTAAAAATGTAAAGCTCATGTATGTTGCTTTTTTCTCTCACTCTTATGACACATATTAAAGAATATATTACTAAGGCCCAACTTTATTCATAATCGGCATAATATAGCCAGTATTGTGCTGACGTACCGTTAAACGCTAATACATACATACATACTAAGGCCCGTATGAATTGCAACGGTTGTAACAGAGTGACATTTAAAACAAGAAACGTTATATTATTATTATTATTATTATTATTATTATTATTATTATTATTATTATTATTATTATTATATTGCCGGAAATACCACTTTGAGCCTCAGTCTTCCCCCCCCCCCCCAATATATTCCAATTTGAAAGTAGAAAGGTTTGAGTTAAACATGATAAAACAACATAGCTTTGGTCAAATATTAGAATATTAGTATCATTAGTCATTTAATCTATGATGCAACCGTCTTGTGACTACCTTTGCAACACCATATAAATACTGCATTGCTCAAAATAAATCCAATAACCCCTCACCCACCCAAATAAAAAAATAAATAAAAGCCTTAAAGTGGAAGCTGTTGTAAGGTATCTCTACAAGAAGCCAGTTTTGTGCTTTCTCCTATTACGTATCTGACACTGATACATTTGTTAGACAGTGGAAAATGTTGGAGTCAAAATATACTGTTTGTGTTATGCTATACTCTCCACGTGTCGTCAATCGCCAGCTTGCCGAAAGGTCAATTATCTTTTGGAAGCAATTTTAGTGCATCTCGAAATGAACGTGTGTTATGCACCAAACCTTCAACATTTCTTAAAATAGTGACTTATGTCGCAAAAGTGAGGGTGTCTCGTGAATTACAGTGCAATTTCAGCATGGACTATTTTGCTAGATCTCGTTAAATGAATTCCATGTTTCATTTTTTGTTCATATTCTTTTATTTCATCACGTCCACCATTATGTAATGGCATTTCCTTCATGTGTATGGGAAGTAAGTACTAAATTTTACATTTTAGTTCTCAGCGCTTAAAAAGTTCCACTTATGATTTTATTTTTTCAAAAAAAAAAACCCCAAAACAAGCACTCTGTTCTTGTTCCTTTTAATCGGCCACGTTTTTCGGTCTCGCGTGGTAGTTTTTCCCCCGAGCCGATTTTCCCCCAGAAAAATGGGCGTAGATTAGATTTTCTCTCCGGAAATTCTACTCTAGAGTTATTTTTCCCCGGGGAGAAAAGTGCTCTAGGATCTATATAACTTCTCCTAGGGAAAAGTCGCTCTAGATTTACCCCCCCCCCCCCACTCCCACACAAAACAGAATCCCCCCCCCCCCCCAAAGAAATTCTACTTTAGTGTAAAATAACCGCTACCGCACCCTTAACCGCCACACATTTCTCCTTGAATTTATCAACCAGTTGTCATTTTAAAAAATTGGTGACGAAAGATAATGCATGTACATTTGTGCGTGCAGACACGCTTGTATCGAATATTGTAGTGTTGGGTCAAATCTCTAAGAAGCTGCAGAGCCCATATTTTGCTACTCTGGCATAATTATATCTCAATAAAATGCTAAGTCAGGAAATATAATAATAGAGCGACCCGCCTCCATCAGGGGTGGAATAGACTCCAGAATAGCTTCGTCGGGGTAAAACTGACTCGAGAAGAACAATCGGAACATCCTCGGCCTTTTCCATTAAGTCGGGAAAGAAACATCGGATGTAATTTGCCGTAATTGCGAACTATATTCGGAACTACATTTGTTAACACAGCACAATGTGGCGGCGGAAGGAGACAATGTCACAATTTGAATATGGTCGTCCTTTCTGTCGCAACAAATCACCAAACCCATGAAATGTATATGTATTCCTACAACAACACCGTGTGTTATTTCTCGCATTTACGGAAATGGCCGAGCGACGTTCCGATTGTCGAGTAGAAATTCCCTGAGAAAAGTCCCTCTGTGTAGTAATGATTTTATGTTTTACGGAAGTTGCGATTTTGAATTTTGTGAATTTGGCACCAACGATTCTTTTTTTTTTACAAAGTAAAATATGCAAAGTTTTATATTGGAAATCTATGAAGATCTTACAGAATCTAATTTCTGGGCGAATCATTCCTGTATAACCACGGTTTCCAAGGCGATGTCAAAAAGCGACTATATGGGCATTTGAGCAATACTTTACTGGATTTGCAATTCACCTGGGATCCGTCATAGCAATAAGACAGCTTCGCTTAAATACAAATATTCGGATAAAAAAGAAATATGCAGTAGCGTTACTATAGGCTGTGAAATCTACTATAGGGAAATTGTTCCAGCGTAGTCTGTGTGTATGTGTGTGTGTGTGTGTGTGTGTGTGTGTGTGTGTGAGAGAGAGAGGGGGGATGGGGAAATGTTGCTCTAATAGACATTTTTCCCGGTGGCAAAATAGTCATGGAGACACATTTTTCGTGGGAAAAATCCACCCTTGGGAAAATTGGCTCTCTGACACCGATGCCACATCAGTTGAAAATCCCAATTTTGGGGAATGCAGAATAATAATAATAATAATAATAATAATAATAATAATAATAATAATAATAATAATAATAAACGTTTGTGCATTAAAGGGCATGTGATACAATATGCTGTGTTAACGTTTTCTAAACCCCACGAATTTAGTTATGATAATTTACATTAATATGTTATTAAAGTCTGACTTGTATGTGCAAATTAGATGCTAATGTCAGTATTATCAGATAGGATACCAATATTTCCCTAGGGATATGATGAATGGAACGTTCGATTTAGCAACGCATTAGTTCTTCTGGCGTCGAGTATTTCAGGTGCTAATAGTTTTCACACATATGACTTCTTCAGACATGCGCGTAGCGAGTGTGGGTGCGGCGCGTGCGATTTCATCAATATCCTCCCTTCGTTCCCATTTTCTCCAGAATTCGCGATGGATAGCCAGAAATATAAAAAATATTGGTAGAGAAATAAGCACGATGCAGATGTTTTTACCTCAGAAATGTCATTTAGAAAACTGACTTAATGCAAAAGAGGTGTGACACTTTGATGAATGTTTACATGCCCTCATCTCCATCAAAATAGTATGTGGGACTTCACCCTTTGTCGGTATTTTTAAAGAGCAGTACCACATCCCTCTCCAAAGATTAGTGACTACGCCAGGACAGATTATTGTACATTTTTATGACTTCGTCGGCTGGTCGACCCACATTACCGTAAGGTAAACAAGTTGGTAACTATTTAATTTTGTAACCAACAAAATGGAATCAAAGAGATGTCTGTGCTGAAACTATGACTTGGACGGGAAGGGATCATTTGAGGGCACCTAAACATGCACAATCAAAGTTTATCTCAGCAATTTTTTTCGACAAAATATACCGAGCAATTCTGTCTCTCTCCCAGAGATATTAAAAATATGTATGAAAGGCATTAAAAAAGTTCTGAATATTAGTGTACTGTACAATAAAATTTCGTTATTAGTGAACAGTACATCAGTGTATCCCTCAGAGTATTCTCCATGCACCTCTACACAATTTCTCAGTTTGATTATCCAATTATTAAATGCCATTTTTTATTCACTTTTTGGTATGTTGCTTATACAACTGTATTG
This sequence comes from Margaritifera margaritifera, assembly GCA_029931535.1. Lineage (NCBI taxonomy): Eukaryota > Metazoa > Mollusca > Bivalvia > Unionida > Margaritiferidae > Margaritifera > Margaritifera margaritifera. Next base: position 610,451 of record JAQPZY010001088.1, read on the forward strand.
CGGCTTTCAAATTGTCTGCCCCTCAGCGAATTTTTGATAACGGGATTCAGGCAAACATCACTTGGATCTAAATCAGGACTGTATTAAGGATGTGGCAAAGTTTGGATGCATTGTCATGAGTAGATGGATACCTCGCGTACCGATGTGCGGACGGACGGTTCAGTAGTGTTCCACAACTTTTGGCAACACTTTGGCACAGGCACCGAGACGACCGTGCCTTTTGCACGAAAAATAATGCATGAAAAACTGTCTTGACAGTTCGACTACGTTGAACGATTTGTGGTCTCTATTCGTTTCCTCCGATACAAGCTTAATTAATTTTTTTTTAGTCGAGTTCAAGAAGTAAATCCATGTTTCGTCACCTGTGACATTCTCATTCAAACGTCTCTTGTCACTCTTTTCATATTTGGCGAGTAGCTGTTTGGCGATTTCAACCCGAGAATGTTTTATGCCCATGATATAAAAATATCTTCTACTGTGTATCGAGCATCTTCGTCAATTGCCCCATTCACAGCAGTCACTTCCCGCTCACCAATCGCAGACAACGGTCTTCCAGAACGTGTGTCATCTTCCATGGATTCGCGACCATCTTTAAAACGATGAAACCACATTAAAATTGTGGGATATGACAGAGAATTTCATCCTTAAGTTTTATGGAAGACGGCCTTGATATCAGTCAGAGAATACCCTAAGAGCGCCTGGATTTTACAGTATGCTCTTTGCTCAGTAGCAGAATCGTTGTCTTTTCTGACATTTTTACGTCACTGTCATTTACCTATGTTACGTCACACGCATATATCTGCAGATGTCCAGCGTGCTGTACGTACAGCTGCAGATCATTTTACAGAGCGTTATTTTGTCTGAAGATTGGCATTAGATATATTTACAGATTCAAAATTTTAAAAAAAAATATATATAACTAAATATTGAGAACTTTCCAAATACCCCTCGTGTGTGTGTGTGTGTGTGTGTGTGTGTGTGTGTCGCATGTTGGTTCTTTATGTGATAGACACAATAACCCGCTCGTTTATTATTATTATTGTTACACAACTTTCTATTATTATATTTCTTGTTGTAACTTCCCCCGAGTGGTTCCAAGATGCCGGAGTCCAGAATTTTTCTTAGATTTGTGTTTAGGGTTTGTTTTGTATATGTAAGCTGTTTAAAATTCACCTGATGAAGAGCTTGTTTAGCTCGAAACGTTTGGAAACGGTTTTGATTTTGCGCCGTTATCAATTTTGGTGTATATATATATATATATATATATATATATATATATATATATATATATATATATATATATATATATAAACACACACACACACACACTGATAGCGATTCTGTTATAGAATTCTGGCTCCCCCTATACATTCAGTTTGTACAATTACATGACTGGTAATATTTTTATCTGTTAGTTCTGGTGTGAGTCGTGCAAGGTTTTTTAAGTGGAATGACACATTACAAAGTCTGTAGAGATGGATAAATAACCAAGGTTTCATCTTAGACACTCAACCTTTGCAATAATATAAAAAAGGTGTCACTAGTCTGTTATTTAAGTAGGAAAACAGTAAATTATAAACACAGGACCGTATTTCTCCGTAAAAGCTATTGTATCAGTTGAAATCATTTTAATTTTTGAAGAAAATTGGTCTGGCTGTACTACTGAGATTGATATTAAATTAAAACTATGTAGAAATTCACCGGCCTTTTTTTTTTTTTAAAAAAAAGGGGAAAATAAAGAAGGATAACTGCCTCGTTGAAAAGTAAATATATGGAGTACATGAGTCTAAATATAATTAATGTGATCTTAAAATTATCTAGATTATACCAGTATTCGTGTCTCTTCATTATTCCTCCAAACCTTTCAAGATGGAAAGGGGGTGGGGGTGGAGGGGGATGGCTTTCTGACTGAAAAGCAGGCCTTAGAGCAGTAATGTACGAGGGATTACACTACATATATCATATAGTCTAGTTTCAGCGAACAGACGTCACCATCCTCCCCCTCCATCCGTTCTTGTTTCCCCCGTAACTTTCGATTGATAGTCAAAAAATTCAAATTTCCGTAGAGAAATAAGCACGACGCAGACATGTATTCACTCTTCCACAGAAGTGTCATTTAGAAAAATGATTTAATACAAAAGAGATGGGACACTTCTATTGATGTTTACATGCCCTCATCCCCATCTGAGTAGCACGAAGGATGCAATCATTGTCAGAGGATCTGTGGTTCGAATCCTACAATCGGAACAGCCAGTGTCGGCCATAGTCGTGTGAACTTGGGCAATGCACTTTACTCCTATTGCCTCGGCACTAATAACCTACTTGTGTTGCTGTGTCATAAAACGCAAAATTCTTTTTCTGTATTTTAAAGATCCGCATGCCGTCTCTTTCCAAGCAATTCTGGCCACGTGTCGATTCGTTAATGCACGTTTATGACATTGCCTACTGGTCATCTTATACTACTGTGTGAGGCGAGAAAAAGCAATGAGTATTTTGTAAACAAACAAAATAGAATGAAAGAGCGGTCTGTCTGAAACTGTGAACTAGGCGGGAAGGGACCAAATGAGGATATCTAGACATGCACAATCAAAGTGCATCTCGCCAATTTTATTATATATATATATATATATATATATATATATATATATATATATATATATATATATATATATATATATATATATATATATATATATATATATATTCTTTCATTTTAGACAATCAAACTGTGTAGTGATATAAAGAAGGTGCCACTAACATGTAATTTAAGTAGGGGAACAGCATATTATAAACATTAAACCATATTTTTCTGTCTGTATTGCAGAGGTTATTATTAAATAAAAACAGGTAGAAATTCAAAAGTGCAATCTTGTAAAGTAAATATCTTAACACTTTCAAGACTATACCGGTATTCGCCTCTCCTCTTCTTTAGTCTCTTTGGCTGCAAACCATGGTTTTCATATATATATGCAAAAACAGGGGTTGGGATGAAATGGAAGGAAAAATGACGTTCTGGCTGTAAGGGGGCGTTAAAGCAGTAACATACGGGTTATACGTGGTGTTACATTACGTACATATCTTTCATGTAGCCTAGTTCAGCTAACAGACCTCACGATATTTTTCAGCCTGACCCCACAACGTTAAATTTTATGACTGCTGGTGTTTCTCATTAGTTATTTAACCTGTAAATAACTGAACATACTCTGGCAAACATACTTCTGGAAACCTGATATATTTTGGGAATGAAGGGTCACCTTATTATATGTTCACTGCTTCACGTGTAAAGTTGTATGTTTTGAATCTGCTTACACAATTAATTTCAATTCGAATTCTCCACGTTTAGCACATTTTCACTTCATTTACCAACAGCTGATCTATGAGATTAAACAAAACATGTGTTATCTCTATTCAGGTCTTGCGGAACAAGGCGGTAGAGTTGGATTAGCTTGGATGCTCATCGGCAGTCAGGTGTTAATGCCAGGGCCTCATTAGTATATGCCCAATGTACCCGACAAAATTCGCCAGGATAAGTTCATACTACAACACTGGATATAGTACCTAATAAACATTGCTTAGGTTTTCATCAGAGATTTACACCACTTTTCAGTGAGGTACATTCACCATGCAGCTGTATTTTCCTGGTAGTTGTACGGTACCAACTTTATGACGAGTGACATTAAAACACTTTGCATTTTTGTTCAAAACATGATACTTGTCCCATCACTATGGGTAATTTGAGTGTGCTATTATCTATAGTAACAATTTCTTGAGTACCCGATACAATACATCTGGAACATAGCACCTGCCATTATTTCTTTAGTGTATACCTATTCACATTTGATATTTGTATATTGCATGTACCGTATATACTCGCGTAAACCCGATACCAACTGCAAACAGCATATATCAAGATCTGCCGTCGCATAATGCGCCAGCAGATCTAAGTCTATGCAGTTTGTAAGGATTAATCAATAGAACAAACAACATGGACCCTGATCTGCCGGCGCATTATGAGACGGCAGATCAGGGTCGATGTTGTTTGCATTTGGACCCTGGTTATACGCGAGTACATATGGTAGTATCAGAAATCATTGTCAGCTCTCGTTCTTCACTGTCCCTAGACCAAACGTTATAAATAGTATAGATCCAAACAACCACTTATCTTAAATGTCATTTATTGGTCAATTTTACTGTCTAAAATTTGTATGAAAATGTAATTTATATGTTTAAAAACTTTTCAAATTTAATTTTTTATTTGCTGTTCTATCTATAAATGTTTTTCCATTTCACACAAAATTTCAGATAGAAATTATCTTGTGTTCGACATAAGTTTTACTGCTTTGAAAAACTTCGATAATTAAGAAAGATATGGCAAATTTAGTTGTGGGGTCTTATAAGCATCTGATCCAAAAACTGCACTTTGCTGAACACCAACACAACACAATTTCAGACATTTAAGTGAAATCTGTGATGCATAACGCGTTGTTTTGTTTACAGTTAAGCCTCTTCATCAAAAACGCGGAATAACCTATGACGAGAACTTCACTGTACATTTGTCTAGGAAGATATTTTTGATTTACATATGATTTATTTGGATTTGGACAAGCTGAAAAGTTCAGTACTGAAATGCAAATGGAGAGTATATAAGGAAATTAATTGTGTATCAAGTCCACGTCTACTTCAGACGAGGCAAAGAATGTGAAGTATTCACAAGAGTCCATCTGGAAATCGGGTTTAGGTTAAACTGACGAGGAGGGAAATATGGTGTAATTGAAGAAAACTCATTTGTGAATAAATGTATTCGAGTAAAACTGGAGTTCCTTCGTGGTAATTGATATGAGATGTACTCAGTGGGAAGCCTTTATTGGTGCATATGTCGTTTTGCTCAAGCCCTCTGTTTACATATAAGCGAAAAGCCTGACAATTTTTCCTCACGACCTGCTTCTATCTATCACTTGTTACACTGAATACTGATCAAACCAGTATGTAGCCTGTGCTAAAACTTCAAAAGGTTTTGTATATGGTCATGTGTTTCATGTGTTAAGCCAAGGACGAGTAAACTCCAGACACACCCGAATGCACCAGATAACTTATCTATTTTTTCCTCTAACCTTGTTTTCAGTAGTTTCTAGTCAGTTGGTGGTAATGATGCATAGTCAGTTGTTGGTAATGATGTATCAGTCATTTCAATGACAGTGTCCGAATACATGGCAGAATAATGTATCAGTGTATTCATATTTAAATGCGTATGGAAAGGTTACGTGGATTGGATCAATTTAAGTAAATTATTCAAGAGAAATGACAAATAATACATTCACAAAGGTTTTTACAGATATGAAACGTATCAGCTATAATTTGTACAAATCAATTGACATTTCATAAAAATTTTTGTCATTAATACTTTGGAATACATTGAAATTTCCAAACTTTTAGGATATTTGTAAAACATTTTAGCATTTTAACGTTTTCTAGGTGTACTAAAATAGGCACATTCAAGTAAATGAGAAAATTCGTGCATAATCATACTGCTATGTTTAGCATTGCACGCAATACACTTATATATTATAGTGCAAAAGACTGAAATGTCTCTGAATACATAGCAGAAGAAAGAAAGAAAAAAAAAGACATAAATAATTGAAAAGCATCTAACGCAGACGATAATTAATTTTTCCATGGTATCTTGATTATGAAAAGTAATGGTGTACACGTATTCTCAATGGCAATGAAGCAGTTTCAAATATACTCTCCAGTGCATTTGTTTCATTATTTGAAAAAGGTTAAAGAGGCATATGTTTGATTCAGATGTTGCATGAACACGAAAATGAATTGGATAGTCTAGAATGGTTCTCTGTCTTAGCTATGCATGCAGGCATAAGTACTGAGTTACGCCGTGAGTTGGGAAGGTTAAGTCTTTATGAAAAAAAAGAAAATGTTTTAAGCTGTATTGGTTTTCAATAGCCGAATAATAATCTGCTAACCGATCTAAGTCCATTGATCACACTTTATTATTTTATTACTGTTTAACTCTAAACTACATGCCTAATTCAAATTTTTCCTCGTAGACCCTGGTTTGATGAACTGCCATCAACTTGTGTTTGGGTTTCCGTTTCTGTTTTAGACTTCAATGTCCTGCTATCGAAATTAAACACGGTATTTTTCTTCAACTATCGTGCTTTCATCAGATGATTACTAACGTTACTTTCCAGTCTAGTTAAACCATCGTACAATTTCGCCATGAAAGACTGCTGAAAATGGATGAATCAATCATGGAAGAAGATGTAATATGTAATTATTCGTTGAGTTTGATGGATCATTAGCCTACTAAATTGAAAACCAGACAGATCGTCAATTTAAGGTTACGTCAGAGACGTGATTCATTTGCACAAATCGATACTGGGGCAAAATTAAGCTTGTACTGTGTGCTTTGAATGACTTCTTGTCAGAAATATTTCAAAATGCAGCTTGTTCTGAAATTTGTACACTAGTCTATGTCAGAAATATCGGGATGTTTTTTTATTATTATTATTATTATTTTCAGAATAGAGAGAGAGAGAGTGATAGAAAAAATCTGTTAAACTTTGCATATCATTGAGGTAAACAGCAGAATATATAATTAATTGAATCTAAATTAACAAAACGTTTTGTTTCTTTTAAAATAGACTAATATTATATATATATATATATATATATATATATATATATATATATATATATATATATATATATATATATAAAGAGAGAGAGAGAAGGCTTGTAAAATAACCACCTATTCATTCTAGATTCGTGCAGAGTTTTGGAACATCACTAACACGTGCAAATTATGAGTCATAGACAGAATAAACTTGTTTAATACCTGTCGATTTTTAATGATTTAGGATGATCGATTATTTTTACTTTTAGCTGTAAAGAAAAATTAAAAATGATTTATTTCACAACGATCATGTAAAAAACAACAACATTTAAAAAAATAATTTTCAGGTATTATGATTTTTATTGTCACGTACAATAGTTTGTTGCATTACATCAAGCTGACAACGTAACGTCGAAGTAATATATTTTACGTATTTGATTCATTAGGTTGGACGTTGGTCTGATGCTATCAACAATATGTATATTTCGAACCGGATCAACGTAATTGTAACTTTTAAAGCCGGGTATGAAAACAGAGGAAAGACGGTGCCTGGCGAGTGTGCACTTGAAAGCCGTGAATTACGGTACTCAAGAGAGATTGCATTACTCAGGCACTCCTTACACAACATCAATCATATCTTCTGGTCACGGAAAGTGAATAAACTGAGACGACCCCTGGGTGTTTAATATTCGTCATTAGAGATAGTTATGCCATCCTTTTTAATTAGGAAAAAATTTATTTCGCATTTGCAAAATATTACCTAGAAATTCTCACATTAGATGAGATTATTTTATTTTCTTCAATGAAACGCATATTGAAAATTAAACTGTTCCTTCAGACGCCCACACAGATACATGTACTTTTTCTTTGCAAACTGCAGGTGCAAAATGTAAAGAATTAGAGGAAAAAGAGTATGTATACAAAGCCTTTTCCTGCCTAGATATCATAACATCAAAGTTACTGATACGCAACTACCTGTTTCATATATATATATATATATATATATATATTTTATATATATATATATATATATATATATATATATATATATATATATATATATATATATATATATATATGGTATGTATGCTGTAATTTTGATATATCACGAGTTGTATACATTTTTCATTAAATGGAAACGAGGCTTGCGGAGTTACCTTTTACTAAAATAATTATACAGCAAGTGGTATGCCAAAGATACAGCGTACATATTATACACATATATTTTATTTATAAGCTTATGATTTAAACCTGAAAGTTGGTTTAAATGAAGAAAGCAGAGCACTACAAATATTGCATGGGTAGCGTACCAAACAGTGAAAGCGCGGCCATTCGATCACGGGCAAGTACATCAAAACGAGTGGGGAAAAGTCGTAACGACATAGCGTACCAGCAAGAGGTAATTCAAACATTTAAAGTTATCTCCAGTTGATCTAAGTCAGTAGCATGCTTTGTTTGTCTGCCAGTTTTACCATCATAGGTCCAGACAGAGACATTGTCGCATGCCATCGGCAAAATTCCGCTACACTCCTTTTTAGGGATTTTCACCCGTGGCTTGCGATGACGGTCGAGAGAGAGAGAGAGAGAGAGAGAGAGAGAGAGAGAGAGAGAGAGAGAGAGAGAGAGAGAGAGAGAGAAACTGACATGCTGACTGAGCAACCAACACAGACTGAGAGAGAGAAAGAGAGAAACCTTCAGACATTTTAAGTTTTAAAAATGATCTGTTTTAGAACCTTATTATTGATCTAAAAAAAAAAGCATAAAATAGATTACAGTATGTGTATGATAAGGAATTTATCTTTCGGCCTACTCGTCTCCACAGGCAACTGTAACTTCGTATAATTGTTATCATGTAACACTAGGAAAATCCCACGGAAAGTGTACACATACAATTATAAGGACTTGGGTTCCTCTAGGTTACTTGGTGTAATTTCAAGTTCAAGGTTTTCATCCAGCTCAAATTCTTCTTTCTCCCTTACTCCACAGATTTCTACGTATTTTTTTCCCCTTACGGCATTAGAGAGAGAGAGAGAGAGTGATAAAATGGAAAGCAGAGGGGATTTAGATGAAATTGTGTAACATGTTTAATTCATTACAAAACGGAATTATTATTTTTTTCTCGTTATTTTCTTATGTTATTAATAATTAATAAGTGGAAATTCATCACTGATCTACAGAATACATAAATAGTAGTCTATTGTTGAAACCATAATTATATGCGTATTTATACGCAATGGGAGAATCACAATTTGATATACCAACAGTATTGGTATATCAAATTGCTTTATACCAACACTTTAAAAGCTATTTTATTTTTCATGTATACGGTATGTGTGTGTGTGTGTGTGTATGTATGTATGTATGTGTATATATATATATATATATATATATATATATTAGAAGCAGATTATTTTTTTTAAAGTACTATGCAATACTATTCATTTGTTAGTATATATGATATTTATTACTTGCGGCCTAGCAGGTCAATGAGAACCATGGCTGATTGTCTGTTTTTGTTGTTGGTGTTGTTGTTGGAACTAGAATTTTAAATTAGGCATAGGAAGAAACCAGTGACTACAGACTTCAAATCGGATTTGTATCGTGCTATCATCTAATCAACTCGGCCATCATTACTTACAACTAAGAGGACAATGACAATGACAATGACAAATTCTTTATTACACTCAGGTTGCAATACACAACATATGAGGTAAAATATTAGAATATTTCTTACTTTGCATCCGTGTACATCAGCCATTGACGATATAATTTTTTGACAGTAATTGCATTTTGACATCAATATCACAGTCAATACTCCAATGGAATACGAACAAGTTTAAAACTTAAATACATTCATGTTGACATAATTGGAAAGACAGGATATAAATTACGATAAATGGAACACAAATTAATCTGTAGTAAACTCATTACTTTATAATGGTGAATCTATGGTACTTTTCTCTTCCCGAAAAAAAAATGGAAAGAACAACACACACATCGAGTAAAGATGATTTAAAATGAACGTAATTCTGATAAAATAATATCAATCATTTTAGAGAGATTTCTTAAAATGACAACTTTCTCAGAACTCAATAATTCTTTATATTTTGGTACATTTGGTCTGATATAGAAGTGTTCGGGTAGTAGTTGCTTTCTTTGTTCTCTGAAATGGCTACATTCAAGGAGATAATGAAATTCATCACCCATGCAGTTTTGCATGCAACGTTTGCACATTCTTACATATCTCGGCAAATTTTCCCATCTTCCCTTCTCTATAGGTAAATAATGATTATATGTTCGAATTTTTCTTATATTTGCATTATATTTTTTGGATAAGTCTTTTAACAAATAATGTTCTCAGCTTTTGTCGAGTTAGTAATGGATGAATTTCATGTCTATATAAACTGATTATGAAATCTTTCCATAAAGATTGTATTTAACCAGGATTTATTGGGAATATTTTAATTAACCCCCAAAAATTGAAACCCAGTTTCTGATAAGATGTTATGAATGCTCTCTATCCATTTACTTCTGCCTAGACCATTATTATATTCCTGCAATAGTCTAAGATACATGATATAAGATATTTTCGTTTGCTTACCATTAATGAGATTTTCCCAATAGCCAACCATTCTCCTTTTTATTTGTAAATGTAGAGGGGTTCTACCAAGCTCACCATAAAGCATATACGTTCGAGTGGATTTGTAAAATATTTTTAGCACAGATTTTAGGTAGTCTAAATGAACCCGTTCCATCATATCTAAAATTTAAAAACCACAGATCTCAGCAGCGTATGTAAGAATTGAAACTATTGTCATATCAAAAAGTTTAAGCTGACAGTCAACAGGCAAATTAAGATTGAATATTCTTTTCGTAATAATAGCTTTCCTGGCTTGACTAATTAGATTCTTAATTCCCAATAAAATATCTACCATTCTTCGTTAGGATCAGCCCTAAACATTTATATATTGTTTACGTGGCTGTTTGTGCTGCAAGGAGTCTGTTCTCTGAAATGGACTGCATTATTATTATTATTATTATTATTATATGATTAAAAGATCATCGTGTGGTATTTATCTATGTGTAAATTTTTACCTAATCACTCACAAAGTAAAGTCCGAAGGACTTTATACCAACTTTATGAGTGATCAGGTAAAATTTACACTTGGATAAATACCAAACAATAATCATTTATTCCTAATAATTATAATTTTCCTCTTTTCTGTCATCAAATCAGCGGATTCCATCAACAAATTTGAGTTCAAACAGCACGCAGTTTTCTTTCATTAGCATCTTCACATGGCGTCATAACCTCTAGCCCCATCTTCGCCAGCCAAGGGTCGTCAATGCACTTCGTTCATCGTTGATGTGGAACAAAGTGTATCAACGACTCTGTGCTGGATAAGATTACCGAGCCTGTTACAGAATTACAACACAAGAGTTGATTAGGGTTATGGTGATGTTTTATTGCCTGTACAGAATTACAACACAAGAGTTGATGAGGGTTACGGTGACTTTTATTTGAGCAAATATACTTTTCTTATTTAGCATTTGTTGTGGTCGCTTTCTTCTCATTTCGATCTTTCTAGAGCAAAACCATGTCCATTTTCAGTGAGATCTACTGCTCATACGTCATATGACCTTGACACGGAATAACAGCTGATCGAAACACATTGTCGACAGTGGCGTACTAAGGGTAAATGGCGCCCGGAGCGACGATGATGGCCCAAAGGGTCAGAATACGAGGCCCGAATTTTTATCAGCTGTTTTGGCGCCCCAAGACCTCTGGCGCCCGGGGACAAAGCATGACCTAAAGTACACTGGAAATCGATTGAGACCCAAACGAAATCCCCAGAATTTAATTTATTACACGTGAGACTCTATTGCCAATCACATGTCCCGTCTGCCCCCCCCCCCCACACACACACACACGTTTGTACGCTACTGATTGCAAAATTGCAATAGTTTATTACGGTAGACCTGCTCTTAAATCCTGATGTGCTTTGTTTTTCTATAGAGGTGAGTGTTGGATAATGTGCTTTGTTTGTCTACAGAGGTAAGTGTTGGATGTCGTGCTTTGTTTGTCTATAGAGGTGAGTGTTGGATGACGCGCTTTGTTTGTCTATAGAGGTGAGTGTTGGATGATGTGCTTTGTTTGTCTACAGAGGTGAGTGTTGGATGATGTGCTTTGTTTGTCTATATAGGTGAGTGTTGAAGAGCAGAAAGAACTGTGTGTTTACAGTGTTTAAATTTCTAATCGGAGATTTTATCCGGGGTTGCAAATTTTTATCAGAAGCCACGGGGGAGGGGAGGGGAAGGGTGTATTTGTTGCCTTTGTTATTATTATGGAGTTCATACAGACAAAGCATGACATAAAGTACACTGGAAATCGATTGAGACCCAAACGAAATCCCCAGAATTTAATGATGTATAAAACAAGTTCCAGAGCAGTTACACGTGAGACTTTATTGCCAATCACATGACAGAAAAAGAAGTAAATTCATAATAATTGGAATTACTGAGATATGATGCACATACACTGCTTTTTTCCTCGGCCTTCTATTATGCGTGCATGTATTTTTGCACACATATATTTTCGCGCTGCTACCTTTACTGGATAATTTCCGTTTTTTTTGTGATTATGAAGAAGAAATAAAGAATTCCATGAAGCAAGGCGCACGGAGACAATGTTTCCACACACCCAGATCAGTCAGTGCACCAGGAGTGTCTCCACATTGTAATTGTATTTTCGTTCAGCGGGTCAAGCGAAAGCTGGAAACACCATTAACGAATGTCCCGAGAAGTCTATGCTACTAGAGTCCACATATAAATTCATATGAACAGTGTTTGTTTTCTGGTCAAATGGCAAAGATCTCTGGAATATAGGTGTTCTGAATAAAGTAATGACCAGGGTTCAGTTTGTTCAGGATCTTTCTATCATCTATCATCAGCCCAACAATGTAAGCTTTAGAACTGGGAAACAAGTTCCAAAAACATTTCAGCCTAAAGACCAGAAGTACAGCAGACAATCACGTCATCGATCCAAAAATCTGGACCAGTCAGCAACCTTCCTTAGGGCTACACAGTTTTTAGAGAAGAATGATGATGATCTCGATCACAGTTTCAGATCTCGTTTAGAAAATGAAGGAGTTTCGTGGAGAAGATGCTTGTAGCACTGTCTACATGAAAAAGAAATCACATAAACAGTTCGGCTCATCAAACATTATAACAGAAATCAACGGTAAGCCAAGCGTTCTCACCCTTAGAATCAGTCCGATAAATCAGCCCACAAACCTGAATTGATATGTTGATGGTTTGGGATCTGATCTCACAATTCACAAAAACAGTTAAATCAGTGCAGACAGATAGGTCCGCAACACCAGTGCACATATTGACCATTTTAGACACTTACTGGTATTTCTCGTTGTTCTCGACTTACGTCTGTTGAAGGGGACTTTCGGCGATCTGTACAGCATATTTTCGTATCAAAACCGATGTTTGACAACTTGTAAATCCACGTGAAATAACACAATCCTATCTCATGTCGCCAGTTCGAATTACCGGGCTACATCGGTGGATAACTGGCTGTTCCATCAATATCAAGTAACCAATCAGATGCGACTTCACTCATTCGAAATTGTTGTTTTGGTCATGTGACTCGAACGTCTGTGGTTTATCACGGTTCAATAACGTGCTAAATTTAAACAGGGACGGATTTCTTGACAGGGTTCTGAACAGTTTGGGTTACAATGTAAAATTAATCCGTCCATTTTGAAATGTGTATGCCTTCAACATCAGAACTTGCATTCCATCAGAAGGAGCTCCCTTCCGCACCAGAGAATACTCTCAACATGGAAAAAATGGAATCCTACCAATCTTCCTGAACCACGAACAAGATAAACGTTTATTTCTGATGAAGATTTAGTCATGGCAACTGAGATTTGTGGCCAGCTCATGACTGGTGAAATGCCACTTTAGTCTGTTTGTGCAAGCGAGGTCTTCGATAATATACAGTGAAAATTCTAAACAGAGAAACAATCCATGTCACATCTTCGCATAACATCGTATTGGACGCGGTATATGAAAATGATTGCTATTCTTCGTAGGTTCAGGCAACTGGCATCTTCAATGTTACCGTATTTCGCTGCTGCTGAAGAGCGTTTAATCTGCCTACATATACTGTCACATGATGTTAACGCTTAAGATAAATCCTCTGGCGGTGTACCCAAATTTCAAAGAAGGTAATCATCTACTACGAAGGAACGATCGCTAACGAGCAGAAATGTCGCTAGATCTGGTCACTGAGCAGGCGATAATGAGTAGTGTAAACGTAACAGGTGGTCCTACCAGAGGACGTGGAATGACAATGTCCCAAAGAGCACACTTTCCATGCCAGTCTGAGCAGATATCGACACTGACATGCATAAGTTAACCAGTACTGAATATCAAGCAAGTGAACTTCATTAAGAGCAAGAAAAGAAATGGATCACAAAGACAAACTAATATACCTTGATTTCCTTCAAGAAATTAATCATTTTGCGGAAGATGTCTCTTATAGCAACATTGAACTAGGTGTACCAGCAGATGCTACTGTAAACGTTGAAAGAACCAAAGAAGTGGGAATGAAAGTTCTGGAGTCCACGACAGGTCAGAGGGTACTTGGCTATTCATTCAAAAGAAATCACAAGGCATTGACCCTGAGTACACGGGATACATTAAGCGTAGACGAAGAAGCTGTTAATGTTTATCCTCAGTAACTTTTCCAATGCAAGGTCACTGGAGCAAACAGATTATACGAGGATGTGTCGGAGATATTATCCTTTGAATTGTATAGCGTAGCATCCTCTCTTTTTGTCTCATTGGGACTCCTGTTAGAGGCGCAAAAGCTAGCACTTACTATTGGAATATAGTCCCTTCCGGGATTATGGTGTGCAGGAGCAACTACGCGACCCAGTGCGATACGTTCTTGATGGAGGATCACTGGTGCAGCGTATACCATGCACAAAAAGCGTTCCATTCCCTTCGATTTGCCAATTATGTGTTAACTATCTCACGTGAAGGTATTCAACTCCAATCATCGTTTCTGACTAATATTTGTCGGGACCAACTGCAACGGACATGTCGGATCTACAGCGCACTGGGGACGTGATTGACCCAGAGGTGATCTTCTCTGATGATATGTCCTTCAAGTCTAAGAAGGAACATTTTATGTTTAGCCAACACTGAGAATAAACAAACTTGCGTCAATATGCTGAGTCCGAAAGTGGAGGAAACTTCATGTAAAATAGCCCACACGGCAGGAGATGCTGATCTGCTTAAGATTGCAGTAGCAGGTGCTATTGATGGTGGAACTGTTTTGGTTAAGAAGACACTCAGAAAGATTACAGTAAAAGTGATGTGTAGCATTTAATTTGTACCAGTTCACAGCTTATCAGTTACGTTTGTAGCTGCATAATATTATAGACTACGAGTGTGCCAGTGTACATGCAAGTACAGCAGTGGATGGAGCTGGTATGCTTCACAAGGCAAACTTCTACATTCTAAGACACATCTAGCACCATCACCAGAAAAGCTTCCAAAAATAGTATGCATCTGCAAGATACATGGTGATACGAAGTGCTGTACTTGTAGAATGCATGGATCGGATTGTTCTCCTGAATCTGACTAGTGTCTAGGTGTCAGTTGTACTAATGAATCCGTTCCAAATGAAGCCGACTTAGAAAGACAATTTTGTTTTTAACAAAGCGAGCAAAAAACAATTTTAACAAAGAGAGCACAAAATTTTGTAACAAAGCGAGCAATCTTTCAGTTACTTTTTATCTCAAAGATTTTTTTCCCAAAAATTTGTATATGATAGAAAGATTCACCTGAATTTATTGTAATGCACCATCTGTCTAAGGCTGTCAAAAGATGGAAAATTATTTCATTATTCATTGAAATCTTTTATGTACATCCTTACAAGACTTACTGATGGTGTGACACCGTGAGTAATACAACTAGTAACAGTCTCAAGTCCTACAGCTCCATTGTATTTTCTTAAGAATAATACTAAGATCCTTCTTTTACAGAAACAGTACAACCTAGATCGTCAGATCCAAAGCATTCAAATTAACAACCCCTTACAAAGTATGGCATGTACTCCAAAATTATTTTAATGCTGTGAGTGATTTCCTTCTAATGATCTTAATTTTTTTAAAGTCAGATATATATATATATATATATATATATATATATATATATATATATATATATATATATATATATATTGTACTATCAATCAAGATGATTGAGCCTCAGACGTAATCCTGTATAGAGTAGACAAAAAAGTGGGGGGTGGGGTGACGCAAAATGTAGTGGTAGGGGTGACGTAAAAAAGTAGTGGTTGCGGTGACGTGTAAAGTAGCGGTAGGGGTGACGTAAAAAAGCAGTAGTAGAAGTGACGTAAAAGTACCGGTAGTGGTGACGTCAAAAAGTAGCGGAAGAGTGACGTAAAAAGTAGCGGTAGGGTGACGTAAAATAGTAGTAGTAGAGTGACGTTAAAAAAATAGCGGTAGCGGTGACGTAAAAAAGTAGCAGTAGAGGTGACGCCAAAAAGTTGCGGTAGGGTTGACCTAAAATGTGAATGGTAGGATGACCTTTCGTTATACATACCAGTGACCTTTAATTCACAAAGTGATTCCTTTCTAAGAAACTGAAATTACGTATATTTAGTTAGAAATGGTAGATGAGCGTAAACCTTTTACTCATTATATCTATTTAGGTGAGCTTTTTTATGTTTGTGTGCTGAAAAGATTTATGAGCCACAAAGCAAGCTAGTTATTTTTTTTACAAAATATTTTTCCTTTTAATACAGTCTAATATGTAACATTTATACTATTTTATGTCTGCATTTGTGTTACTCTTGTCTTAAATATCCCAAAATTGCTATAGATGATGGTTAAAAAAACTTTCAATATGAAAATATATGCCAAACATTTGTATTTTCTGCATTTTAAAATGTGGGTGGAGTATTTTTCTGACCTGGATCAACCCTAAAGATACTACACAATGTCACTTTCTTGGAATCATCTTAAAGGCATATATTTTAGCTTTCTAATGATACCATGTATGTATTTGCATTAAATGGTAAAAACAACGTAAAAACCTACAAACAGGTGACAGCTTAAAGTCCATATGAAAATTAGATGAGTGGATACCATACGGTATAGATTTACCTACCGTATATACTCGCATATAACCCGATACCAACTGCAAACTGCATAGACCCAGATCTGCCGTCGCATAATGCGCCGGCAGATCTGGGTCTATGCAGTTTGCAAGGATTAATCAGTAGAACAAACATCATAAACATCATAAACATCATGATCTGTCGGCGCATTATGTGACAGCAGATCAGTGTCTATGTTATTTGCATTTGAACCCGGCTCATACGCGAGTATATATGGTATGTTCCATCAATTTTGTTAGTCTTTTATACATCATTCGATTAATTGTCCTTGACTATGTTCCAAGAGGTCAACATATCAGTCTGCGCATGTATACAGTTGTATATCGGTCATTTTCGTAGCAACGAGATCGATCAGACAAATAAACCTTAAAAATTATGAATTATTTAGCTGATCCTCCCCCTCAATCCTGCCCCCCCCCCCCCCCCCCACGGTAAAGTGTTTCAATCGTAAGAGAAGTCGTAATGTGCCGTATGTACTCTCTTATAATCGCAGTCCAACTGCAAACTGCACAGACCCAGATCTGCCGTAGCACAATGCGTCGGCAGATCTGAGTCTATGCACTTTGCTAGGAGTAATCAGTAGAACAAACAGCATAGACCATGATCATTATACGATTGCAGAGCAGGGTCGATGTTGTTTGCAGTTGGCCTAGACTAATAAGCGAGTATAATACGGTATACCTTTAGGATGATTAATCTTTTGACAACCTCTTACATCTTCTCTCAATGAAGAAAACGAAGAAAAAAGTTTAAGGACATGTATATAAACGCGGATTCCATTCATTTATGAAGTGAAAAATTCGTTCGATATCAATCATAGAAAGCTGTTGTATATGTTGTATGGTCTTGTAAACAGTTCATGGACATCTTGGTTAAAAAGGATTCCTGTGCGCGTATTCCCGGTGGTAAGACATTAATATCGGATACCTTTTTATGTATATATTATCAAAAGTCAAGGAGCCAATTTTTTATGCGACGATCATCACGTCCTTCAGTGAGTTTTCAAGGTTAGGGCATTGAAAAATACGCCTCTTCTCAGATATCGTAGTAAGATGTAACAAAGTCACCTTCAGCTTAAGGGCCATGTGGCGATCGCAAATGGTGTAGGGCAGGTAGGATAGGGCAGGTTGCTACAGGTTATATTCAGTTTATAATATATAACTTTTTTTGCTCATAATTTTCTTATATATATGTGTGTGTGTGTGTGTGTGTGTGTGTGTGTGTGTGTGTATGTATTATCTCAGGGTGGTCGGTTTCTATTATCGATTAAGAGAATCAACTATTTAAAAATGTCAAACAGATTTCTGAAATTGAATTATGTAGGTTTTTGTAATAAAGACCGCTTGCTCTAACTTAGATGTATAATTTGTAAATTCCAATGACCATGGTATCCCCCCCCCCACCCCACCGAACCAGAATGTCTACTTAAAAAGTAAGTTAGTGACGTTTTACCTAATATTAGTTCCACGATGTCAATCAATTTACTTTATCCAGGGCCGGATTAAGACCTTTAGAAGCCCTAAGCACTGGCCGGATTAAGACCTTTAGAAGCCCTAAGCACTGAAAAGCTTATGGTGCCCCCCCCCCCCCATGTAATTCAAAGTGATTTCGCATTTTTTTGGTACCCCTGCTTTCCTGGTGCCCTTAAAACAAAAACGTTATTTCTCATTTTTTTAAATTTAATTTTATTTTGGTGCCCCTGCTTTTTGCTGGTGCGCTAAGCACGTGCTTAGTCTGCCTACTGAGTAATCCAGCACTGACTCTATTCCGTATGTAAGGGTATCCTTGTCTTGTTACGAATTGTGCTTCATTTATATACTAATATTTGTCATAAAGATTTATGATAAATTTTGTTTAGATTATATTATATTTCCTTTTTTATTGACTATATTTTACCTGTGGATATTATTTGTACGGCCATCATGGAATTTGTAATTGTTTTGTATATGTATACTCAAGGGCTAGTAGAATTTGTAATTGTTTTGTATATGCATACTCAAGGGCTAGTAGAATTTGTAATTGTTTTGTATATGCATACTCAAGGGCTAGTAGAATTTGTAATTGTTTTGTATATGCATACTCAAGGGCTAGTAGAATTTTTAATTGTTTTGTATATGCATACTCAAGGGCTAGTAGAATTTGTAATTGTTTTGTATATGCATACTCAAGGGCTAGTAGGCCTAATAGCAATAAAGTTGTTCTTATCTTTTTACTTATGCCAGTTAGTGATGTCATTGTCATCTTGGAACTCGAAGGACGAACAACAAAACAAAAAAACAAAACAAAACAACAACAAACAAAGAAACACTCATGCCTATGCAAGGGCATCCAGATGTTTCCTAGCGTGAGTGATTGTACAATATTACATAATACATGCAATCACGCTGGAGTAAAAATTTCCAAGGTCCCACGAAATGGACTAAAACAGGTGTGTCAAACATACGGCCCCGCTAGACTCATTATTTATTATTATTATTTATTATTATTTATATCAAATCCGGCAAACGAGTTTGACATCCCTGGACTAAAATGTAGAGAATATAAAGTAGTGTTTAACAGGTTTAGCTAAATCTTTGAAGTTAACTTATTTTTATAACCGAACAAATGTCTGAAAAATTTCAAAGGCTGTGCAAAGTTAATAAAGCTTTTCCTATATAAGTGAGGTGTGTTAATAGTGGAACCATTAAAAGACACATTCTTCTAAAATCAGAAAAGTTTTCAAAGTTGAAGAGTAGTATTTGCAATGAGGCGTATTTGTGGCTCTTTATTATGAGCTCTTGCCACAAAAATCAGGAAGGAAATTTGCAACTAGTTCTGTTCTGATTTTCTCTGGCATTAAAGAGGATTCCATGCTTTATAAAAAGTCCTCGAGAACTATCGTTGTTGCGATCTGTAATTTTATGGTGGTCTTCTCCCCCTAACGCCAAGAACCTTTTTTTTTTTTTTTTTTTTTTTTTAAATATCTGGCTACTTTGAAGTTGATCTTACATCCGGCTGAGGTGAAAACTTGGGCTTTATCCTTCGTGTAGTCAGCAAGTTTTATATTTTAAATACTAACCATATTACGGTTTGGTTTCGTTTTGTGTGGTTTAACGCCATTTTTCAGCACATGGCGGCCTGTATATTGGTGAAGGAAGAACCCGGGAAAAAACCCCGACCCACGGGAAGCTACAGGCAAGCTTTTTCACATACCCACGTTCGCCGAGCCGAGACTCGAACCCACGCGAACAGAGGTGAGATATGAGTGATCTGTAAAGGCGGCGCCTTAGACCACTCGGAGCCCCGTTGTAATAGTATTATTGAAGGCCTTTCCTTGAAACATGTTACCGCTCTCATTGAGATTAATTAAGCAGAGTGGCTTCTTTTAAAGTCGTGATTTAAATACCGGTAAAGTCTGATTTATTCACAACATTCATCCTCAGTAGGAAGAAAACAGTAGCTATTGACGTCACGAAAAGCAAGCCTATAGTTTGCAGGGGATAGTTTCGTAAATTTCTTAACTTAAGCAATTATTGTTTAATAATTAGAGATATGGCTATTTTTGTGAAATATGTGTTTCGGGCTTGTTTCGGACTTGTGATGTTCTTGAAATCGTTGCGAGGTATGTACACTTCCTATAGTTACTTGCACAGGGCTTCGTTGCGTACAATTGACCTATAAATTAATATATGTACATATATTAATTATAGGTACATCGTAAGCAAAGATACGAGCCCCTGTGGTTACTTCACTGTATCTAGACAGTGAAATACTAATAGTCGGCTAGGAAGCAGAGCTAGCAATCCATAGCAGTAGACACATTAGGCCTGGATGGTAACTACTTTGAATTGCATCAAGCTATTTAGTACACAATAATTTTCAAAATAATCACACAGTGAAAGGGCTTGCATTTGCACTGTGAGCATCACTTTATGTCAAAATGACCTTCGGACATGAAAAATGCATGTATGAATTTGGGTCTGGGGTGCATAAACTTTTTTTTAAATATTAGGCAGGTTGATGAGGCATCAAATTTGTGCACACCCCCCCCCCCCCCCCCCCACCCTACAGTACAACCAGAGGCTAATATTCGGCATTACTTCATGTGATGGTGGAAGGGCGATACTTGACATAAACAATCGTATATATTAAATAAAGTGTATCCCCTATTCTCTGAATAATACACAATGTATGACCCTATTAACATTCGTGATGAATGCTAACAATCTCTTTCTCTCCATCTCATCAATACAAATAAGTGCTTATGAAAGGCTATCGCCGCCATTGTCTTCCATATGTGCTACTTAGCTTACATGCCATATATATATATATATATATATATATATATATATATATATATATATATATATATATATATATATATATATATATATATATATATATGGGAAACTTTGTTTTTCCCTCGAGAGGCACCTTTATCACACGTTAAAGCCAACGTTAAAGCCTGTCAAGCCGTATTGGAGTATTGTATTCACATTTCCCACCGCTTGCAAAGGTCAAACACATTAACAAGGAATTGCTTGCTATAAGGTGTATTGTACATATTGACAGAGAAATAAAGCCGCGTGATGCATTATATGAAAAACTAACCCAAACAATGCCAAATATTTCGAAAATATTTTGACAGCCACATATAAACATATCCATTTACGTTTAATTACCATGCTTCGGGGTTAGACACTTACTCGTAACGTCTATGTACGCAAATGTAAGTCGTTTCGAAATGTTTCTGCGGTGACTATTAGCTTATTGAAATTGAGGGAGGAACATTTATACATGTTCAAACGGTTTACGAGGAAGAATTACTCCCACAATTATCTGACCAACAATTAAGACGCCCCCTTGTTTTTGAAAGACTGAGTAGAATTGTTCAAAGGTAAGTGTTGCGTCACACAATGAACGGATTCCGAGAGGATCGACTAGAGAATTAATTTTTTTATTTACTCAGACTAAGTCTGAAACATCCTTGGACGACATAGTAGATATAGACGATGATGATGACGACGACAACAACAACAACGGGGACGACGACGACAAAGATGTTTATGGTGACGACATCGATGACGATGACAACTGTGAAGTGTCGACGACGACGAGAATGATGATGGCGATAATAGTAATACTAGGAGGAGTAGGAGTGGTAGTGGACCCTTTCTGACTTTTATTGTATTTGGTCCTAACGATATTTATGTTTCAAAGAGGAAATTAGGGGTATCGGATAGAACAATGTTGCTTTTGACGTTTAAAATCAAGTTTTTCTTTTTCTTAATTGTTACTAAACCACCTGTAATGGCTTATATCTGAAATTCTCAGTTTTATTCGAGATATCTGGGCATGTACGAGTCGCCGCTCTGTGCCAGAGTAGCTCGGAGGACCCCCTTTCGTGCCTGGTTGATATGAATTTCCTTGAAAGTTCATGTCGGGAACTTACTTCCGGTTTGAGCAACACAGTGCTGCATTTATTTAAGTGTAAAAATTTCCTTTTTTCTCATCTCAGCAAAGGTTGAGATTTCAATGAGATTGATCAAATTATCTCGAGGTTTAATGCATAGGCTCTGTAGATATGGGACTTGTAAAGGAGTCAATAGGTCAAAAATAAATCCCAGCAAAATGAAGGATCTGGCGCGATACATTTGTCAATGTAAATCAAGCACTTGCGACAAAATTAGGTGCTTAGCTATAGCTGTACGGGGCGCGACAGTGGAAGTAGTAGTATTACTACTGGTAGTAGTAGTACTAGTACTAGTAGTAGTAGTAGTAGTAGCAGCAGTAGTCGTTGTTATTGTTGTAGTAGTGCTAGTAGTAGTAGTACCGGTTATGGTGGTGGTTGTTATGGTTTGAGTTTTCAAAACATTTCTCAGTAGTATATAGATTCTCTATCTGCACAGTAATTCAATGTTCTATTTAATATAAAGGTTTATAAACAAAGCAAACACATCTCTGAGTAATACCATACTTCAGTTCACAGAGATGAGCTTTTCTAACATTTTGTTTACTCGAACTGACTTTTTATAATAGCCCGGATTCAATTTATTTCTTGTGGTTTGGAGAAAATTTATTTTGTTTTTCTTTTGGAGAAGGTTTGCAAGATACAATTCAACCATAATTCGATCGTGAGGTCGAAGGTCAGATTAAAGAGTTACTTGGTAGATTGATGTATGTTTAGATTTTACAGTGTTACGTATTAAAATTAATTTCTTTTTCCTACCCGTGCACCTAATTGATGATAATGTAGGACAAATTATCCCTCCACGTAACGAAGTTTCACGCGTTTATTCAAGCACGTAATAATTATATGCACACCATGACCGTCTTTGGGCGATCTGTTTGAGATTCTCGTCCAAACGCAAAGAACACGTTCTCAGATGCTCCTGAATGTGCTCGCCCTAACAACTGAGTTGATGTATGAATAAAAATAATATGGCGCATCAACGCTCGGCATGTTCCGCCATCTAGTTTTTGTCTACTTCCGTGTTGTGGGTTCTCAACCCGAGAACGAAGTTCTTAACGGTTCTCGAACAAGGTTGTTGGCGTTAAGGCGAGAAGAACCACAAGAACATTGTACTCGGGTCAAGAACCTTGTTCTCGTGTCTCGCCCAAAGACACTCCATTTATAGACTCATCCATCTAACGTTTGGTCTCGACATCAAATCGAGATCACGAATAGAAGCTGTCCAACGCTTTTTTGACAGTGTTTATATTCATGTATACGCTTAAGGATCAGTCTATCTCAGAAAATAGTTGTAGCAGCTAATTAGTAATCAAAACGAAGTACTGCCCTTTATCATTGACTTTGGCATTGTTAGTCACAAAAATGATATAAAATACACAAAGCGTGGGTTGTCTTATTGCCCTTGACGTTTGTGCAATATTTTACCAGTTTAGGGAAAATGAAAAGAATATAGTACTTATCTATTTAAGAAAACGACCAAAAGGTCGCACAAAAATCAATTGAAGAAAGACAACTCAGTTGCACAGAGTAACGGAAATATGACAAAATAGCAAATTTTCCGATATTGTGTTAAAGGGACTTACATTTCTTCAGTACGAGCTTTTTGTACCTGGATTGCTATTTATAACGTTCTTACCTATATTACTTGTTGTAAGTGGCAATGTCCGTCAAGGCCGCTGCCCTGTATAAGGATCGTTGTACAGGTATGAGAAGACATGTATATCTCTGGTATGAGGTGTAAAGTATACAAGGTGAAGGTGGTGTTTTATTTGCTCGTCCAATGACTATATGATTAAATGACAAGCTGCATCGTCTTTAATAAATCATGTCAAGCCACAGTAGCATCCTGGAGACACTACTGACAGAAATGATTGTTCCCTACTATATTTTTAATATAACAATCACATCATAACAATTAAATTCACTGTTTCCTGTTCCTTTAAATTTCAAGACTCAGTAACGAGGGAGAAAAACAAACAAAACTACTGGTAAAAAAACAAGAGTATCTATTGAAACTTTAAACCCTTCCTGGGTAAAAATAAAAGTCCCAAAATTAAATAAGTAATTATTAAATAAGCATACAAAATATTACCAGGATCATCACTTAAAAGTCCACTCTAACTCAGTTTATTTTCAGGCACAAAAGATATCTGGGCATGTACGAGTCGCTGCTCTGTGCCATAATAGCTCGGAGGACCGCCTTTCGTGCGCGGACAAAACTCGATTTCACGCGGTCAGAATAAAATTGTTTATTTCTTTTCTGTACAAATGACCCGAAACCAAGACGCATACGAACGCGAAACGAAGAATTTAATTATTGTCGCCTTATGTAAAGATCACAAGTATGACATGCGTTTTTGTTGCATATCAATGAACCATTCGCTTATTGAACCAAATTTTTTTTTTTTTTTAAATGACAGTTTGAATAATAATAATAATAATAATAAAATAGATAAATGAATAAATTAATAGATAAAACAAGAGCAGTGTCTATGGCTGTCCATGCAAATGCGCAGACAAAACTCGATCTCACGCGGTCAGAATACTATTTTTTATTTCTTGTCCATACAAATAACCCGATACCAAGACGCCTACGAACGCGAAACGAAGAATTTAATTGTTGTGGCCTTATGTAAAGATCACGTGTATGACATGCGTTTTTGTTGCATAGCAATGAATCATTCCCTTATTGAACCAAAGTTTAAAAAAATGACAGTTTGAATGTTTAATAATAATAACAATAATAATAATAATAATAATAATAACAACAACAACAACAACAACAATTATACTAATACTAATACTACTACTACTAATAATAATAAATATATAAATAAATAGATAAATAAATAAATTAATACATAAAACAAGAGCAGTGTATATGGCTGTTCATTGCAAATCATAACCTAATTTTAAACAGTAACATCGCCCCCCCCCCCCCCCCCGTATCCCCCCTCCCCTCTTTGACTCTCACTCCACACTCCATCCATTCCGGACCTGCCATAACTGCATGTACAAAGTTTGGCTAAAAAATCTGGTCAATGTCACTGTAATTGAAACTTTTTGTTCATTCTTCTTTGAATCACCTCTCAGAAATCCCAGTAGGGGAGAGAGACAGAAATCCCAGTCGTGGAGAGAGAGAGAAAAAAAATTATACCTCTCTTGGACTTAGTTACCAAATGAACAACTAATTTGTACTGATTATAACACCACCCGTTAAACCGCCATCCTCGCTTATCGTCAACAAATTGCATATAACGGATCTCCCGAATATTTAATTGCCGCATCATGCAGCCACCATCTCCTACCACCATCATCCAGGCTAAAAATAGCACACAAATAAAATTTTCTACACTAATTGCCTAAGTTATAACGCCTGTTTGTCTCGCCAGGCATTAGTATCATCCTCACGTCATCTAATATTTTTTTTTGAAACAGTGATTTAATTTAGTGTATATTTTATACTATTGGCCACCGAGAGGATGCTGAAAAAATAGAAATTATCGCAATTCTGTGAAATTGAGCTGCCGTAGAAATATAACCACGTAAATTTTTTTTTTTTTTACATTCCATATTAAAAGATTTGGATTTCCGACATCATAATAATGAAAATGTTTCATTTATGAAGAAATCTAGAATCGGAAAAGAAAAATGATGACATTTTTTTAATTTAGGTTCGAGTGACACGAGCTTCTGCGATGGTCTTACATTGACACCTGATTTAAGTTTTACAGTTTGCAATTATCAATGATTAAATTTTAAAGACTGGAGATTGTACTAAATTTACACCTAACGGTTTAGGATAATACAGAGTTACTGACAGTCTGATGGACGCACAGACAGACTCCTTAGCGCACTGAATATCTATTTTAAAAAGTTGTGTATGTATAATTATTATTTATTCCAATCATAAGAGGTCGATTCGCAATTATGTCCATTATATATATATATATATAATGGACATTAAATTCCAATCATCAAGGTCGATTCACAAGCGGCTATGAACTCAAGCTGTGCTTGTTATTAAATATTAGGTTTTGGCCTCAGACCACAATTAATTTTCCTATATAGTCTCTACATTTGTTTGTCAATACTGAACTTTCCACTGTGTCCAAATCCTAATATAACATATGTTGCTGTAAAGTATCTTCAAAGATGAACTCGCGCTGAAGTTTTTGTCATATGTTAACCGGTATTCTTATGAATGGCTGGACTGTAAACAAAGCAACGTGCAATGAGTCACAAATTTCACTTCCGGATCAGCACCAATGCCTCATTACTCACTGTGCACTGTCGCCAAAATACACACAGACAACCACACTGTAATGCTCATATTCTAAACAATAACCAATGTCCTTTAAATCAATACTAAGGATGCCTAAATCTAATGAATACATCACCACCAAAATGAGAGAGGAAAAAATGATCTAAAAATAGACTGTGACTACATTCGGTGGTACTGAACTGGAAATATTAATTGTGACCTGATTCTTTTTGACCGCAAAACAGTACCCTTAATGTTTATTTTGTTGTTCACTACTTCCTATTGCTACTTACACCCATAAAAGAGTCGAAAAGTTTTTACATGAAATCTCCGAGACTAGAATCCTAGAGTTTTATTACCTGCGACTCGTAATCCAACGATAATCCTTGGTTAGTAGAACATGGGTAGACCAGTTAGTTGATAACCGGTGGATAATATACATACTTTTTAATCCCTAGAAGATGCTGATAGAAACCGATACGATGGTGGTGTTATGATATATGTCAATCTTGAATCATGTTCCATTTATTGGCAGAAGCAATATGTATATTCTAAACTTTGGGGCTATTTTGATCGAGACAAAAAAGGATTAAAAAATCTTTTCTGCCGTTTTCCTTCTATATCCATGAAAGGTTTGATGACTGGAATTTAGTATAAGTTTATGTTTATCAGACTAAATAGGCATATGATTGTATTATTATCTTAGGTGATTTTAATGAAAATATGTTTGTTCCTCCACAAAGCAGAGATATTAATAGTTTAATTGTTTCATTCGACTTAGACAAAATCAATTAAGAATCAACTAGGATTAGTACTAATTTCATCAGCAGTGTTTGTATCAACCATCTTTTTTTAAGTTGTACGCAGCACTGTTATCCTATGAAAAATTGCAACACAGCCAAGGAGATACAAATCTCTATAGGAAATTTCTATGCAATAGCAGTTAGAATTTCAAATAAAAACATCGATGAACAGGTTCAACTAGTAAATGAAATTAATAAAACATCAGCCTCTAATTCTATTCTATCGAAGACAGTTCACATTCGACCACGTAATCCACCATGAATTGATAATGAAATTGGAAAACAAATTCTAAAAAGACGTAGACTTCACAAGCTAGCAAAAAAGAACTAATAATCCCAATTATTGGGCCCGGTTTAAAATACTAAAAGAAATGATGTAATCAATATGGTTCATAATGCTAAATTACAATATTTTTCCAAGTTGGAAAATAACTTGCAATAGGGTGGTCTTAACCTCTAGTTGCAAATAGCGAACCAATTTCTTTATGAAACGAAATACTGCCAGATTCCACCTTTGAATCATGATTAACAGAATTTTTGTTTTTGTTTGGTTTTGGGTTTTTTTTCTTTTCTTTTTCTGTCCAAGAGAAATCACAGTTATCCAAAAGCCATTTTTTGCGAACAAGCAAATCTGGATGATATAAATATTCTTCTTGTACCTACAGGAATTCCTAGAGCTTCAGTGTCTAAAATATTCATATCCCCACAAATTGTATTCAGTGCTTTTAATAGTCTTGTTATGCCGAAATCATGTGGATCTGACATTATTACCCTTGCATTGTTACAGGATGGTGCGAACATTATTGCTGCTCCCCTATATTATCTTTGTTGTGATATAAGAAAAGCGTTTGATAGGGTTTAACATCAAGGATTGCTTTTCAGAATTAGGTATATAGGAATATCTGGCTCTCTTCTTAAATTATTTCGCAGTTACTTAGAAAAATCTTTCCAAAGAGTACTTATAAAAGGTCTCATCAGTAATAGTCAGTGTATGAAAGCAGGAGTTCCTCAAGGATCTTTCCTAGGTCCTCTACTTTTCCTCATTTATATAAATGACATTGTTACTGACATACAGTTCTGTATAATTATTTGCTGATGACACATCACTGTAAATTGTTGTAAAAATATCCTTACATGGCTTAAAATGTTCTTACCAATGACCTGAACAAAATAAGTCAATGGTCTGAACACTGGTTAGTCACTTTTAACCCAAATAAAACCGAAACAATGGCTATAGGCAGGAAAACTGTTCCCCAATATCATCCACCGTTCTTTTTCAACAATATATTAATCTGTAAGTAAATTATCATAAGCATTTTGGCTTACATTTTGAGAATAAAGGTCGTCTTTGACACATTCATATAATTGAAATAACCAAACATGCTTGTCAAAGAGTTAATGTCTTTCGATGACTCAAATATAAATTAGGAAATCAGTGGAAAAAAATATGGTTTACATAAGTTAGACCAATTTTAGAATATGCCGACATCATTTGGGATAATTGCAATAATAAGGAAATGGAGGAAATAGAAAACAAAAATCAGATCGAGGCGGGGCACATCGTTACTGGTGCCACTAGACCAGTTTCAGGAGGAAAAATAATAGAGGAGACCAGATATAAATTCGTAGACGTAATAAGTATAGGATGATAACTTTGTTAAGAATTGTACACAGTTATATACTTCTTATATTCATGCATTAGTTTATAATTATTTTAGACAAATTACTAAAAATAGAATTACGTAACAATAGTAATTTCCAGGTGCCCATTTGTAGAACCAATTTGTATTATTCTTCATTCGTACCAACATTTGTAAGAGTAGAATCTGCTCACAGAGTAGAATCTGCTCACAGAGCATATAAAATCTACCGTTTTATACTAGCGTGTAATCCGCTACCAACTGCAAACTGCATAGACCCAGATCTGTCGTCGCATAATGTGCCGGCAGATCTGGGTCTATGCAGTTTGTTAGGATTAATCAGTAAAACAAACAACATAGACCCTGATCTGCCGGCGCATTATGCAACGGCAGATCAGGGTCTATGTTCTTTGCATTTGAACCCGAGTTATACGCGAGTATAGACAGTAACTCATCGCTTGGCATGTTCAAGCGATATATAGAAAGCGATTTGAATGAACTTCCTAAATATATGTATACGTGTACCCGTCAAGCCCAAATCTTGCATGCTAGACTGAGAATGTGATGCAGCTCAATGAACTCTGACCTACACTGACTCATGCAAATATGGCCGACCTCAGACTGTTGACTATCTCCTTGACTGTTACAAATATTCAGCAATGAGAAACACCACTATCAACACAATAGATCATAATATAATTATTGATATTTTATTGCATGATACTCACACTTCCTTTTGAGGAAAATAGAGAGATATATCGAGTGATCAAAGTTTTATCATAACAAACAAATGGTTTTCATAATAAAACCAACGTAGACATTAGATAAATATGAAGTTAATCTTAGTCATTCAATAACAGCTGCTTCATTGAGTCACTTTGCTTTGTATTACACAATGGACTTGTACACTTCCTTGCGTTACTTCAGTGTTTAGTTACTCACAGATTATATGAGGATCTCAAGGTCGATATTTACTTTCTAACCTAACACTTTATATCATGTCAGATTGATAATTTTTCTTTACACATGTGAACTATACATAAGAATCTACTGAGTGGATGGCTCTTCATAAGAAGTCACTTCTTGTTGCTAAACCCCAAAGTAATTATACACTCCTTAGTATCTAACTGATTATATTATGCAAAAGTCAGAAATAAAATATTGTTTATTCTCTAGGATATATCTTAGTAACTGGAGATGGCCATTAAGAGATAGAGTGGTTGTTATTCGAGACTAAGCTTCTTTATGGTCGAAAATAAACTATTGTAAAACGATCATGTTTTGATATTAATTGTTTGACAGCTCAGACCCAAAAATTACTTGACTGTGCGGTAAACAACATGTGCATACACTGGAATACTGTAAATTAAAGAAGTTTCCTCCATAGTATGCATTTGTATGCCAATTTAACACCAAGTCTAATACTTATGCCAATTTAATACAAAGCCTAATAATTATGCCAATTTAATACCAAGCCTAATACTCACATGCTAATTTCATACCAAGTCTAATACTTACATGCCATTTTAATACCAAGTCTCATATTTACATGCCAGTTTAATACCAAGTCTAATACTTAAATGCCAAGTTAATACCAAGTGTAATGATTATATGCCAATTTAATACCAAGCCTAATACAAATGCCAATTTAATACCAGATCCAATACTTATGCCAGTTTAATACCAAGTCTAATACTTACATGCCATTTTAATGTCAAGCCTAATACTTATGACAATTTAATACCAAGTCTAATACTTATGCCAATAAAATACCCAGCCTAATAATTATGCCAATTTAATACCAAGTCTAATACTTATGACAATTTAATACCAAGTCTAATACTTAAATGTCAATTTATTACCAAGTCTGATACTTACATGCCAATTTAATACCAAGTCTAATGATTACATGCCATTTTAATACCAAGCTTAATACTTATGCCAATTTAA
Organism: Margaritifera margaritifera; assembly: GCA_029931535.1. NCBI lineage: Eukaryota > Metazoa > Mollusca > Bivalvia > Unionida > Margaritiferidae > Margaritifera > Margaritifera margaritifera. Next base: position 641,419 of record JAQPZY010001088.1, read on the forward strand.
TACCAGGTCTAATACTTATTTGCAAATTTTATACCAAGTCTAATACTTATGCCAATTTAATACAAAGTCTAATACTTACATGCCACTTTAATACCAAGTCTAATACTTACATGTCAATTTAATACCAAGTCTAATACTTACTTGCCAATTTAATACCAAGTCTAATGATTATGTGTCAATTTAATACCAAGTTTAATACTTATGCAAATGTAATACCAAGCCTAATACTTATGCCAATTTAATACCAAGTCTAATACTTACATGCCAATTTAATACCAGGCCGTATACTTATGTCAATTTAACACCAAGCCTAATACTTACATGCCAATTTAATACCAAGTCTAATACTTAAATGCCAATTTAATACCAAGCCTAATACTTATGCCAATTTAATACCAAGTCTAATACTTATGCCAATTTAATACCAAGTCTAATACTTATGCCAATTTAATACCAAGCCTAATACTTATGCCAATTTAATACCAAGTCTAATACTTACATGCCAATTTAATACCAAGCCTAATACTTATGTCAGTTTAATACCAAGTCTAATACTTACATGCCAATTTAATACCAAGCCTAATACTTATGCCAGTTTAATACCAAGTCTAATACTTACATGCCAATTTAATACCAAGTCTAATACTTACATGCCAAATTAATGCCAAGCCTAATACTTATGCCAGTTTAATACCAAGTCTAATACTTACATGCCAATTTAATACCAAGTCTAATACTTAAATGCCAAGTTAATACCAAGTGTAATGATTATATGCCAAGTTAATACCAAGCCTAATACTTACATGCGAATTTAATACAAAGTCTAATACTTACATGCCAATTTAATACCAAGTCTAATACTTACATGCCAATTTAATACCAAGCCTAATACTTATGCCAATTTAATACCAAGCCTAATACTTACATGCCAATTTAATACAAAGTCTAATACTTATGCAAATTTAATACCAAGTTTTATACTTACATGTCAATTTAATACCAAGCCTAATACTTATGTCAGTTTAATACCAAGTCTAATACTTACATGCCAATTTAATACCAAGTCTAATACTTATGCAAATTTAATACCAAGTCTAATACTTTTTCATCCAGTGATTCTTAATTATATGTTTTGATTTCTTTATTATGTTGTAGATTCGTCACTATACGCGGTGCTTTTGCTATAATATGCGGTGCTTTTGTTATTAGAGGTTATATGATATGGTTTTGACATTGTATGCGATGGTTTTGACATTGTATGCGATGGTTTTGACATTGTACGCGGTGGTTTTGTCAGTATACATGGTTGTTATATGTCGAATATAAAGATAAGACTACTGAACATAATAATAAAAGACCACAAACGACAGCCCTGCCCCACCCACTACACCGTAAATTATGTTGCCCGCTAACAGCTCTTGTTCTTGTACAAGTGGAAATACTACTACCAATGTGGATTCTTGTGGCTCATAACAATACCTTTTTAACGTTGACCACTACACATTCAAAACAAATTGTGGGTGGATAGGGGAGGGCAAACACAGCATTATAAACCATTAATTGTAAAAAAAAATAAAAATGTTACACAAGATGCATGAGCTTACATTCTCGACTAGTTTCCTGATAATTAAATAGTTAGTTGAATGGTCTCTATTAAATTACGTAATGACTCTGTCAAGTCTTATCTCCATCCAGGCAAAATTTCTAACCGCAATATCTGCAACCTATCATGTTTCTGTCTTAATTTGAGTAAATAAAAAAAAAAAACAACAACAGAACGCGTGGTTCTTTACATTGCAAAATGGAATTTACATCAATAACAGTATTAAAATAACGATGTGTTTGTAATATGAGACGGCCAAACTAATGAAAACCCACTTGCGAATTTCTATATCGTATACACGACGGCAAAAGTTACAATGTAATCATAAATAGAGACAAATTTATGAAAAGGGCCTAAATATAATACAACAACAATAACGCAAGCATCAATCACTTAAATACTGGACATTACTGGAATGTCTTTCTCAGCTTCTGCGTCGGGCTTTCTCTTGCCTGTAACCCCAAAAACATCAAAACAGCCAAAAACTCTGGAAAAAAAGGTACTTTAGCACTTTGAGTTTGATAATTGCTACTGCATGAATGTGGACTATATTACATTCCTGGACAATAAAGAAATGACCCCTTGATAAAAGAGGATTCAGATCCTCTAAAACATGAAAACAGAATGATGTCTCGTTTTAGCAGCTAACCACACATATTGCAGGATTCTAGTTGCTCCTAGATTTATGACCGGAATGTTATTTTTTTTTTTTTTATGAATATCTCAGAAATGATGACCTGACTGTTGAGGTGTTTTTTTTTTTTTTTTTTTTTTGCTTTTTGCGGCACAGCAATACAGATAGGTTATTTAGTGCCGAGGCAATAGGAGTAAAAAGTTATTTGCTCTTGGACGCAACACAGTAGCCGACCCCAGTTGATCCAATGGTAGGATTCGCACTCGCATGCTATCGGTCGTGAGTCCGGCACGCTAACCACTAGGCTCCCGTGTCTGCTGGCTCCATTAATTGCGTCTTACGATATGAGCCTGTTCTATATAACCCGAGCTCACTGGGCCTTTTCTATATACCCCGAGCCCACGGGGCCTGTTCTATATACCCGAGCCCACGGGACCTGTTCTATATACCTGAGCCCACGGGGCCTGTTCTATACACCCGAGCCCACTGGGCCTGTTCTATCTGCCCAAGCCCACCGGGCCTTTTCTATATATCCGAGCCCACTGGGCCTTTTATATATATCCGAGTCCACTAGGCCTGTTCTACATACCCTAGCCCACGGGCCTCTTCTATATACCCTAGCCCACGGAGTCTATTTTATATACCCGAGTCCACTGGGCCTGTTCTATATACCTGAGCCCACGGGACCTGTTCTATATACCCTAAGCCCACTGGGCCGATTATATATACCCGAGCCCACGGGGCCTTTTCTATATACCCGAGCCCACGGGGCCTATTCTATATACCCGAGCCCACTGGGCCTGTTCTATATACCCGAACCTACTGGGCCTTTTCTATATACCCGAGTTCACTGGGCCTGTTCTATATACCCGAGCCCACTGGGTCTGTTCTATATACCCGAGCCCACACGGGCATTTTCTATATACCTGAGCCCACTGGACCTGTTCAATATACCCGAGCCCACTGGGCCTTTTCTATATACCCGAGCCCACGGGGCCTATTCTATATACCCGAGCCCACTGGGCCTGTTCTATATACCCGAACCCACTGGGCCTTTTCTATATACCCGAGTTCACTGGGTCTGTTCTATATACCCGAGCCCACTGGGCCTTTTATATATACCCGAGCCCACAGGGGTCGACGCGGCTGTTGAGGACCTCACAGATACCTGTGATAAAAGGTTTATTTGAAAATGTCAACGCCGAAATCATGTGATCAGAGTTAAACAAAGCAGCAATATAGAGATCTCAAACTTAGAATGGTGGATGGTGTGTGGATGTGCAAGATACATTTAGGCCGTTTTTGCGTTGTTGCCCTGAAGCTGATGATGAGAGACAAGCTTTTGAGTTACCTCTGCTTGATTGGAATGTATGGGCTGAAAAGTTTGTAAAGAAGAAATATATATTGTGCTTTTCCAGAATATGTTTTCCTGTTGTTGTTTTTTTTTTTGTTTTTTTTTTCCATTAAAAAATAACATCAACGTTTACTCCACTAATTCTTTCCACAAAGACTGGAAAAGATTTTTGCTCTGTAATGTAGTATCAGTAGATCGTGCGCCTTCATTTGTTATCAGAGAAGCTATTTTAACATGAATATGTATTACTTACCGCTATGAGCGCAATATTTGTTGATTCTTAATGATATCTGATTCTGTTTGAAGTGCCCCTTGTAAAGAAGTATATGGTTGAATGTAGAAAACTAGACAAGTAACGGCAGATAAAAGGTTAATTTGGAACGTTTCAAAATGAAAATCAGGGGTTTCGAGTTGAGCAATATAAGAACATAGACCACTTCAAAATTAAACTGACATTTTATCGGGACTGGTGAGCAAGGTTCGTTTAGCCCGTTTCTGGGATCGGTCGCTCGGAGTTGAGTAGAGACAATACAAAATTTGGAGTGATCTCTATGATCGCCAAAAAAAGTTATAAAAAACACAAAAAAACCCAACAAAAAAAAACAAACTTGCAATAACATTATGCATCCTTTCTCTAATTCCTTAATATGACCTTAAAGGGTTCTGTACTAATCTTTCCCAGACAAACCGGTGGTAAATCGCATATAGAGAGGAAATGAATGTTCCCTAATATTGCAATAATAGATCACGTACCCTCGTTTGTTATCGGAGAAGTTATTTAAATACGAATGACTTCTATTTACGTCCTTGGGTGTCTTATTTTAAAGATATCGAGACAAAGCTGTAACAGGATATTGTCCAGAAAAACGGGGATAATAAAGGTCTGATCAATCATCTAGTGTAATCAAATATGGCAGTGTCAAGATAGGCCTATTTATCAGCTCTTGTCTGTGTCAAGAAGGGCCTACAATCCCTATATTTTACCTAAAACTGTCAACAGATGATAACCGTATCTGGCACATGCATTTAACAGATAACAGAGCGGTGTTCTAGATATGAAATAAGAGGGTTTACCGGTTCTTTTAGAACTGTTGCATTTCGTCTGTAAAAATAAAGTTACTTAAGTTAAAGAGTAAAGCCCCTAACAAAATTATTTTAAAAAAACACAATTTTATATGAAATTATTATTTTTATTTATATTATTTTTTTATTTTTATTATTATTATTTTTTAGGGGGCGGGGGCACGGTCAACTTTATTGTTTTACATCTCTTCCTTTAGAATTGATGAACCAACGGAGTCGAGTAGATGGAGAGAGTGGTGACGTGTTGGTGCCGAATAAACCCTTAGGGGGAGGGGAGTGTGGAGGTTTAGGAGTAGGAAGAGTATGTGAGGTAGGTGTTGACTTAGTACTTATTGTTGGGACACAATATACTGATAAAACAACAGAGTAATTAACATACGTCTAATTTTACAACCTGTCGTAGAACCCGCAGTCAATCATTTCAATCAAAAGCTAATTCTTGTCAAAGATGACGGACGATAATCTGTCTCTGAAGAAAACAGCGATTGGCTGTTCAGGGTTTTGTCAGAGTGACTGAGTATATACATTTGCGAAAAGCACATTCACCAGAACTAAAAGTTTAAAATAAAAAAATCTTTTAAGTAGAGTAATCATGGTCCCATCCTGGAGCTAAGGTAAGTAATGTAATTATGGTCCTAGTCTGGAGCTAAGGTAAGTAATGTAATTATGGTCCCATTCTGGAGCTAAGGTAAGTAATGTAATTATGGTCCCATTCTGGAGCTAAGGTAAGTAATGTAATTATGGTCCCAGTCTGGAGCTAAGGTAAGTAATGTAATTATGGTCCCAGTCTGGAGCTAAGGTAAGTAATGTAATTATGGTCCCAGTCTGGAGCTAAGGTAAGTAATGTAATTATGGTCCCATTCTGGAGCTAAGGTAAGTAATGTAATTATGGTCCCAGTCTGGAGCTAAGGTAAGTAATGTAATTATGGTCCCAGTCTGGAGCTAAGGTAAGTAATGTAATTATGGTCCCATTCTGGAGCTAAGGTAAGTAATGTAATTATGGTCCTAGCCGAGATACACTTTCAGTTTTGGGGACAGATATTAGCTTTTTATTGGTACGTATCTTACAATATGTATCGAATCATAGCATCTGGCAGTTAAGTGACAGTTGTCGACTCCACTAATTATTTTATGTCCAGTAAAATAGTGCATATGGACGTTTTATGTTTTATGGATGGTGCAATGAAAATTTTCAATCATTCCAAGATATAATGTACTTCATAATTACTTTTGAATTGAAAATTATAGAAAGATATGCTTATTCTTCTCTGCCAGATATCAGTATTCTTCTCACAGAAACCAGAAATTCTACGGCACCTTCGCCGGACGTACGTCACACAGGAAGGTTTGAGTATTTCGATGTAAGTTTCGCTACCATTCGTATCGGTCATTTAATTTCAGTTTGACAGGGTGGAAGACTTCTGATGCATTGGAGTAAAATAAAAAAGCTAAAATTTATTCTTAAACAAGCCTATCATAAGAAACCGTTTCCTTTTAACCTACAAAGAAATCAAAGATTTCTTAGGGTCATACATAAGGTTGTACTTACATACGACAAACAGACACGTTCTTGCACAAGTAAATTGCAATTCACGGGCTCTTCAAACCTATAAATCTTTTTCATGAGCGCGACAGTGCTTGCCAATAAAATACTGCATAGGAATGCAAAATCTCCAATCCCCCTTTCCAGCTTTGACATCTCTCTCTCTCTCTCTCTTTCTCTCTCTCTCTCTCTCTCTCTCTCTCTCTCTCTCTCTCTCTCTCTCTCTCTCTCTCTCTCTCTCTCTCTCTCTCTCTCTCTCTCACACACACACACAACACTGTGCATTTATTTTCTAATATTTATTCATTCTGCACAAAGATCCATCAAATGCCTAGGGTTTTCAATTACTCAATCCAACGTATCATTTCCCTTGACTCATTTAGTTGACATTTTAAAAGAATTTATGGATCGGATACTGGATTTATAAAAGAATATTTCGACCGTTATTGATTTGAAATCTAAAAAGTGGCTGACAGGAAATAAATGGAATCTCATACATTATTATATCCTTTACATCAAGTTTTAACCATATAAGTCACTTGTGCGCAGACTAGAAGTGGAAGTACATGTGCGGACAAAAATAAAATTTGCTGGTGTTTATGGTTGGAAAATATTTTCTAGGGCTTTTCTATATTTAGGAAGCAAAATATTAAATACGTGTGTAGCCTGATCATCCAGCTTCACTTCAGGCAGCTGTCGTTCCAATTCAGCGTAAATTTTTCGCCTTATCGCCCCTTTTAAGTTAGCAACCCAAGCCGTCTTCTCAGTTTTCATGCATTTTTGAATCTCGCATATGCTCTTTGACCACCGAGACTTAGGGCAAATTTGGCAACTTACGTCTGACTTGGTTTCGAGATTATGCTGTGCGGATAATTCAAACTAATACTTAGTCTCACTTTACTTACTTCTGTTTTTTTTTTCTTCTTTTTTTTGTTCTTTCTTTTTCTTTTTTTTACGTCCATTCTTAATTGCTCGACATAGTTTCATCCTGTTTTACAGAATCACAGCCACGCTCCTGTTTATGGATCACACTTAATTAAAAACGGGGAAGAAATATAATTTCAGATGAGAAAAATGATCTATCCCGTTTTCTCGTGACGATACTTTTATTGAAAAAAACCTGTTTTGCAGCCATTTAGGAACCAAACTATCCAGTTTATTTGTTTGTGGGTTTTTTTTTTTTTTTCGTAAATTCATTTTCTTATATATAAAAAAGACAAATGTTTTATACCTAGAGGTCAATCAATTGAATCATTACCTGGCATCAGCCAATTTTTTACGCGGGGAAAAACGCATTCTTAGAAACTCTTTCGCAGCGTTGTACAGTTAAAACTTCATTTATTTCTCCCTCATTATGTCCTAAAGGAAACGATTATAATATATTAATCATCCAAAATATGCCCCGAATCATTCGCAATTCTTGAAGCATCAGAAAAATCGAATACAAGATTTTTGCGGAATGTTATTTCTCACCTACTCCGCCAAACTCTGACATATTCCATTAAGCAATTTAAGTACGTCACTGCGCCCTGCCTTTTGGGGTATGTAAACATATGTCATCGAAAAGAATGCAGTGAGCAAATCTGATGACTGCATCATACAACAATGTCAATGGGAAATGAGACTGTATGTATGTATGTATGTATGTATGTATGTATGTATGTATGTATGTATGTATGTATGTATATGAACATCGCGTTTCGGAGTGTGAACAAGTGGTCCACTGTGACAAGCCTTTGATAGAGCTATGTACTCATCATATTTAATGACCATACATACTAGAGTTGTAGAGAAATAGAGCTAAATATTGAAACTGACGTTGAATAATAAACCAACAACAACAACGACGACGACGACGATATCGACAGCAACAACGTCGTCGGAAATGTGACACTTATAGCTTGCCCATGCCTGTGCTAGGTAAAACAAAAAAAAAAAAAAAAAAAAAAAAAAAAAATTTACAAACTCAGGCTTCAAATTCATTGCCTCAGTCACACCAACTTGTCCATGTGACATATCAACCAGTAAGAATTAATTATCTGTTGTTACTTTTCAGCAAAGAGACTCCAGGTCCATCTCCAGAGAGTCTGGCAGGTCTGAGAAAGAGAGATCCGTAGAAGGTTCAGCCCATTCTGGCCGCTCTGCGAAGTCTCGGACTCCATCAAGATCACATTCAAGGTCAAGGTCAAGATCTAGGTCAAGATCATACTCCAGAAGTCACAAGAGAAGAAGGAGATCGAAGTATATTTTGGTTTTTATAATGTTTGAATAACATATGCATTCAATGAATATGATAATAATTCTTGATAGCAGATATAGGGTGGAGTACACAGTACTCCATTACTTTGTACTACAGAGTCCTGAAAATCCAGGTATTCATACCTGTACTAGTACTCTTGTTTTTAAGGAGTTAATGGTATCTATTTAACAAGCGCACATCTTGTCTGCTGCTGACCGAAATGGATTGTTAAAAAGAAGAAAGATTTCGATGTGATGTACCATATATACTCGCGTATAAATCGTGTCCAAATGCAAACAACATAGACCCTGATCTGCCGTCGCATAATGCTCCGGCATATCAGGGTCTATGTTGTTTGTTCTACTGATTAGTCCTTACAAACTGCATAGACCCAGATCTGCCGGCGCATTATGCGACGGCAGATATGGGTCTGTGCAGTTTGCAGTTGCTATCAACTTATACGAGTATCGACGGTTATGCATATTGATTTGCTTTGCCTTCAAGCTTGCTTCATTGTATCAGTTTGGTTCCATATAGATAGTTTTGGAGAACAGGATTCAAAGATAAAAATATGCCACCAAGTTGGATTTTAACATCTGGTTAGATTAAAATCAAACAAACTAAGTTCAAGTATGATAAAATAATATTTCTCATGTGTTTATTGTCTCAAATCTCATTAGCAATTAAAGAATTGAACTAATATATATGTCCAATGACTGATCCCCTATTATCGGAGCACAACGTAAACCTTCAGTAATGAAAGCCACATGTTATTAAAACCTGTAGCATCAATATACACGAGGAATTGTATTTTTGTAATAAAGCTGCAGAAGAGCATAAAGCGTGACTGTCAATAGCCTCATTGCTCCGACGTTAAATGGTAATTTATGACCCTGCTAGACAGTCCTTTCTTTCTTTATGAAATTGTTAATTTTGAAAAGGGAAACTGTCGTCAAAGGTCATTATTAATAATTATTCACTCCTCTAAAGACGTATAAGGAGATAACATTGAGTTTCCTCAGACTAAGGAGTAAAAGTCTTCCATATATCATCTGTACCATATACAAAAACGGACGTTTCATGGACTACTATTGTAAGAAGAGATAATAAAGGCGTCTTTTGTTTCAGTTACACACACACACACACACACACACACACACACACACACAAACAAACACACACACACACACACACATATAGTCAACAGGTAAGGTACTTTGTCTCAAGATTTGTGCCTTGAAACTTTCAATTTACCTTTGTGTAAGGGTGCAAATTTCTGTCGATTTCTGTAGAGCACAGTTTAGTTTGACAGAGAACCATTAATTAGATTTATGAGGACACGTACCATATTAAATCGCTAGACTGCAATGGTTTTAATGTTCGTGTTGTGGGCGAGATGGATTCTTAATTAAGCATTCGTTTATTCAACGGTCAGACAGATTGGAAGGAAAAGGTTAATTTCTATCTTGGTATCAAAAATGTCAGAGTTGAGCCGGTACAGAAACCATTCGTAAGCTAGTGGACGTAGTATTATCTTTTTGAGATTGTCCAGAATCAGTTACTTAAATAGCGCGAAATCTAGAAGGTTACGCTGACCGAATTGTCGCATATTTATAAAAGGCGGTAGATTCGTTTAATCTGATTGGCTACGCTAAATATGGGGCGTGTTTCCCACACGAAATTTCGTGGTTTTAATATGCCACATCGCAAAATTTAGTCAGTCTACGTTTTTTTCTGCAAGAGAAAATATAAGATTTCCCATCATGCCATGCGACGCTTGATTGTGTCTGCCTACAGAAGTTATACCTGCAGCAACAAAAACGAGCACTTTGTGAGCTAGAACAAATAAATAGAAACTGCATTAGCTTTCAGACATGGAATTAATTTTGCTGAAGAAATTTGACTCGACGCCGTTTGCGTCTCTATGAAGTTATTTCCCCTTACTTCCTTGACAACAATGACAAACCATCTGTGATGCATTGCTGAATCGGACTTGCTTTGTGGTCAGATATGATCAAATAGTTTACAAAATGTCAAAAATGAGGTCATCCCAATCCAGCCACTCTCTTAAGTCACTGATATTTATACGACCAGCCTATGGAAGTGAGGTGAATTTACGAAAAGGGATGAAGGATGGGAGGGGGGGGGGGTTGTTCTGAAGAGTGAGTTCAATCTTCTAAGCTTCGATTCTGGAGGAACTTTGATATAAATAAAAGCAAATTGTCTCTTCCTGCGTAAATACCGTATATATTTCGTCTAGTGGTACCAAAAACGACATATTTTAACTCTTGACTTTAAATATCTTTTTTTTTTTTTTGTACCACACGATGAAATATGTCCGGTATTAACGTAGGAAAAGAAAATATCCTCTTTTTATTATTATTATTATTGTTGTTATTATTATTATTATTATTGTTGTTGTTGTTGTTGTTGTTGTTGTTGTACCACCGCCACAACTTTCGGTGCTAGGGCTAGGGCATCGACAGCCATCACTGATTGATGGAAAATTTTATTGATTACAACGACTCCAAAAATTCAAGAGTTATGCTCAGAAACACTTATATACATATACATGTATACTTTATCTACCTGTAATAACTAGGTCTTCTGGACTAGCACCTGTGTCGAACGTAAATAGATAATTTACAGGTCAGTTAATTGGCAACCTGGTAACCAATGTATTTACAGATGCATTGGGAATCTATACGCTAATATGTACAGGGCGTTCGAGATTTGGGATGTTATCAAAGTTCCTAGTTTGCGAAAGAAACCTTAGCAAATCTCAACATTCAAATATCGACTATATTTTGTTTCTATCAGTTGACCCCTCGGCCGGGCGTGGCACATGTTAATCACCTATAACATAAAAAAACATCCGATGAACCACTGCCCAATCTGATCACGCAGGTAGATTATAAATGTTTACCTAATTGCATATCTACAGGTATAGTTTGGTATTTGAGCAAAAGTTTGACAAACCTGGACAATTTTCACTATATAACACAATGTTAAATCTTTGTAACTCAGAACTTTTAGTTAAAATTTCATGAAATTTTCAAAACGTACTTAAATGTATTCTATTAGTCACTATATATAGTCGAGTCCCTCGATATGCTACCGATTGAATCTAACCTGGGGTGGACCGATATAGAACGCACACGTAAGGAACGATACTGGATACCAGGAGTGTACTGGGTAATCAACTCGGCCCTGGATTTATCTGCCGGGACAGGCCAGGGGTTTTGCTCATACCAGTAAAATACCGGTAAAAACAGATTTTTTTTGCGGCGGCCCACCGGGATTTGTCCCGGTATGCCCAATGGCCAGTACACCACTGCTGGATACTACAAATAAAACTCATGGGGGGTTCGGCCTAAATGAAAAAGTCTAACCTTCCTAATACAATCTTATCAAAACTAAAGTTAGGCATCAGTTTATCAGACGTACGCAATTTTGCGATATTATATATGCAAGTAAATATTCCGTTTCTCCTTACGTGATTTATTATTATTATTATTATTATTATTATTATTATTATTATTATTATTATTATTATTATTATTTTAACTCTTGCCCATTATCCCGTTACACCATGCTCTTGACATATTTCATTAGTACCTCCATGCATAACTTTACCGGGATATAATTTCTATCGTACATTTTGTAGATGGCGTTGATTTTTTCCAATGCATAGTGTCTGTCCTTTGTTCCTAGCATGGAATTAGACCAAAACATTTTGGTTCTTTGCATGATAGGCACGATAATCCCTTCTTTGATTTTTGTTATGCAACTTTCTTGGGCTGTTGGCAGCATACAATAGTATACCGGGTTTAAGACCGTTTATCAATTTTATATTTTTTCTTTCTTGTAATTTTTGTCCTTTATTTGTATGTTTCCCCGTCATTCAACATATAGGAATCAAGAATTTCTCTTGGCTTTTGTGTTTAGTGTTTGTTTCGTGGATGTAAATTGTTTCTTTCCCTGACGAAGAGCTTGTTTAGGAAACTTTGGGAAACTGTTTTGCATTTCCGCCGCTATCAATTGTTGTGTGTGTATATATATATATATATATATATATATATATATATATATATATATATATATATATATATATATATATATATATAGATAAATTGCCATTACCACCACAGAACCATCACCACATCATCATCATCATTATCATCATTCGATTTTTCCACAGTCTTCGATGGAATGTGATAAGTGTTCTTTTTCCCTGTGGTTCAGAAAGCCAACATCAGAGCACTTTCCTCATCACAACATTCCTGCAGCGTCTTTTGGAGTTTGTTTTGCGTTAGCGTTGTGCTTAGTGTTCTAAGGCTGTATGAGTTTGTATGATATTACGTTACGATCTCTGGTATTTGCAACAGAACATTTTAAGTTTTGTGTAGGGTTCATGTAATTGGTACTTTTCTCCTGTTTCCTGCTCACAAAATTATTATTATTATTATTATTATTATTATTATTATTATTATTATTATTATTATTATTATTATTATTATTATTATTTCCAAGCATTGGCGGAGGATATTATGATTCTTTCCATCAGTCGGTTTGTCTGTCCTTTACCACATATCCTTCCACACCGCTTGTGAATATTCACGAAGCTTTTGAGTTACGTTGCAGATATAATGTGACGGGTCATGTCCCTGCGTCACTCAATTCACCTTTTAACCTGAACCCTATTCAAACCGACTGAGGGAGAGAGATCATATTTGGTATGACGTTTCACGAGGATGAATAGATTAAAATAGCAGGTTTCTGACCTGAGGTGTCCTTGGGCGAGATACGAGAACAAAGTTCTTGACCCGAGTACAATATTCTTGTGGTTCTTCTCGCCCTGACACCAAGAACATTGTTCGAGAACCGCCAAGAACCTCGTTCAAGGTTTGAGAACCCACACCACCTCTAGAGCGAGAGTTGACAAGAACGAAGATGGCGAAACATGTCAAACGTTGATCCTACATTTTTTTGTTTTTTTTTGTTTTTGTTTTGAGATCAACTCGAGTTGTCAGAACGAGCACACTCAGGAACAAGCGAGAACATATGAGAACGTGTTCTTGGTGTTTGGGGGATCTCCCAGAATAGGTCGCCCAAAGATGTACACCCGGGGGAGGAGGGGGTGGGGTCAGTGGTCGTATTTTCAGAGGTTATATGGACTCTGCTTTGTGACCTCAACTTTATCTACACCGACTGAGGGAGGGTTATCATATTTGGTATGATGTTTCAGGAGGTAGATGACAGCAAAGGTTTTGGGTCCTGGATGCAGTCGCAAGGGGAAGAGAGGATAGGGATCAAAGGTCACAGTTTCATAGGAATATGAACGTTTATTTATAACATGAACTCCATCTACATCGATCTAGAGAGAGTTACCATATCTGGTATGATGTTTCATGAGGATGAATATATGGCACCAAAGCTCACTGCAACCCCATTGGGGAAAGGGTGCGGTTGATCAAAATAAAACAAATGTGCGGACATTTGCGATGGATTCCATCTTTTATTATTATTGGCATCATCACCCCTGCTTGATTTTTTAAGCGTCATACAATGAGCAACTTTCCCCTTGCAAACGCAAAATATCCATAGTTAGGAGAAATTAGTAATATTGCCTAATACGTTTCGATATTCGATCAGAACTGCATTCTTGATCCCCTTTCTTTACTAAATACACATACGGTGATGATTCATTGATATGATCTGCAACAAGAGTCTTAACTTTTAATTTGATGCGATTTGCTGTTGTACACATAACAGCTATCGATCAATGAAAACAAGACGCTGAATCACTCCACTTAGAAACAGCAAAATTCAATGTTGAAAATATTGCAAAATTCTGTATTCCCAAATCACCGCCGTGGTTATCAATACTTTCGAAAACAATATTTGACCTTTTCGAATTCAAAAGTCTTCAACAAATCCTCTTCTTTTCTTCAGATTAAGTTCAATAAAATCAGAGCCTCCTATACGTCCCTGTATACAGACTGTTCGAAAGATGGAGACAAAGTTGGAGCTGCGATTGCAACACACCATGGTACCATCTCGAGCCGGTTACCGGATACAGCCTCAATTTTTCTTGCAGAAATTACAGCCATACTCAAAGCTTTGAACTAGGATGAAATCTCTCAAGAAACAAATTACATCATCTTTTCGGATTCCCTTTTCACATTGAAAACCTTGCAGTATCTTAACTCTGACAACTCTTTAATATCCTAGATATTAGGGAAACATGATATTCTTATAGAATCTGCGAAAAGTATTATGTACTGTTGGCTGCCTAGCCACATTGGCATAAATGGTAATAAAAGAGCACGTAAAGCAGCCAAAGCTGTCCTGCAGTCACCCATTTCCGAATGGAAGACTCAATATACTGAGTTCAAATATTGTATAAATCAGCATGTTCGTCATACTTGCCAAAATATGTTGAATGAAAACTCCACAAACAAACTTAAGAACATCAAACCCACAATTGGAGAGTGGGATCCCTGGTATAGAATAAATCGGAGAGATGAAGTGATGTTGTGCCGATCGCGTATCGGACAGACATACCTGACTCATGCATACCTCTAAAGGGTGGACCTCGACCGGAGTGTGTATCCTGCCAGTGTCCTCTGACAGTAGAGCAAATTCTTGTCGAGTGTGTCGATTTCCATTCTGTGAGACAGAAGTATTTTGATGTGAACTGCATGAAAAAACTCTGTGGGGACGTACCACCCGAGAAAATCTTGGACTTTTCAAGGGGATGCCGTTTATAAAACAAATTTTATTCATGTTTTAAGGATTTTATATGCTACCTTTATCTGTTATTTTATATACATTTGACAAACTTGTATCATCTTTACGTTTTATATTTCATCTTATTGTACTTAATTATACATTCATTTGGAAGGCTTTATCATCCTAAGTTTTTGTGCAATTCAATTTGACATTTTTCGAACTTAACCTTTTGTTGGCACTACATAGACACTTTTGTGCTGAGGTGCCAAAAACAAAACAAAAAAAAGATCCACTACACATATACATACATCAATCAATGAAAACAAGATGCTGAATCAATCCTGCAATAAGAGGAATGTTATGCGACAACATCAGGCGCCTAAACCGGTTATTAGTGTTTCTTGTTACTGTTTAATCCCGGACAGATAGAATCAATACAGCAAGACCTCTAATATGAGCGTGACCTCGCGGAATAATTACCATGCCAATACGCGCGCTGTGTGCGTGGCATATGAGTTCAAACAAGTAGAAACTTGCATTAAGTTGTAGACGAATTTGTGATATATTAATTAATGCTTTGAACAAATTGGGGGCACTTGAGGTCGGCTTTCATTACCTTCATCGGCTGGAAAGCAAACGGTGCTAATAACTTTATTGGTCGCATTAATTCGCAATAAATACCTTGGGTTCAGAGATTAGATCCTGGCTTCTATGAATCGTGGAAGTGTTATTTTACATTAAACATTACCTTGATTCCATATAGTAGTAAACCCATGCTTTTAGCATATTCTGTAAATTGTAGCTTGATCGTAAACATGAATATGACGTATACAGGCTATTAATTTATCACTTTTGCTTCAAACTACATTTATAAAGTGTATCACTTTTCTTGGTATTTTGTGAACGACCGCAGCGCATCCTTTCTGCAAGCTTTTAGTTTATTGGTCAGTTTGTTTTCACGTGGCGAAGGATTTCACAGAAAAGAGTAAAGCAATATATTGTAATCTTTTACGTTCTGATCTTTTTATGCTGACACATTCCTTTCTACTCTAATTTCGATCCTGTCTTGTCTATTTTGGTCTGATTCTGTCTGGTCTTCTGACCTTTTAGGGAATCTATTTCTCTTATATTTACTCGAATTTTGGAGAGTCGGGTTTATCGCAGTGTGTATTTGATCTGTCTAGTCTGGTCAGGATCAGATGTACTCCCGTGGGAAATTCGTGAAGAAAGTAGACAACATGTATCATTTGAAAGCTTATAACACAAGGAATCGAAATTAAAGCAATGTTGCCATTTTTATTAAACTCAAAGGTCAAGGTCATATTTCATGATCAAAGGTAAGATCCCCGAATCAGTGTAAGATCTACATGTATTATAAACATGCGTTATAAAAATTTCCATAAAAATCAGCACGATTATTGTTAGAATTTGTCATTAGATGGCTGTTCAAAGATGTAGAGTATTGTAACATTGGAATGATTAGTAAAGGTTAAGGTTGTGGTCAAAGGTTAAGGTCAGTATTTTTGCTCTAGTAAATAACCGTAAATAAAGTAAACTAATTATTGCTGAAACTAGTGCAGCATAATACGAGTAATTCAGTTGTCATTGCATCTGTTAGGAAATTTGTGATCACGTTCTGAGGAAAATGTGCGGAAATGATTTTAAGGGGAAGTGGGACCTTCAAAAAGAAGAGTTACACAGTGATGGCGAATATATTAAGACGTATTACTGAGTATTAACTTGAATTAGTTAGCATTGATGATGGTTTGAGTATTAACTTGAATTAGTTAGCATTGATGATGGTTTGAGTATTAACTTGAATTAGTTAGCATTGATGATGGTTTGATTAAACGTATATCTGATGATTGATCACATCCACAAACAATTAATAGAATGTAGGGACATGGAAAGAGTGCTGTTGCTCAAACAAGGCTGCTGAAAGCATTTCTTGAATAGTCGAAACCTGTGTGGAAAATATCAATTGTGCAGGAGCAATACGGAAATCTGGCGAATTCTTTTGATAAAAAAGAAACTCGAAACTATTAAAAGCTTGTGCAGTTTATTGGCATGAAAGAAAATATCTGCAAACATGACGGATAAGGTACATGGCAATGAGGACAGTCCAATTACCCTGACACTGAGCTCCTAAATTATAATGGTTCTATGCCAGCTGTCATTTATAAGTGCCACCAGAGATAGTACATTACAATGTTAATCTTCCAAGCCTTAACACATGTATGAGCACTGTTTTGCTAATGAGAAGTTACACTACTCAAGGATGACCCCCTTGATCAGAAATGAAGACTCTTGAAAGGTCTGATCTGTATATTATATAATAAATCAGATATAGTGGTTGTGTTGTTTTCAATAGGCTCAGTCTTGTATTTTTATGCAATAGGAATACATGTTGATCGTGGAATAGAACATTTGAAAAGTTTGATACAATTTCTGATGACCTATTTGGATTCTCGTTCGATCTCAGATCAAATACCAGATTGCGTTCCGCAGTATCCTGAGTGTAGTTCCCAAGGTTATTTTTAGAAGAAGCACATGAATTACCCGTAATTTATGTTCAACAAAAAGCAAAGCATCCTGAGATGTTAGAAGCTATAGTTTAACGGCCAGAAACAATGCGAAGAAGTTTAAAACTGTATTAACAAATTAATTTGTATGCAAAATGTTTTGCAAAATACGTGTATTTATGGCTTTCAATAAGATGCTCATGAAGAAGAGGTCCTAAGATTGGTAGGTGAAAAGAAAACTTTATTGAATGTTATACTCGAGAGGAAGAAGAAGTGGATCGGACACATTTTAAGAGGTGAAAGCCTTTTAAGAGAAGTCATAGAAGGCAGAATGGAAGGAAAGCGACCAAAAGGAAAGCCTAGAATCATGCTACTGGACGATCTCAAGGTGAATAACCCATATACGAACATGATGTTGAGGGAAGAGCGGAGAAGATGGATGCCTCGAATCTGCCTTAGGGCAGAAAACCAATGATGATTATGAAGAAGGATGAAATCAGACGGAACGAATACTGGTCCTTTATTTTGGATTATTTTAAGTCATGTTGCCTTCTGGCCACTGATATAAAAAGTAAATCTGGAATTTCAGAGAAATGATATTTAAAAAAGATCCCTGAAAAACCTGAGGAAAATCGCAGCTTGTAAATTTAAAGTAGGATCAAGTTGTATTCCAGCATGAGATCCCAACCAAAATTTAATATGTAGGTATCAATTGTCAGCTTGATCCTCCTTTGACTGATATAGCCCAAAACAATTCCATGGATAGTATCAAAAGGGGGAGGAGAAAGAAGGAATATCTACTTGGAACTAGAAACATTGTATTTCCACGAGTGGAGCAGCCACGAGTGATAATACAAAATGTTTCCACT